>OY740770.1:0-611918 GCA_963513935.1 Aphrophora alni
GGGGAAAAATCAAATTAAATGTAAATTTCATTAAGGGCATGTAACTATACAAAACTTGTTTATTAATAAAAAAAAAAGTTAATTAAGTGATTGTTAACTTGTATTTACAGTTTGTGTAAATGGTCAATTTATTCCGGCGTTAATAAATTACAGCACTGTTCAGAAATTGCTTCGTTTCTTTTAAACATGTTACCAACCTGGTTCCAATAATTTCTTAAATTTATAAAAACATAATCCTTGGTAACAACATTTACAAATTAACAAATGTTACTTATGGTTTAACCGCCTCACATTATTTGGCCACACACTTTAAGACAATTACAAAACTAAAGTCCATTTATCGTACTCTCTCAAAACTGTTCAATTTCAACGACAAGGTTACAAAATTCACCTCAGAACAAAATATCAAATTTCTTTTTTTACCCCCAGCTGCTCCTCATCAAGATGACTTGTGGGAAAGCGCAGTAAAAAGTGCCAAACATAACTTAACTCGTATTATAGGCGTAGAAATATTAATTCTTATCAACTTCATCACTTTGACTACTAGAGTTGAAGCTATTCTAAATTCCCGACCGCTTAGACCCCTGTCAAATGATCCTTTTGATCTATCCACACTTACTCCAGGTCATTTTTTAACAGGAAACACACTGGTTTATTGTTTTCGTGGAACCTCCACCAGAAGTTGGCTTATCGAACATTCCTCAAAATAAATTAAAGCATTGGCAACAAATTCAAGCCTTCACTCTGAAACTCTGGAAACGTTGGAGTTTAGAATATTTACATACTTTGCAATAAAGTGTTAAATGGACTAAACCTACAGAAACTGGAAACCTGTCGAACTGGTACTAATTCACGATCATAAGACCCGGCCGTTATCTTGGCCAATGGGCAGAGTTCTCTCTACTCACGGGGGGGGGGGGGGATCATAGACATGTTCAAGTAGTCACCATACGCACCGCTACTGGGGTCATGACCTTCCATTAAGTTTTTTTTAAATTGCCTACTGAATCTACTCAATAACTCTTTTTTGTTTCCCCTTCTATAAACTAACTCTCATTTTTCAAAATTATCAATGTAATCTTTCTTCTTCTACAAATTTGACAGCTGGTATTACCAAACACTTCGGTATTCAACTGTTCCTTCTACCACACACCTTGACCTCTACCTTGCCTCCTGTTACACAGGAACCATTCCTGAGTACCCTCTCGCAATTCTCCTTTCTCGCCACCTCTGACCGGGATCATTGAGACTTTACACTGTTGAAACACCGTTTCAAGGGCGCCGCTATGTTTAGTAATGTTAAACAATTCAATGTCCAACCGATGCGTCAACTAAGCGTTCTCGGAGGAACAACTCTCGTCGTCTGTTTAAAAACGGAATATTTAGATACATCGAGACTTTTCCATTGTATGGTCGAAGGTTTCCGTTGAACACGGCATCGTACATCCGCCCCTAATTATTCCACCAATAAACGGCCGGAGACGCTACATTTGATTGACAAGCATTTAATACCACAAACCTAATCCCACCCCTGGCTAAGGGATGTTTTCCTTTTCCCACGAGGCAAGTCAGTCTAGTCTTGGCTTACCAACTAAAATAACGACTCCGCATGCACAATCTCGTTGCTTTCGTTAGGTTTCTCTTTAATAGAGAACGCTTCTTAATTAATTTATTTTATGTTTTATCACTCTTCACGACTTATGTTAGTCGTTCGCTGCGCAACAACGCACAATACTTAACATTTGTTCGCTTTCCCGCTTCATGACGCTCTTTTTCTCGTTTTGAACAAACGCAAGCTCAACACAAAATATATATATATTTGTGAGTGATCAAACATACAAGTGGTTTTTAGTTTATTATTTCTTGTGCTCAACTATGTACTATGTTATTAATGTGACATTGTGGTGAAATTTATAGACCGTCACACTCTTCACCAAAGTTATGGCACATTTATGTTACCATCATATATGTCACATTTTATATGCTAAATTTCTTTGTTCCTTATTTTACAAAAGAATTCAAAGTTTGTTAATTTACTTTAAAATTAATTATTGGTCCTGCTGGTTTAATAAATATCTGTCTCTCAAACCAATCTCATTGAGTACATAACAGATAAATATTATGATCTTTCTTACAATATACATGATGTCGTATGATTGGTCAGAAAGTTATGTAATGGTCTCGGTTTGTGTGTGAAATGAGATGACTGTATATCAAGTGAGAGAAAGTATGTGTTGTCTTTCATCTCTTTCTCTTCACTTACATCTCAGGTCTTAAGTTTAAATATCAGGTCAGATGGGTGGACAATGAGTAAACTGATGTCTAGATTGAACTGAAGAATACTATGAGTAATAAATATATATATATATATATATATTATCTTACCCTGTGATTGTAATATCAGCTATTAACTGGATACCGAGTGAGAGCGAGAATGTGTTGTCTTTGATCTCTTTTTCTTTACTTGCACTCCAAGTCTTAAGTTTAAATATCAGGTCAGACTGGTTGATATGGACTGAACTGATGTCTATGTCGAACTGAAGAATACTCTGAACATAAATAAATGTTATTGGTACAGTAACTCTGTGTACATTCTGGTTACTATATTCTAAAAAAAATATTGTAGAGGAATAAGATAAAAATGAAAATCAGATTGAATGGAATCGTACAATAATGAACCTTGTCACTAATGGGTTGGACCCATTTTCTTAAAATTTAGAATACAGGAACTGTTATTCTGATCTAATGTTTATAATATTTTGTAAATGATTGTTACTTTCTATAAGAAAAATAAACGTAATAGATATTTTCATACAGTCAGTATACACATTTTAGCTAATTTTTCTCAAACCTACCTTATAAGTTATATATAATCCTATAGATCACTATATTTTAAAACATTTAAAGTTAGAATATATATCAAACAAGAAAATTATACCTCAAATGAAAATGATTAAACATTTTGGAACTCTTGGTTGGAACATCTTGAAGAGATTTGGTTATCATAATGTGTTTAAAAATTTGAAATCCGCAAAAAAAAAGTGTACAACACCGCCTTTAAATGTTTGTCACTTTTTTTTAGCACGTCAAATTTTAATAAAACTTGAAGATCAATAACACAAACTAATGTCCTTAACCAAAAATTTTAAATCAAAAACAAATAGCGACTTATAAGTTAGAGTATTACACAATTCAATAATATATTATATTATTTCTTTCACATATATATCATTTTGTTGCATATGTGCCATAGATACAATTATGTATTATAGGAAATAATCAAGACTTATTAAATTGATATGAGATCAAAGGTCCAAAGAGCACCATGGCAATGAGGAAAATAAAGAATCACAAAATCACAAAAAAACTCTTTTGGGGTTTGGGTATTTTTGTTTTGCCTACAGGGAGATATAGAGTTATTTCAGGTGTATAAATGTGAAGTGATTGAAGTCTAAGTTAAGACTTGCTATTTTCAGCAAAACTCTGATGATAAATAATTCGGTTGTTTAAACCCAAAGAGGGACCACTTAAAAAAGTGGATTTGTAATTTACACATGAGCTGTCTGTGAGAAAAGTTGTGGCTACCCAATATATTATTCATCCTTACCACTTGTTTTACTATAATTTACTTTTTGCTTCTTGACCAATTTACTGCTTGAGACAACAATGTAACTTCACAATATAAGAAAGGGTAAAACACAAATTAATTATGTATCTGAACAATAACACTTGTTGTTTGTATAAAGTATGCATGTTTATTTATTTAGATATACACAAGGTGAATAGGAACTACATTCACTTTTCCACTTAACCTCATAAAAACAACAAAGGATAAAAAATTTATCTAAATATCAACAATAATTTAAATTTTAATGTAAAATATAACAGAAATAAAACAAACTGTAAGGAAAAAAAATAAGTATTTAAACTCTCCATCTGTTATTTTTTATTATATAATATAATTTATATTTATTATTGTATGTGAAATTTCAAGTACGAAGACAAAAACACACCCATAATAGTTATCAAATAAAATAAAAGTAATACTACTACATTTGTATTGTCATACAAATAATGGTAGTTAAATTAATATTAAACTGTTAGTGATTAAATAAGTATTTAATCCAAAAAACTAAAAGTGCACTGGCATTGATACTCTAAACCTACCAAGTTTGTCATATCCTACATAAACCTACACACTTTTTCAAGTATGTCATATATTATATTAATTTTTTGTAGCATTCGTCAATTTACCCTTACATACTCAACCCAGTAAAGATTTTGAATACATTTCACTGCCGTTAATGTATTTGAGACAAGCTGACACGGATTATATATGAGTTTATTATACAGAAAGCAGATATGTGCAAGAGAGGGAAAGGAGAAATAACCATAGATAAAATACAAACGTACAAAGGGGGTTTTGAATGAGCATGAGGAGGAAAGATTAGAAAAAGAGAGTGAGTACATAAAATGAGGAGAATAATTGAATTGCTAATGAGGAGAAAAAGTTTGTGGATGAGATTGATAAAAGAGTGATGTTAGATAATGAGAACAAATTTGGAGAAGGTGAATCGGTGTGAGAAGAACTGTGGTGCAAATATATACAAAGAAGGGTATTATCTTGGACAACCACACTCATATAACTATAGATTCATACAGTACTAGGTTTTCTTTATTGTTCTTAGGATGAATTTCTTATGCAATCTATAAATAACCTAATATCATATTTCTCCTTTTACCTTTACCTTGTACTGCTGCAACCTGGAATTATAAGCCAGCAAAGGATTTTCAAGGTTACAAATAATAGTTTCATCAATAGATCCTACTGTATCCCTAGGTTGATGGATGTAACAGGTTTGAGGGATTCGAACCAGTCTGGTTTCTGGACACATCTCTATTGACAACTTAGCTAGGTATGCAGGATCTCCATTGTTAGTCACATACACTCTTAGGCTGATACTTTTCTTTGATCCTAGAATAAAGGAATGCCTAGACCAAAACAGTTCATTATTCAAATTATTTCTATAATATACTATATTGTGATAATCTAACTTTTCCTAATTTATCAGTCTATGGCATAGTCATCAATATCCTACATGGGGTAAGGGCTTACACAACTCTCCTTCTCATAGAACAACCATGTTTGAATGTTCAACATATTATACCATGGTTAAATTGTACTATAATCTGCCAGACATAATATATCGAAATAGTAGATTGTTCAAACAAATTTAGGAAGCTTTTTCCTCTTTCTTTACCAATCTTTCTTTTCAAAAAAATAATTCGTGCCGCAAACCATGTATCTGGAGTTAGGCTCCCACTTTATCAAAAAAATTCAGAAAAAAAACACTCAATAATTTCGTACCCAATTAGTGCCCAATTTCTGCCCAAATTTTAGATTTCATACCCTTAATATCTCTTAGATAATACTTTTATTACAGGGTGGCCAACTTCATCTAAGGTTGGCCACACGTAATGAAAAAAGTAAAAGTTGAAAATTTACCAATACAACAAGTTTTAGCTTTAGTCGCATTGAGATCTCTTAGTTATTACATATCTTATAGCTTATAATTAATTTCAGACAATTTTAATAATTAATAGTTTGTCATATTTAAATATTTTAAGTTGGGATTGGGACGATTTTTGGTTGAAAGTGTTCAGGAGTAGGTAAAGTTTGAATACTGTATTTAGCGAAAAATTATTTTATTTTTTGCTGTCCAAAGACTTCAAAAAGTAAAAAATTAAATAGATTTAAGTTGAAATTTGTAAGAGAGAGAAATAAATCGTTTTAAAAGTATAGCAATATGAAGCATATTTTGTGTGTGACATAACAGAACAAAAACGTTACACCTATGTGAAAAACAATTATAAACTGATAAAGATGTTTTCAATTTTCGGCCATTAATAATTCATTTAAAGTATCGGGTACTGAAGGATTTAAAATACACACATGGGATTAATTATAGTTTGCACATTTTTAGATGCAGTTAACAGAACATCTCACTGTGTATTTTAAACCCTTCACCACCCGATAGATATATAGAGTCTATATCAACTTTACCTATCTGAAACAAAGTGTATTTATTTTGTAATGCATTATAACTTAAATTAATAACGTTTTATTTGTAACCATGTCTGTCTATCTCAATTTAAATATATATATATATATATATATATATATATATATATATATATATATATATATATTGTATACAATATAAAAAGTAATAATTCAACAAAAAATGTATTACTTAACAAGCTTTATAGAAAATAAAGAAAACTTATGATTTTTAATAAGTACAATAACTGTATACGTATAACTAAACTAAAGGGAGGTACCTTAGACATTGTCTGTTTGGGACTTTCAACAGTTTCTTAAATAAAACGAGGAGTAAAGAAAGTGCTGAATCTGTTTTAAGAATGTGTTTGTCCTTTCTAACAATTTTTTTTTACCTCATAATATTTTGGGAGAGACTGCAAACTATTTCCTACTTGGTCCTAATATATTGAATAATTATTTAAATAGATAAGTTTAGCATACGCCTGTCTGCCCATTGTTTAACTGTACTTCTGTACTTGGCAACACCGACTTATTTTGTATTATATTTACTGAATTTAACATCCTGTAATTTTAAAAATTATGTATGGAACTGAAAAATGATATTGAAGAAAGCAGGTTGAAAACAGTTTCTGAAATTAATGAATACATTGGAAGTATGTAATGTGCATATTTTGAATTTTTGAATATGACATGGAAAGTCGCGGTAAAATAGATAAATGCTGTCATTAGTTAAAATGAAAACGGAAAAAACTAATGAGGTCTAGCAAAAATGGTCTTTATTGCTGTTTCTAGAATGACGAGATGGATTAAAATAGATTTCCAAAAATATATTTATAATAATCTGTAGTCTTAAGATTAGCTTGGTATTTGAGTGAAATAGTGTGTAAATGAAGTAAATTTGCTTGTTATCATGTGATTGTGGGTTTGAGGCTATAATCACTTGATAGGTATGTGTTATCCGGAACTGCAAGTGTGCGTGGAGTTAGTTGGAAAGGATAGTCTGAAATGGACAGACGTGGTATCGATTAGTGAAAGAAATAATTCGTAGACAATGGAATTTGTACTAAAGTGATTTCTATTTATATATATATATATATATATATATATATAAACAATGTAAATTATCCTTTTAAAGTCAGTTAGTGTGAGTAGAGTCTTAGAGGAGAAACAGTGTTTAAAAAAGTCTAGGATGAGCGTCTGAAATGGAGACGTATTTTTGATTAGTGGAACAAAATAGTCCGAGGATAATGGAATTTGTATTAAAGTGATTTTTACATAATAAACAATGTAAATTATTAATAGTTTGAAGTCAGTTGATATTAGAATCAGTTATTGGACAATGTCGAAGATGGACTGACATTGTGAAGTGGTAAGTCTTTGAGAATGATCGCGGAGCACGTGGCGTGAATTGAACTTTGTTCGGTATATAGACAATTTTAAACCATATGGTAATTTGAAAGACTCTGAATGTTAAAACATGAACTTTGTTTTATTATTAGAGACAAAAATGTGCGAAAATCATGAATATTATATTGAAATCTGAGACAACTTAGATGCATGGTGAACCTCAACCTTTAGGACGAGAACTGCACGTTACAACCGAAGTCTACTTTGGGAAATACTGCAATGTGGTAAAACAGATAACAGACAATATCATTTTGTTTTCTTTGTACAAAAGTACTAATGATGAAATTTTAATTATGATTAAAATATGTTAAAAATTTGTTTGATGAATAAATTAAAATGTAATAAGTATTTTTAAGAGTGTCTAACTAACTTAAAGTTTTAATAGAAAATTTCTAACTTAATAATAAATTATAATTTCAAAATAAGAGATAAAGATAGTCATATAAAAATTTAATGAATAAAAGTTGCAACTAATTTTAAGATTGAATCATTTACAAAAAAAACTAAGTCTCTTCAAGACAAAATAACTCTTTTTATTTTTAACATGATATAACTACAAATAATAACCAAATGTATGTGTATTAATGATCTATGTTTGAATAAATAATATGTTCAGTTTCAGAAACAAAGAAAAAGACTTCTTATTTACCATTATACCATTTGAGAGTACACTTTTAAAAGTATCTACGACCCTGAGAATTTTTTAGTTAATAATAATTAACCGTTAACTTTTCTAAATTGGTAAGCGTAACGCTTCTTGGCGCCCATAAAGCTGTGCAAATCATTTTATTAACCCTTTGAGTGCCACAAGAAAATTTTCATAACTCACCCAAAAATGCCACAGGTATAAATGGTTTTTTGGAGAACTTTGTTATAATTGACACAGATTAAATTGTATACAAGATATCTTAACAAATTTAGTGTCAAAATGTTCAGTGTTACCTAGGCTACAATTATATTTGTAAATAAGTTGGATTCTATATGTAAAAAAAAATTATTTATTAAAAACCAAACTTTAGATAATTTAGAAAAAAAAATTTTACATTTTTTTTTTTTTTTTACCTCACAAACCAAAAATATTTTATACATGGGAAGTGTGCTATTTTCTATCTATATACTGTTTTCTATAAGTGACCAAATTTTTAAATTATTTGGTTGAAAACCAAACTCAAACAAAAAACTTTTATCTCAGAACTAACCTATCCCAACCTATCCTAGGCCTATTTTGTTTACCTGATGTACTAGGTTAATCTAAGTTTAAATCAATATCACTATCACTAAACTGATTGTCACTATCACTTTCTGGTTGATATAACGGGTCTAGATCACTGTCATCCCCAAATAAATGTAACAAATCATCTTCAGAGGCTAAAGAGTCATCGTCTAAATAACCTAAAAGTAATCTGTCTACTTCGCTACCTCTTAGATTTTCTTCCGCCATTTCAAAGCAATATATTATCCAAAATACTACTTTAAACTAGTAATAACTAAAATAATAACCTTCAACAAACAAATAATAAAATATCACGAACAACAAACTTCAAAAAAACTGATGACTGTAGCGAGAAAATAATATCAACACACAATAATATCAGTACACTTCTAACCTGCAAGTGAAAATGACAACAGCTGATTTTGTGCATCAGTAATTGTTGTCATCTGTTTAGTTAGCTAAAACAAAATTTTTTCCACCACTGAATATCACTGGATATACCACAAAGTATTTTAAAACACCGAAATACTATATAGCAGATTACAAATAAATAAATTAAACTACGAAATACGCAAAGAATTAATAGCCCTCATTAAATGAATTACTATCTTTGGAAGGAAGCGAGAAAAATAATTGACTAAAAGTGGAAGAGTCATCATCGAAGAAATCAGGTGGACAGTTGGTGAAAGTGGTAAACAGAAAGCCGAATTTCATTGATGAACACTTTTGGAATATGTTTACTTCTTTTCCTCAACAAACCATTGATGAATGTGTTATTTAAATGAGACGGTTGATTTTAGGACTATTAATTCCATTACTTTGTATTTAAAAGAAATAATTATATGCAACCTTCGTAAAAGATACTGCCTGGATATGAACTTGTTAGACGACATTGGTCAAATTATAACAAATAATAAATTCCTGTTCAAACATATATCCATGTTCATATGTTTATTCATACATGTATATATAATTCATATATTAATAAACATATGAACATCATTAAATATTTTACAATGTCATGTTTTTGTAAAAGTAAATTATAAGAAGTTATATAGTGATCCATATTATACAAGGAACAAAAATAAATTTCAGTTGCCTAAGCATCACCTAAGTGTTATGGGAAAAACTCCAGAATGTATATATAAGTTTCCTGAAAATGTAAAAAATATTGAAAGCATCGGATCTTTTAGGAGTTCTGTTAAAGAACATTTAATTTACAAAATATATTATAGTGTGGAAAAATATCTTAAGAGCAATTAAATGCTAAAGTTACTTGTTACAAGCTTCTAATATTATGTATACTATATATAAAGTGTTTTCATTTTAAAATTACGATTGTTATTGTATTTTTGATATTGTTGTGTATGGTGTGTAAAAATGTTTTGTTTTGACATTATCACCTGTTTTGTAGTTTGGCTAGGTTGAAAAAATGTTATGTGAAAGTAAGTTAAATAAAAAAAAAATAACATAAATAAATATGTTTTTATATATAAAACATACATTAAATATCCATGTCAATGCTCTCTGCATTGAAATGAGAATACATTTATATTTAAAATTGCCTGTATTTGAGCTAATATATGAAGTTTTACACACCCTTAATATCATAGAACAATTAATACACATCTTATATACTCATTAAATAGATTTTATATTTATAAAAAAAGTGA
Source organism: Aphrophora alni (assembly GCA_963513935.1). Classification (NCBI taxonomy): domain Eukaryota; kingdom Metazoa; phylum Arthropoda; class Insecta; order Hemiptera; family Aphrophoridae; genus Aphrophora; species Aphrophora alni. The sequence continues at coordinate 10,358 of OY740770.1, forward strand.
ATACTTAATAAAAGTATTGATTTACACTTTAAAAATTAAAAAATTGGTTATTTTATGAACCAAAACACATTACGGAAAGTTGATTTTCTAACAACATTTTGTTAGTTGTGAACAATTCAAATAGTAATTAGCAAAATTACATGGAAGTCACTAGTTTATATATGATTACTGTCATGTTGTGGTCAGTACTCGTAACGGTACATAGAATCTCAAACAATTCAGTACAGGAAGTTTGTCCGTCACAATTGGTCCACGTACTTCCATAATGGTGGTGAATCGAAAATGGATTCATTCATTATAAATCTAATGTAGATTTCGGAGGTTATAAAGTCAGGTAAAACAGAAAGGCACCATTGATTTTGAAATCTTGCACTACATGATTTTTCAGATCCCTCAAATAGTGTGCTAAAGTTTTCTCTATTTTGCAATAATGGTTCATTACTCTATTTTTGGAAAACAAGCACATCAAGTTGTTACAATCTGAATACGAACAGGTTTCTCCCTTATGATGTCTTCCAAAACTAAGATAAACCTAAGAGTGAACAGCTGTAATACTAATGTCAATATGACAAACAGATTATCAGTAGCCCGTCTGGGTATTGGTGACGTATCTTCGTGCTTGACGGTGGATGTACAGTTGTTGTTCGCCGTGGAGATAGTGTATTTATAGCCCACTCAATAAGGTTTTTCCTCAGAAACAAAAAAATTGGATTTTTCACAATTGGAAGAAGACATTTAGACATGCATTTTTACAAAAGTACCCTGTTTTCTCCCTTATGCCCTTCTCACTTCTTGAATACAATTTCCAAGCCACTAAATGAAATCACATATTATTTTCAGTTTTGTTCCTAATTAGTTAGGTACTGTAAAAACGTTTCTCTTCAATTTTGCAATAATTAAAGCAATGTAGGCTTTGTATTTATTAATAAAAAGTTAATATTAGTATTTAAAAGAATATTTCACAAAATATTTGCATACACATTTTTGCTGAGCCTGTTAAGGAAAAAGTTGTGCTAGTAAATTTTGTAGTCAATAATCTATTTTTAAAATTATGTTAATAAAGAGCGTGCCATCAGCGGCAAATATTGAATGTCGATTATAAAATTGAACATTCAAGGGAACTAATATAGTTATTTATTTGATTTATTTTTACAATAAATTTATCTAACATTTAAGTGTTTTAATTCTTATTTGCCAGTTTTGGTTAAGGGGGGGGGTATTTTACCCTACTCAATGAAGGACTTTAAATTATTCACTACATATGGACTCGTCATGTCCCAAACTGGTTATACAGGCAACTGCCATATGTTATATAATTCTTTATAAATCATTGAGAAAGAACGTCGTCAAGAGCGAGTAGTTTTGTAGTTGGTAATGGTTTTAACACTTTCTTATTTTCTCTATTTTCATTTAGGTATTCACACCTACTCCTCCATTAGTTTGTTTCCTAACCAACACTGTACTTATATTATATATTATATTTTCAAATGTTGATAACATGCTTCTGAAGTAGGTGGTAGTTTTGGCAAGTCAAATTTAGATTTTAAACCTGATTTTGTTGTTATTCTGGTGAACTTAAAGTATTAAATTAGAAGTAGCTGTCAAGATCAAGTTTTGCACCAAGTTGTTTGTCTTCAGTAATATCTTTTCACAGAAATACCTCAGCCTTTTTTCTGGATTGGTGTTAATAATAATTAGTAAATTATTATCTTTCATTACCCATTCAAGGATGAGCTCGTATCACAGGGGTGCTTTTGTAATATTTAGCTAACAAATTGTACAATAAAATTCATCCTCTAATCATTAAATATACTTTTAAATTGTCATACAAATATAAGAATTATTTATGACATGCATTGCACAAATGTATAATTAAGTTAATGCTGTATACATTTACTATTAATCAAATGTATAATATATGCTGCTGCTAGGTATACTCTCTTGTTAACTATTAGTCTGTTTCTATGATTTGGCTTTTTGAATCACCGACAAAATTAAGTTGCAAGGTCCAGAAAACTTGGTTCATTTGAACATCCAATTGCATATAAGCAAACATAATAATAACATTACCAAATATCCCCGTGAAATATTGATGAAGTGATCATGTTGACTCTGAAGCCTACCGTATACTATAAGAATATCCTTTTACAAACACACATTCTTCAATCAAATTTACAAATACTTATATGTATATCTTTACACAATTTTTACATTTATTTAGAACCTACTTGACATTTAAAAATCTTGCCCAAACTTTTAAATCTGCTCTGCACACTTCATTGGACTCACAGCCATTGGAAAAAGGTATTTTGATTTTCGTGGATGAAGGCTTGTTGGGATCAACCACTGGGCAGAAGGAACAGAACTGTTTTCCTAAATAAACAACATCTATTATGTTTTATTTTAATAACAACTTAAAATGTGTAAAAAAAATATTTATTTTAAGCCTAATAAATTATAATGAACAATCCACGCTAAAAATTAATAAAATCAAGTTTAAGTATGATTTTTAATATTGATGTAATTTACAAAAGATTCATGAAGAGGGTTGGTTACAACATAGAGTCTTAAGTTTGGTAAAAGGTTTATCCTCTGAAATGTAAACCATACAAAAATAAGGTGCAAAAAAAATATAAGTTACATTGTATTTAAAATTTAACAACAAATTTAAGTGTTAGATTTATAATATAGTTTTAAGTGTTGAAAATATTTATTTTTACAGCATATTTGTGAAGAATAGATAATAATATTATATTTAATTGTGTATCCTTCCCCAACACATCATTTTGAACATCTACAGGGTCATTTGTCACTTCAATCTGAAAAGAAGGTATGACAATTCCTATTTCATAAAATGTGCAATTATTATACTTGCCTTCAGTGTCATTCTTATCATCCATTGGGTTGTGGGCCAAATGGTAAGTCATTTCAATCTCTAGAGGCTGAATCACTTGATTGTTGTTTTCCTATATACAGGAAATTGATTATAACCTACGACAGTAATATATATTTTATGAATTTAGGAGTGATGTACTGTTAGCATTCATCAACACAAAAATAGATAAAATATTCAAAGTAATCTAAAGAACAATCCATTTTTGTTATAAATATGGAATAGAGTATGATACTAACAGAAGTAATTTCATTCATATTAATTTAATAAGGACTTTGGGTGTGTTAGGCCAGTTCTACAAGCTATTTAACTTAAACTAGCGATTCCTTACTGAAACTAGCGATTTTTTCAAAATTATTTAAAAATTATGATATTTGTTTTTTTTTAGATTCATTTGGTCTTAGAACAATGTTTATCACTGTTTAAGGTTTTGAAGTTTTTTTGGGGGAAAAACAGATTTTTTAATATCTTGTAACTTTTTAACTACTGAACCAATTTTAGTGTTTGATGTTTCATTTTGAAGTACAAGAAAAGTACTAACTTTTTGTGCTTACACATGTGTTTTTCTCAAATAGTTTAAAAGGTATGGCTTTACAAAAATATTATTTAAAATTTCTTTGTAATTATATATATATATATATATATATATATATATATATATATATATATATTTCATATACTTGTATTTGACCTGGTACAGTAATATCCATGCACAAAAAGTTGCAATATAGTCTAATCAATGTGTGGTAAAAATTTAATTGCTGCAGCTATAATAGTTAAAAAGGTATAAGAACGTTTGTGTTAAAAATATCAAAATTTAAAAGTTGCGGGAAACAGAGTTTGAAGTTTAAACTAGTTATTTAGTAGCTATGAAGGAAAATAACTTACCCCATAGGTGTTTGTAGTCAGTGAATGGTATATTTACATATTGAAAACATATGTAGCCCTAGTAAACCACTAACAGTAACCATAACAGGCCATATTAGTTATGTTAACACTAAAACAATCTATAATAAATGTTAAAAAAGACATCGTCAAGTTGTAAAACCAGTCCAGTAGTGAGCCCATTGTTAAAGTTCAGAAACAAGTCAGTACCATAAGTTGATCTTTCGTTTTCTTGAAGTTTTCCTTCTTCTTCAGCTTGTGCTAACATGAACTTTCTTCTTTACTGTACATACTTTTCATATTTCTATGCACATGAAAGTGTTTTGTAATATTGGCCGTCTGCCGACCAAGGCTTATACCAGCAGCATTTTGGAAGCTGATAGCTTCTTAAACTCCAATATCAATCTTTACTTTTGAGGTAAAAGTTTTTTTGGGGCACTTGGTCTATATTATGTTATGTAAAGCTTCGTTTGCGTTGCTTGTCTTACCAGCAAGCCATCTTTCCAACAAACTGTCTGATGACAACCTTTGGCAAAGTGGCATCATTTTCCTTATATTTTGTTCAGTCAAAGGTACCTTCACTGTAGTGTCATATGATTCTGGTTCTGTTTTTAGGCCTTGGCTCTTTGATAAAAATACTCGCTCTCCGGTAGGACAATTTTAGTGTTGTGGCTTTTTGTCTGTGGACTGGCAATGTGAAAGTGTTGCATCACGCAGGTTCTTAGTAATACCATTTCTATAGTACCGTGTACGTTTTTTGATCACAGGCTCGATCAAGTTTCCTCGCCACTTTCCTCCCATTTTATCGTCTGAACCAACATTCTTTTTGACCAGGTTAAGTCCTTTGGCTACATAGTTGAGGCACTCAACTTGGCACTCAGTATCAAGGTATGTGTACACCTTGATACTGATCAAGTTCATTTAGGTGAATTTGGGTTTTCACATCGTCATCTGAGACAAATGTAGTCTACCGGAAATCTAGATATTCCGAGCGGCCCCAGAGCCTTATAACTGTGGTTATCTCCATGGCAGTGGAAGATCCAACCCCTGCCATGGATGTGCCAATAGATACATTGACACATAGGCATATGAGCTTCAAACCATGCATCAAAAAACTTCCCTGTTATCTTTAGTTTTAGCTTTGATTAGCTGGCAACGCTTACAGTACAGTATCCTCAAAGTAGGAATTTGTCTGGGGTGGAGAGGAAAAGGGGGGCCCCCACACTTTATTTGTTGCATTTGCTTTCAGCGATACAACCCCAATAAAAAATATAGACCTCTAATGCTTCTGTGTAAACGTGTACCACACTTTCGTTTCTTTTATTGGTTTAAATAAAAATAAAATATATACAAAAGTGCATATTAAAGAGACGGACATATTTTTGTTAATGAACAGAATGTGTAACAATTAGTTGTTTTATTTATAAATATATATGTTAATCTTTTGTAAATCGTTATTTAAAAATTTTAATAGTAAAACATTTACTAAATAAACAAAAAATGTAATATTTGTTATTTAAAAACGATCTCATTCATTCAAGGTCTAAGCTTGACTATTCGTTACAGAGTGTTCAGAACATGTCGTGTCAAACTTTGTATTGGTTACATGGGTCAAAATAAAGGAAAAAGTTCATGTAAATATGTGTCCGGGAAATGCTTCGTTTTCTATCTTACACCCACTTTGTGTTTTTTTGAAAAATAATTGTAAATTTTGAATTTTTTAAATTGTGAGTCGAAATTTGGTAGGCTATACAAATATTGTATATATTTTTTACGAGTTATACCAAAAACTAAAACTGTATCATGTAAATGATTAAAAATGGCTGTCATGAAAAATGTTTAATGTTAAATTTCACAAAAATTGTTCGTTTTAAGAGAAATGTACGAAAGACAAAATATATTTCTTTTATCGCCAAATTATATTTATTATTATTTGTTTTAAGTAGGTCAATGGATAACCTGAGTTATTACGTGAATGCATTATTGGAATCAACGAATAATGGCATCAGGAAGATGGGAAGTATTTCCTGGGATCCCCTTATCATCTTGTTTACTTTTCCCACAAAAATATAGTAAATATTACATGCCATTCTTAGATATTCAAGTAGCCTAACCTGTACGCCTAGTATGCATTCGAATACTTCTAAAATATACCTAATCTAATTATTAAAAAATAATCTATCAACTAAATAATATCTACAAATTTCTTGTTGGAAGTTATCATTTAGCCGAGAAATATAAATTTTCCTCATTTTGAATATTTTTGTCATTACTTTTATTATGTAAAAACTATTTACAGTTTATTATTACATAAACTTACTTTTTTACAAAACTTTATTTTTTGTTGGTTTTTAGTTTTTATAAAGTTGTATCTTTAGGAATTAAATGTCGCTAAGCAGTAATTTATGTACCTAGTTTTATTGGAATGGGTTGTACCGTTAAGCCAGGTTAGGAAAGCAAGTAGGGAGGACACGCCCCTTACACCAGACACACTCCTAGTTTGTACTTGGACATAATTTCAAAGTCGATAACCAGCCCATTAAGAACCTCAACGCAGCACCTTATTCTGTATTTAGATGTAAAAACCCTCTCTTCTGCCATGATCCGATATAGCTTACTATGATGTCAACAACTTTCTCGTAATCATTCAAGTTCCCATAGCATTTACGAACTTCATTTCGAGCTTCAACGAGTGAATTATTTATTTTGTCTCTGTAAGCATCTCTAAGAGTAATCACATGTTTGTTGTACAACAAAAACTGCATAGGCTTTATGTTCATAGCGATCCAAAACATCTCTAAAGTTCTATGCCCTTTACCCATGGAAGAAAATGCATTTACAGCTAACGGTTTACATCAAACTCTGGCCTTTTTGATTCCTTGGTCGATAGTCAGTCCGAGGTCTAAAAGAGTGTTTTGTTTCCGCAAGCTGAGCAAACTAAGCTAAAAGTACAGGCAAAACCTTTAGTAACTACTAGATTGACTTCCACATTGTGATGAAAACATTCCTTGCAAGGAAAGGAAGAAAGCAAATCAAAAAGTTGTTAGAATTCACAAGAATGTATTCTACATTGTTATTGTTTTCTGTTTACTTGAGGCTTGTAACTATCAAAGCAAAACCTATAGGTTTATGAAAGGCCTACCTTGGTCTTGGCATTGTATTTCTGGTAACACTACATCACTTGAACTACTTGTAGTAGGCCTAATCAAAGTTTCTGTACCACAACATACATTTGACACATCACTCTTCTTGCAGGCTAGGCCTAGGCCTAGGCTTACATTCTGAACCCACCTTCTGTCAGCTTTTTATTTGTTTCTTTCTGATTGTAGTATTTTGTTTTCCTTTAGTTTAACCATTTTACACTCTATAATACTGAATACACTCTATAACCTCAAAACTAGACCAAATCAAATTACTTGTAAACAAATAAAACAATCAGCTGACAAATGACATCAACTGATTGTAACAACAGCTGATTTTGTTTCTGCTTGTTTCAAAGAGGAAAAAGAAAATAGGCAGAGGTAAATAGCATAAATAATACTCTAGAACTGTATAAAAGTGGATATTGTGAAAGTTTTACTTTCTAACATAGTACTGTGAATGTTGCCATGCAGTCCCATGATTCTGTCTGACTGCCCCAAAAGTAGATGTGTGTGCTCCGATTTAAATATTTTTTCACAGTGATAGAAAGATATACTATGTCATATGTTGTGTTTTTCTGAAACCCCATAAACCATACAAGAAAAAAAAAAGTTGGGTAAAAATTGGTAGGTTAAATGTTTTCCGTAGTTCATTGTATGTACAGGAATTATCCATATTACCATTAATCTTTTACAACATTACCTTAAGATGCACATCAAGTTTCCAGCAATTATCAACGTTGCGTAATAAAGACAGTTGACGGCCTACATCTTTGGTCATATTTCCCATGAAGGGAAATATAGCACGCCCTAGAGTCGTGTCCACTCGTAACCGTAGCCTGGCGTCTATTAATTAACAAAGAATATGGTTAAATTTCTTATAAACACATGCATATTTGCAGCCAAAACATTTATGTGATAATATAAAATATGATCATGTTGATATTAATAATGCCTCTTTTAAAATTATGTACTGGCCATAGAGAATCTACTTGAAGCATAAATAATCAACGCAATGTTAAATAAAATTTAATACATGCATCATACTTAGAGACTATGTAAAAAAAAAACCTTTAATTCTTTACCTGATTTTAACAGTTTTCTATCCCATCACTGTGCTACTACTCATGACTAAACTCATTTTATTGTTTGTCTGCTCTGTGGTGTAAACGAACCACATTGTATTTTATTGAATAATAAAGGTATTTAATTATAATGATGAAATAAGTGGGTACCCCTTCATGTAAACAGCCTAGGTCTAGAAAAAGGAAAGCAACAGAGACGTCTAAACAAAGTGTTAATGTTTACAATTAGGCGAATGGAACTTTCAATCTAAATATTTACAATTATGATTATGCTAATAGTGGAATTTTAGAGATATTAGAAGATGAAGTTTACTTTTTTTTTTATAGAGAATGTTAAGTGAAGATTTATTAGATTTCGTTGTCAGAGAATCCAACCGTTATTAACAAGGAAGAACCAAGTGAAAAAATACTTCATAACTGGACACCCACTGCAAAATAAGAGTTACTCGAATTTATGTTCATGGTAAGAAACAAAAACATATCTTTACAGGACTAATCAATACTAACCTTATACTAATAACCTAATCAATATTTGTTGAGGTTTATAGCAATACCTAAAAATATGTGAAAGGATCAGTACTTAGCAACATTGCGTTTGCTTCATTTTTCTGATTATGCGGAGCTAAATACCTGTAATGAAAAACTTATAAAAATCAAAGTTATATATTTAGGTTTACTTTCAAATTTACTTGATTCGTTGGAGTAAAACTCACCACAGATGAACAGGGAAATATCTCAGTATTTAAAGGGTTATATGAACTTTCCTGAGAAAACTTATGACGGGTTTTTCATATGAACTTTTCTGTTGTTTAGTTTCTTATAGCGAAATCCCAAATCATCCAATATATTTAAGAGAGATCATCTTTCACCGGTGTAAAGACCAATCTCATGAAGAGTAACCCATAGTTTCTTCAAGTTGAAACTTCTTTTCGCTTGTAATAGTTCAGAACATGTCGACGAATTGCTCCTTTGTCAAACGTATCAACTTCCGTTATTCACCTCTTCCTCTTCGTTCTACAACTTTTCAGAGTTCGAATGTAGAATAAATAGCATCATTTCTGATTTAATCCGCTGCACTGTCCTGATCGAATGACGAGACCCTCTTCATCAGCACCTGGAGTAAGCGTTAGTAGACATCGCGGGGATTTGGCCGTAACATGGGCTCTTATGGAGTTATTCTCGACCAATCAGAATCGTCCATTTGGTCACGTGACAGCTTCTCGACCAATCAGAATCGTCCATTTATAACTTCAACTACACCGACTTATGACCTACCCGTCCACCACCTTTGTTTTTGGTAGAGAAAACTGCACAGACTTGCAACATAACTGCCAAAATTTAAGTATTCATCGTAAATTGCACCGACATGTGGCCTAACAGACAGCCTTCTTGTTTTTCAACATAAACTGCAACGACTTGCGACATAACCATACGCCACCTTTGTTTTTGATAGAGTAAATTGCACCGACTTGTGTCATAACCACTAGGCTTGTTTTTAAACCGCTAGGCTTGCATAATACCCCCCGACATTCGTCCTAAACGTCCACCATCTTGTTTTTCAATATAAAATGCACCAAATTGAGCTTTAACTGTTAGGCATCCAGTTTTTAAGAGTGGACAGACAGCAACCTAACTTTTTTTATTAGCGTACGATGCAATGACTTCAGCCCGTCATCTTTGTCACGAGGGTCGTGAATTTCATGACAGAATCTTCAACCAAACTTAACCTACCCAGACTTTAGACCTTTGCCTCATGCTAACCAACGTCAGACGTCTCAACCTAAGTTTATTGCTTTGTCAATGAATAGTTGTTTAAACTACTGGTATGAATTTTTAAACCTGAGACTATACCAAGTGAGCTATTCTACAAGGCTAAGTTCATGGAGGATTTAGTTAGGAACCTGTAAGGAAGAGAGACCGGGGGAAAATTGTCGTTTAGGCTCAGCCTATTAGATTTTACTACTCTAGTTAAAGCACACGTTATGTGCTTTAAAATATCTAACGATTGTTCGTAGTTGTCGTTGGCATCGTGGTTGTTGTGGTTGTCGTCGTCATTGTTGCGGTTTCCGTCATAGTGGAGTTGTTGTTATCATTATTGTGGTTGTCGTCGAGTTGTTGTCACTGTTGTGTTTGTCGTCGTCATTGTTGTCGTCATCGCCTTCATTGTCATCATTGGCGTCGTTATTGTGGTTGTCTCAGTTATTGTTGTCGTGTAGTCGTCATAGTTATGTTTGTCGTAGTCATTGTTGTTATTGTTGTTTTTGTCGTCGTCATTGTTGTAGTTGTAATTGTCGTTATTGTTGTGGTTGTTGATGTCGTGGTATTTGTTGTTGGTCGTTGAGTTGTTGTTGTGTTTGTCGTCGTCGTCATTGGTTGTTGTTGCCGACTCTGACGACCGGTACAGATTTAATACTGTCAATCGAACGTTAAAGTTCCTATACCAGACAAAACTGAATGTTTGGCACTTTCTATTGTCATTATTCATAAACGCGTGAAATTCAACTACTGCCGCTTGCATGTTTTTTAAACAAACTCATTTCGTCGTATAATTTGCCCGCTTCCGGGAGAGTGCTAGATACGAGCTCGTCGCTGGCCAAGATCTCAACGATGCATGAGCGCAACTCTTCCTCCATATAAAACAATTCGGCGACAAATCTGGATACGAGCGGCGTACTCTCCTCTAGTAGCCTCCATTCGTCAGCAATCAAGGTCATACAATGTTTCCCATCGTACAATTGAACTAACGTTTGCTGAAAAGGTTGCGTACTATTACTTCACATATAGCCAGATTGAATTTACACGTTCTCTTATCGCTAATAGCGACCGTTATAGATTTTAAGTGAATGAATAATTCCTCAAGTAGACGATGATTAAAGAAAACAAATTTTCTACCAACTTGCACTAAAAGTCCGAGACCAAAACCTGTATGATGAAATAAACCGGTTGCTATGAATTTAGTGCACACGGTGTTTATGAAATGAACGGACTTAAGAAATATTCCCAAAGGAAGGCTAGGTGGTACCTGACACTTGGTAGGACCTCGCTCCACGTCCATCTTGCTCGGCTCCATGGTCTCGACTGAACTGTGAGCACTCTGTTCTCTCACTACTACCCCTTTCACTCCCACGTAAGATTTTTTGTTGAAATGTTTGCGTAAATTTAGTTCAATCGTGGTCAAATTCCGGATCGAATTGTGCAAGAGGAAACTCGTGTAATCGCGGTTCGTCACTCCTGGATATGTGGTGCACATGATGTCTCGCCTGCGTTCAAGGTCATAGAATGTTGCCCATCGTACAATTGAACGAAACGTTTGCCGAAAAGATTGCGTACTATTACATCACCGATATTCAAGTTGAATTTACGTTTGCCCTTATCGCTGAGGCCAGCAGTTTTAGGTTTTTATAGAAGTGATAATTCGTCAAGTATTAGGTGATTGAAGAAAATAAATGTTTTACCTGCTTGCACCAACAGTCCGAGCCCGAAGCCCATGTGCTGAAATAAACTGGTTGCTATGAATTTAGTGCACTCAGTGTTTATAAAATGAACAGATTTAACAAATATTCCCAAAGGAAGGTTAGGTGGTACCTGACGCTTGGTAGGAGCTCGCTCCACTTCCATCTTGCTCGGCTCCATGATCTGGACTGAACTGTGAGCACACTGGTCTCTCACTACTACCACTTTCACTCCAACGTAAGATGTTTTTTCTGAAATGTTTGCGTAATTTTAGTTAAATCGTTGTCAAATTCCGGTTCGATTTGTACAAGAGGAAACTCGTGTAATCGCGGTTGTCGTCGAAATCGAATTGATAGTATATCACGTCATCAATCTCCTCCTCTTCACTAAAGTCACAATAGTGACGGCGAAAAACCACTCCTACAGCACCCACTAAAACGTGTACCGAATCTGCAGAATCACCGATTTCACCCGAAGAAAGCCGATTCTTTAACACTGCATAGACGTGTCTCGATATTTGCGTCTCATCGACTTGAGACTTACTTTTGTTGTGGAGCAGACCGTCTTCGATGAATGCTTCGTTCAACACTTAGTCGATCGGATGACAATCGAATGAATAGATATTATCCTCGTCAATTATGTCATCTAAATCGGATAACCTATCCTTAGGCACGATCCTGAGGAAAGCGTGAACAACTCCTGGATATGTGGTGCACATAATGTCTCGTCCGCGAATGATCGGCTCCCAGTGTATCGCTACTATTATACCTATACAGTTTGTGCGTACGCATCTATTCCACAACCTTTATCGCTGTGCCCGTAAGGAGATTGTACACAATATGCGAGTCGTGTAAAATCAGACATTACGCTTTAATATATGCAGGTATATTTGCAGAAGTTTCTTTTTCTAGTCTGACATCCACGGTACCTGATTTAATAGAATCTATCTCTTTGGAACAATCGATTACGAAGAGAGGAGGATTTGTAAAAGATTGTAAATCTAGACTGGGAAAGGACTCGAGCGTGTAGTACGATTCTTAGAATCTATGGTACATTTCGTACATTGTGGAAATATTGCCGTTAATATTATGGTAAAGAAAATACCGTGGATTTAGATAGTGTTTTAAATTTGAAAGACCGCACATGTCAAACAGAGTGTCATCCTTTTTGATCTGAATTTTTCTATCTGTTTAGAAGGGTAGAATAACGTATCGTGGGTTTTCCAGCTGATTAGCGGTTTTAATTGTCCACGAAATCTGATTTGTTTGCGTCAGTATTGGATACTCGTGTAATTCCAAACTACGAAACGGAACAGGGAATGGTTCGTCTCTTTCGATAATTTTCAAAAGATTCAATCTGACTGAATCTGAAACCGTCACGTATGGTACTCTCCAGTGTATACTAGTTATGTTCAGTTTAACGTTTGCAGGATCATAACTGTGTATAGCATTCAAATCGAAGGCCGAACGTAAGAGCATGAATTCCTGTTTTACGTTCATTACAATCCGTTGGTAGTCTTCGAAAAATACCTTCAACAACTTCAACGGAACAAAGAGGGAATAGTTTGAAACAGTAGCCATCCCACCGGTCCCCAACCACCCTGCGTTGCTGAATTTATTCTTTTCACTCTCTCGCAACGATAATAGATTTTTAATGGTACTGGAAATTCCGACATTTCTCGTACGGTCCACTTCGCGACCGGCAAATTCGTATCTAATATCGTCAAATAGAAAGGCTACGGCATTGTTGAGAAATTTCACTGTTGCAGCCCCGCCGTCCGCTTTTGTACCGCTCAGTGTTCCTTTTATATGCAATATACTACCAAACGGTGCTGAGATCATGATGACACACAAGGTCTGTGCGAATGGTATTCCAGACCACTGATCACGTCACTGTATTCTGCTGCACTATCTATTACCAGTAGATCTATTTTTAACTTTAAATCCCAAAGCTGAGAGAAAACCAATATTTCTAGCTGTTAACTCTGCGGAGTTTGAACGTACACTGATACTGTTCTTATAACGTTGTCCATTAAATACGAGACCCATTTCTACGTAAATGCAATCGAACAGAATCTCATTCTTCTCTGAAATTCATAGGTACTTCGTTCTGATCTCTAAGGCTTACGGTGATGTTATGAATGGTTTTCACGTTGACGGGTAAATATATTACAGTCGTCGGTATTTCGACAATTTTGTACCCCGGAGCCATTTGTGTGTAAAACTCGTGTATGTTTATTGTGTGACTCTTTTCCATTTTGAAATGACCCAGTCACAATATTACTCGCAACTCAAATAACATTTACCTTTATAATATTGACGGGCAGCTCAGATTCGTGTTTTCGGTTGGCTGATAAATCCCCATTGTTGAAACCGAGTAATTTTCCGATAGATCCCTTTTTAAAATGTATAGTCATTGAACACTTAAGTTCTGCTTTAAGTGTGTTATTGTTTGGCTTGAGTGAAAATGCAATCTCCGATGGCAGCTGTGCTTTGATATATTTATCAATATCCTCAATTTCGTACGATCCGTCGGTATTTTAACGGTCACTTCATTATTATCGTTTTGATCTTCACCGAGATACAATTTATTATTAATTCCTTCTTCGATATTGGGAATGGAACTGTACACAGCAAGATCAATAAAACCGATTTCCCACTCTCCATCGGTTAGATCAATCGGTGGAAAGAAATCACACCAAAGTGTACAACTTTTTCCGTTTAAAACAATACTCATGATAGTAGAAACTGTATGCACAAATGCCCAAAGACGACTGAAGTGTCACTCTGATGTCGCTTGTAACTATAGTGAATATTAACGCCTGAACCAAAGTACCTAGTCAGTTCGAGTGGAGGTCTAAGATTTCTGTCATAATACTATACATTTTCTCCACACTTTTTATAACGCACCTAATGTGTACCTTCACCTGTGCTAGTATCGAGGTTTAAAATAGCGAATTCATTTTTCAACGCTATTCCTCGTCGGGTGAAGATTATCCCTTACATGAACACCTCTGAAAAACGCTATCCTCAGTTTCACGGCATAATTTTCTAAATCAATATTTGTTAACTGTCTGTTTGGTAATGAATCAATCAAACTTTTTTTTTACTGATCTTCTTCTCCTTGGTTGTTTTCAAGTTAGTGCTTGTTCCAGTCTCTTGCCTTTTGGATACGGTTTAAGATACAGACCACTGCCTTTTGGATACGGTTTGAGATATAGGCCCGTGCCTTTTGCATACGACTTGAGATACAGGCCACTACCATTTTGATACAGTTTGAGATACAAACCTCCACCCAACATCTGTTTGGGACGTTTCGTCTTTTTTACTCCACCTACCAATTTGGTTTCGCTTTATTGGCCGTTGTTACAACCCACGCTGCCGCTTGTTCACCCATAGACTAAGCAACTGCTGTGGAAATCAAGAATCAAGGCGCTGGTGCTGCTCAGCCTGCTGATGGCACTTTACTTTACACATAGGAGACACTTGGAGGGTGCAAGCAACTGCAGTGGAAATCAGGAATCATGGCGCTGGTGCTGCTCACACAGCTGATGGCACTTTACTTTAGACATAGGAGACACTTGGGGGGGTGCAAGCAACTGCGAAGTGGAAAACAGGAAGCAAGGCGCTGGTGCTGCTCACACTGCTGATGGCACTTTACTTTAGACATAGGAGACACTTGGAGGGTCAAGCAACTGCAGTGGAAATCAGGGATCAAGGCGCTAGTGCTGCTCACCCTGCTGATGGCACTTTACTTTAGACATAGGAGACACTTGGAGAGTGCAAGCAACTAACCAGTGGAAATCAGGAAGCAAGGCGCTGATGCTGCTAACCCTGCTGATGGCACTTTACTTTAGACAAAGGAGACACTGGGGGGGGGGGTGCAAGCAACTGCGAAGTGGAAATCAGGGATCAAGGCGCTGGTGCTGCTCACACAGCTGATGGCACTTTACTTTAGACATGGAGACACTTGGAGGGTGCAAGCAACTGCGAAGTGGAAATCAGGGATCAAGGCGCTGGTGCTGCTCACACAGCTGATGGCACTTTACTTTAGACATAGGAGACACTTGGAGGGTGCAAGCAACTGCAGTGGAAATCAGGGATCAAGGCGATGGTGCTGCTCACCCTGCTGATGGCACTTTACTTTAGACATAGGAGACACTTGGAGGGTGCAAGCAACTAACCAGTGGAAATCAGGGATCAAGGCGCTGGTGCTGCTCACCCTGCTGATGGCACTTTACTTCAAACAAAGGAGACACTGGGGGGTGCAAGCAACTAACCAGTGGAAATCAGGGATCAAGGCGATGGTGCTGCTCACCCTGCTGATGGCACTTTACTTTAGACATAGGAGACACTTGGAGGGTGCAAGCAACTGCAGTGGAAATCAGGAATATTTCTTGTGACTTACTTTGTATCATAAATGACGCGTTTTAGAACATGTGTTCCATTTTCAGACTCAATCCTGAGTGGTCGTTAAAGCATTAAAATATTACAAAACGTACACATCATATATAATAAAAAAATAACATTCGAATGCGCGACAGGGTTACACCAATGGTTCAAGAACGACTATCAAGAAGATCTATTAACGTCATCGCGGCATCCTATAAGGAGTTAGATCGGAAGTTAAGTTTATCATTCAATAAATCACTTTATTATTTTTGAAAGCTAAATAAATTTCAAATTCCTCATGGCCTCCATGAGGGATAAGTCGTTAGTCACGTACACGGATAACAAAAAAGAAAAAGAAAAAGAAAGAAAAAGAAAAAAAAAACAGAAAAATCAGTTAGAGTTTAAAAAGACAAAGCTCTAATTTGGTTAGTTGATAGCAAATTGACGCTTTTCAATCATTGGATAAACCAAAATTGGCAAATGGGGAATGCAATCAACAAAACCATCAGAAAGCGCGAAAAGTTTAAAGATTTACTTCAACTATGGAATTAGCACCACAGTCCTTATGAAACAGTTCATTTCAAAGATCTTTTAAAAGTTTAATCACTTACTTCGTTATATTAATTTTTATAAGTAATCAATTTGATTCTAAGTATTAAGTCATAAAGTCGTCGTAAGGAGTTCTGTGTGTCATAGACAAAGTTTGTGTCACAAAGCAACAATTATCAATTATTTTATATTATCGCCCCAGAATTGTAGTGGTACTTTGGAGTTTCGCTGAAATACATAAAAATCCTTATATTTATAGCATCAGTCGCAAAAAGGTTAAGAAAGGTTAAATTATTATATGTTAGAGTAGTCATCAATCGATTGTATTTTAATAGAATAATTGTGGTGAAAGAAGTGTAAAGAAAACAAAGTAAAGTGATTGTGGAGTGATTAAATGTCATCCGTTATCAACCTATAGTATTCAGCTCCGGCATAAATTTATTGGTATTGTTACAACTATAAGATTCATTTGTAATAATTTGATGCATGTTTTTCTAAAGGGCAAAGTTTTTAATCCAGCTGACTAAACTATGATTTATTATCAAGAATCCCCCTGAGGAATATTATTAATAAATTTTTATATCAGATTTTACATGTTATGATGTTAATTAAATTCATGTTAACAAATTTATAATAATAGTAAATTGCGTACCCTCATAATTTTGGTTGACATTTACTTATGAATGTCATATAAATCATAAGTGATTGAGTACACGTAATTTTTGTGAGATCTTGTGTTCGAGTTTTATTTCATCAATAATATCTCACAGTTAAGCTTTGGTTTATTTGTAAGTAAATGTCAACCAATTATCTTAACTCATATTTACCTGTTGCCAACTTAACTTGATTTACCTCTCTATACAATACACCTATAATATACTGAATATTTATATAGTAATTACTACAAACTTAAATAACTATATATACACACATCCGTTAGAATCAAACTTGAACACATGATCTCACAAAAATTAAGTTTACTTAATCACTTATGAAAACGTAATTTTTGTGAGATCTTGTGTTTTCGAGTTTAATTCTATCTGACATTTACTTGATAAGACAATAATGTCTTTTTATTTCTAACATATAATGAATATGGGTGAAGCAGGAATAAGATAAAATTTGTAAAATAAATTTGTTAGTTATGGTATAAAGAACACAACAGCGAGTGGTTTTTTAACAGTCAATCAATAAGAGTTTAATTATGGAAATCACACTTTATGGTCATCACAAATTATTGCAGCGTCGTCATACTATTTGAGATGGTGTCTCATTTCGACATCTCGTTATTCATAAACATTAATTTATTACTAAAAAAAATATCAAGTTTGACAAAAGTAAAACAATTAATTGCATCATAAGGAAATTTTCATCCTTTTTATTTTTGATGGGACATTCTGGTAAGAAACGAAAAATATTATATATAATTTGATAAAAATCCATCCGCCGACAAGATTATACAACGATGTCAGAAAATGGTACTGTGTTCTACTGGTTAAAATAATGTCCTCAATAAGTAATTTTAAACTAAAATAATCAGATAGAAAACCACAAACCCAATAGTAGAGATGACTCTATCTACATAATGGATGCTTATAAGAGAATATTGTGTCACAACCACAATGAACCCAACATGCTTGTTTTTTTCCCCCCTCATTTCTAATTTAAAATACATATTATGCACAAATTTTCTGATATACCAACATATAATATATTACAAAAAATAGCTAAAAATTAAACACTACATATTTCTGTCTATTAGATGGTCTTGTATACAACTTCAAACAGAATTGTTGCTGCAGTATTACTGCTAAAATTTAAACACTGTACTAAATTTTGGCATCTACTTGTCATTACTTAAATGCAAATAATTTTTTTTCTCACTTTACAGAGAATAAGTTTTGTTGAGGTGAAAAAACGAAGGATATTTAAATCTCCTACATATTTATGGGTATCCTGAGATATGAAAAAGTGATGACAATAAATAATCGTTGGACAAATTTGGTTGCAAAATACTAATTAGGCTTTTAATACTAATTGAACTTAAATATAATCACTGTACTTGAAAGTTTTGACAGCTTTGAAATGAAAAACAAAATCATCAAACGATTGTAATACTATTTTGGTAAAAAGTAGTTCATAATTAAGAAGAAGTTCGCTACTATTCTAAAAAGAACAGCTTGGGTATTACAGGTAAACATCACCTATTAATGATAACTTTTAGAAATAGATTTTAGATCAATTTTAGTCTGACTCATATAATTCACTTATATTTTGACATTATTGCCAAAATAAAGTTAAAAAGGTATTTAACTTTTGCATGCATACCAAATAGCTTACCTAGTCTGGAGATCTGTCGAGGGGAAACTTTACTCATATAACGCAAACAGGCTTCAATAGTAAATTCCGTAGCATTTACATCCAACATAGATACACTGGGACTGATGTGTGCATAGAAGTCTATGATAGGGTAACTTTTGATAACCACAGCATGGGCAGATTCATAACTGCCTATAGCAACGTCTGTAAAAAATAACGTTATGAATCTAATTGGATGGTTGTATCATTATAATTTGAATTTGTTACAATATTTTCAATAATTATGTGTTTATTAACATCGATAATGTATAATGATCAATATTATTACATATAACTTAATGTTTATCTTTTATTATTGAAGTGTTTGAAATTTTTTAACCAAATTTTGGCCTATTTTATTATATATAACTTAATGTTTATACGTTATTACTGAAGTGTTTGAAATAATTACACCAAAATCTAAACTGTTTATTACCATATAAATTGTAGTGTTTATTTAAAACTGCTACATATAAATTTTTTAAATAAAATAACCTTCTCCACAATTCACCTTAACCTCGACCCCCGTCTACCGGGCTTAATACAAACCACTGGCAAAATCAGCTGTTCCCCCTTGCGCATGCGTTCCTCGTCTCGATAACCGTAAATCATTGTACATCCTTGCTTTTTGCAAATTGGAACATGAAAAGTCTTTAAATATAAAGGGATAGTTAATAATGATATAAAATCTAATTCATGGGTGATTTCGGTTAACAACTTTTGAATAATAAAAAAATTCGAAAGTGAAAAATTTCAAGGTTCGTAATGCCGTCTAAGCTTCACAAGTTAAAATCCAGAGCTCTCTACGATCCAGGTAATAAAAATATCAATTTATTTTAGTAAGATAAATTTCAATAAAAGAAATATATAATCTGAGTTTGCTATCATATATACATTTTTGTATTTTGGTTATACTGTAAGATTTTGTCTAAGCATTATCTTTCTTTCATTGATTGGAGTTTGTTAAATAGTCTATTCTGCTTCTGTTTAAAAATTATTGTAATTTAAATTTATAGAAAAATATTTTTGCATTACAGCCTTATGTAAAATCATTTCATTTTTATTTGTGTAACATGACATAACGTTACCTGTAGCTTGCAAAACTTAACACGAAACTTGAATTTCAACTTCAAACCTGAAAAAACTAAGTTTCTTGCCATACTAATGTCTGTCTTGTGTTTTTGTTTCTTAATGCAGTTGTAATACTGGTTCAAGAAAAGCACTACAACTACTTTTCTTCTATCTACAAGCCTTACACCGTAAAAGTGCTAATTAACTAAACAATTTTAATATGTTCTATACTTGAGAGTTGGCAGGGCTTATAGAATTTTTGAGCTTAACTAATTTGAGCAAGGCTCGAAAAAAAAATTTTGTTAATTATATGTAGTTTACCAGTAGAATAAGGCAAATCATATTAATTATTATATTTATTTCAATGGGATAGCTAGCATTTTTTTGACACTACGAACCCAAAGGGGTTATTTCAAAATTTAATAATATATATATATATATATATATATATATATATATATACTATCATTGTCAATTTTGTATTAAAGTTAAAATATATATATGATATTTTATTAATGTAAATCAAATAATTATTGTAATTTTATTTAATACAAAGGGAAGGGTTAGTCTATTTCTTTTTTGGGGGAGGGATTTTTGTTAATTCAAGTTTATTTTAATATGTAATTTTTTTTATTTAAGGGCTCATCATTTTCTACTTTTATATTAAGGGCAGATCAGTAAACAAAATATGTCAAAAATTGTCTTTTAAATAATCTATTGATCTAGAAATTGAATATCTGTCGTTAATTTTGTTGTAAATAATTTACTCAGATTATTTTTGTTCTCAACTTCAGAAATATCCGCCTGACATGTGCCACGTCTAATCGGTCCACCCACGCGTCCCCATTATCGTTGTAACAGTGTTATTTGTGAAGTGTCTAACACCTCTTGGCTGTCCATTCTCAATATCTCATTAAATGATTTCAAAGAAATTAAGACCTATTTCATTACATATAACTTAATGTTTATTCATTATTACTGAAGTGTATGAATAATTATGATAAAGTCTGGCCATGTCCATACCCAATAACTCATTAACTGATTTCAAAGAAAGTAAGACCTATTTCATTACATATAACGTAATGTTTATTCATTATTATTGAAGTGCGTGAAATAATAACGATAAAGTCTGACCACAATCCATCTGTGATTATTTTCTCTATATCTTTTTTCATTCCCAATATCTTATTAACTGATTTGAAATAAAGTATATACTATTATATTAAATATCACTTATTTTTTTATCCTTAATTAGTGAAATGGTTGAAATAAAATTACTCTAAAGTTTATCCATGTTCATGAGTCATTTCTTCGTCTCTTCATCCCCAATTTCTCATTAACAGATTTGAAAGAAAGTATAACTCATTTTCTTACATTCTTTATTAGAGATTTATTAGATGTGTTATGGGGTAGTATGGTGGGTTGGGACCGAGTGGGGACATACCAAAACTACTCAGACTAGGGTTCAGAGAATGTCATGTCTATACCGCTACAATGGAAATACAACTTTGGCTTCCACCAATTGACCTGTTTATTATGGCGGAAGCAATAAAAGCAGCCTACAGGCTGAGGTGTACCGGTCTCTGGAGAAGTTCACATATGTGGATGCCAGAATGACGGGAAAAGTTGGCTACCCGATTCTAAATATGGGTACCAATAAGATAGACATCAGATACTCGTTTTCAAGAATTTTTAATGTTAAACTGACCCATGGGGACGAAAATCTAGTTCTAGGAAATACAAGAAACCTGGTGTGGTACACCGACGAATAAAAAACTAAGGCAGGTGTTGGTACCAGGGTATATGGGCTGAGGCTGAGATTGAAACGTTCATTTCTCTTGAGACAATAATCAACATTTTTATGACTATATACAGGAGAATTTGAGGAGGGAGTTTAAGAAAAACTGGATCCACATATATAGAGATAGTCAGGCTGCAGGCATAACAATAAAATTTAGTCTGGTATGAGAATCCCAAGAGAACCTCAATGCTTTATCCCAGGAAAAGTGGGTAACTTTGCATTGGGTGCCAGTGCATAAGAGAGTTGATGGTAACGAAAAGGCAGACACGGGACTCTCGCTAAACGGGACTCTGCATCAGAGTTTGTAGGACCTGAGTTAGCTGTAGGAATATCCGTGTGCCTAGTCAAGATGGGCGTAAACAGGTGGATTCATGCAAAATGCCAGAAAAGATGGGGAAGCCTGACAACTAAGACAAATTACGGGACCCTGTGACCTAAGAGTACATTTGCACAGGATAGGAGTTTATCATGGAGCAATTATGTGTAGACTGTCCGGTAAGAGTGAGAAGACAGCAGACCATATAATTTTCAATTGTGAGGCCCTGACCAATAAAAGGCTAAATGATTTTGGATTAAAAATTCCTGGGTAACTATCATCGGACAAGCTAGCTACAGGATTACTTAAACTCTTAAGGGGAAAAAAATCTGCTAAGCTAGAATGAGGAGGCTTAATTTTACAATAGGCCATAGGTCGCGGTGCCAGCGCTGGTCTTAAAAGCCTTTAAACTCCAAAGAAAATGAATCAAATTAATCAAAGTCTTACCTAACCCTTTGTTTTAATTAAGTGACCAAAATAGAACTCATTAATAAAATAATATCTAACACAAATGATAACCTTACACTGACGCAAATTAAGAACCATGTAAAGCCACTCTGTGTTTGGTTCAATTAGTTTCTATCATAGATCTATCAAATTTTCGTTTCTATAATGATTACTGTAATTAAAAACATAATTAATTTGTAAGGATTTGCAGGAATGCTTTGAAATACCTCTAGGTAACATTAAAACAACCCCGTTTGAGACAGTAAAACTATTTTAATTCATATCTCAAAAATCAAACAAATTGTTTTAATGTAATATATTTTTAATATAAATAAATAAAACTCCAAATTTTACATTTTTAATATTTTTGTCTTCTTCTTTAAAGTATCAAGCTTTTGTGACTTTGAAGCTAAAAGCTGGTGCCAGTAACACCAGTAGCAAAAAATTAAAATTTCCATGTCAGGCAAACAATACTAGTAATTTCAAGACATTTAAAAAAATTTAATATTTTGGAAGGGTATGTCAGCACCTTTTATCTAGAAAAAGCCTATACGGCACTTATTTGTTTTAAATAAATTTAATTTCATAAAAAAAAGATTAGTTACTAAAAAATTTAATCTTTTAAATTTTTTAAATCCATTTTTTTTTTTTTTTTACATAAAATTTCTTTAAGTATTTATCGTATCATAACCGATTCTGTTTAGTAGATTTAATTTCTCAAAACTTAAGTTTCTTGTAATTTTAACCTCTAAACTAAGGTTGAGCAATATAAAGGTACATCTTCTGTTTGAAAACTTGTAATTGGTGGAGCTTGATCCCTGCACTGACTAAACAGGTGAGTCCTTATGTTACATGTTACTTCTTGTCTTTGCATTCTAACTTTGTCGTAACTCTATTTAATTTTGCCCACCTTCAAGTTGACAGAATAACTGCTATACCCAAATCCAGGGGATGTAGCAAAGTGTTACCGTAATTTTAATTAGTGTAATAGCTCATGTGAGCTGGTTGATTAATTGGTGATGTGTTAACCGTTGCTTAGTTTTAGTGGTTGAATCTAGAAAGAATCAGTCATAAATATTAAATCCAACCATTTGACATA
Source organism: Aphrophora alni (assembly GCA_963513935.1). Taxonomy (NCBI): domain Eukaryota; kingdom Metazoa; phylum Arthropoda; class Insecta; order Hemiptera; family Aphrophoridae; genus Aphrophora; species Aphrophora alni. The sequence continues at coordinate 33,846 of OY740770.1, forward strand.
TTTCTATGCTTCCAATAGTTTGTTTTAAACTTAGTAGCATTTATTTAGCATTCCCATTCCTCCCGAATTATAGTGATAGGACTCCATTTTTCGTTACAACAAATTGTTACTACAACTATTGTATTTGTGCTTTCCGCTTCTCGAACCTGCTGCACTTCCCAGTATAGCACGGCGCCAAAGTTCCGCCATAGTATCAAATGGTCATGATATTAAACCAACTGTGTCTCTACCATAACTTTTTTCATTTTTTAAAGATTTACATTTTCTTTACTTGTAAGTCAAAATTTATTTAATTTAACGTTAATAGTATTTTCTGTTCTGTTCACAATAAAGTTTTTGTTATTATTATTATGATTATTATATCAATAACCTTCAAAAAAATCACAAAATAGATTGAGCTATAACAAAAACTTTATCCAGGGAATTAGCATATTTTAGTAGCTTAATCTGTGGTTTAAAAATAAAAATCCCTTTGGCCGCACCAATTACACTAAAGTCTGACCATCTCCGTCCGTCGTATTTTTGTCTGTCCATACACAATATATTATGAATTGAATAAAGTAAACTACGACCTATTTTGTTACATCAAACTTAATGTTCATGCTTTATTAGGGAAGTGGTTGAAATAATCTATCTAATTGATCATTTCAATATGTGTTCACTTTGTTTGTCCATTCATAACTAATTAACTGATTTGAAATGAAGTATAATCTTTTTTATTACATATAACCCTATGTTTATTCTTTATTAGTGAAATGCTTGAAATAAAATTACTCTAAAGTTTTATCCTTTCCATCGGATCTTGTTTTCTGTCCATTCCAATATCTTAATAATTAATTGATTTGATATGAAGTATGATCTATTTTATTACTTTTAACTGAATGTTAAGATTTATTATGTCCATCCGCTATGTCTTTGTATTTCCTTTCCCAATATGTCATTAACTGAATATATTTGATTAATGAAAATACGATATGTTTTATTACGTATTACCTAATGTTTATGCTTTATTAGTGAAGGCCTTGTCTGACTTTGTCATCTGTCCCTAAACAATGTATTAATTACTGATTTGAAACAAAATATGACCTATTTTGTTATATTAGTTATATTTGTTATATTCCTAATGTCTATTCTTTATTAGTAAAACACTTCAAACAATTACTATAAAGTCTGACCATGTCCATCTGTCCATTTCCAATAACTTTTTAGCTGATTTCAAAGTAAGAATGACCTATTTTATTACATATAAATTTTATGCTGTATTAGTGAATTAATTGAAATAATTACACAAAAGTCTGATCATCTCCATCCGTCCTTTGTCTGTTCTTTCCCAATATTTGAATAACAGATTTATAATAAAGTATGACCTATTTTATTACATAATACTAACGTTTTTACAAGTGAAGTGAAGTGATTGTAATAATCACACTAAAGTCTAATCATCTCCATCCGTCCTTTGTCTGTTCTTTCCCAATATTTGAATAACAGATTTATAATAAAGTATGACCTATTTTATTATATAATACTAACGTTTTTACTTTATAAGTGAAATGGTTGTAATAATTACACTAAAGTCTGATCATCTCCATCCGTCCTTTTTCTGTTCTTTCCCAATATTTGAATAACAGATTTATAATAAAGTATGACCTATTTTATTACATAATACTAACGTTTTTACAAGTGAAGTGAAGTGATTGTAATAATCACACTAAAGTCTAATCATCTCCATCCGTCCTTTGTCTGTTCTTTCCCAATATTTGAATAACAGATTTATAATAAAGTATGACCTATTTTATTATATAATACTAACGTTTTTACTTTATAAGTGAAATGGTTGTAATAATTACACTAAAGTCTGATCATCTCCATCCGTCCTTTTTCTGTTCTTTCCCAATATTTGAATAACAGATTTATAATAAAGTATGACCTATTTTATTACATAATACTAACGTTTTTACAAGTGAAGTGAAGTGATTGTAATAATCACACTAAAGTCTGATCATCTCCATCCGTCCTTTGTCTGTTCTTTCCCAATATTTGAATAACAGATTTATAATAAAGTATGACCTATTTTATTATATAATACTAACGTTTTTACTTTATAAGTGAAATGGTTGTAATAATTACACTAAAGTCTGATCATCTCCATCCGTCCTTTGTCTGTTCTTTTGCAATATTTGAATAACAGATTTATAATAAAGTATGACCTATTTCATTACATAATACTAACGTTTTTACTTTATAAGTGAAATGGTTGTAATAATTACACTAAAGTCTGATCATCTCCATCCGTCCTTTGTCTGTTCTTTCCCAATATTTGAATAACAGATTTATATTAAAGTATGACCTATTTTATTATATAATACTAACGTTTTTACAAGTGAAGTGAAGTGATTGTAATAATTAGACTAAAGTCTGACAAGTTCTATAAATATTTTAATGTAATGTGTATGCTTACCTTAAATATAATAAATATGTGTAATAATCCTACCGTACTAAAAATCACAAGACATTTTCCAAAAATTATTTTTATCGGTTTTGTTGCTGTTTAAATGTATAAATGAACTATGGATTAATGAACTTGAAAAAAATATTATTTTTATGGACGACGGGCACTAAAATAGAATACTATATTTCAGAACTTACTAAAACAAAGGTTTTAACTTCTATCAAAAGGTTGAATCTGACAATAAACTTCTTTTTTTTTTTTTTTTTCATTTAACAAGAACCATCATGAAACTATGAGTATATTTGTAATTTTACTTTGAATCTTGTTATTCCTCGGATCACATTGTGTTCTACCTCAATCTGTGAATATATATTGACTAATTCGTATCTCACCATTCATATACTATAATTTAAACATACTTGAAAATCAGATCAATACAAAGTCTACATAATTTTTATTAATATGAAAAATATCAATTTATTAAGTTAACTTTTAAATATGTTTTTATTATTTATGAACTAAAATGTTAAATTAATTAAAATAGCCGACTAATTTAATTACTACAGTATAATAATAATTCATTTTAAATAAAATACATACCATTAAAAGAATTGTCATCAATATCTAATCCAGGTGAAATGCTTATTCCAAAACCTGACAAGGAATAACTAATATCAGTGGCTGCAATTCTTTGGTTGTAATGACTACCGAAGCCTTTGGTATTGCCATGGTAAATATATACTGCGCCTTTCCCTTCATACGGTGCTCCTACCGCTAAGTCTGTACGCAAATTATAAGATATATGTTTTATTTTTAATAGGTGTATATGTTGTCACAATACAGTATAACTTGAAATTAAGAAGTATAAATAGATTTAACGCAAGTTACTTGAGTTTTAGTCACAGACTTGAAGCAGAAACAGCGTTATAATGTTATATGAATCTGACTAATCTTAATTGGTAATTATTTAGTATAACCCGAAGAAATAATTTTACCCTCAATTTATTAGGAAGGAAGGAAATAATTGTAAAAGTGCTAAAATCACATTGTCCTGATTCCAATAGTTCCCAACTTTTTTGAGCTCCTAAAATAATACTTGGACTATTTTAATAATGATTTTTGTTTGTCTAGGTTTAAGTTTTTCCATCTGCCTTTGGTGTTTCTGACGCATTATCCACAAACATTTGTTCCAACTGACAAAATATTATTTTAACAATTAATGTAGGACGTGTTTCCTACGACACGAATAATAAAGAGTAAAAAATGAATAACACTTGTACACTCAAAAATAGGACGTCCGAATATAACCTTACTTTATGAACATTCGAGTATCAAAATGAAAGGAGTAGGTAACACATGGAAGACACAATGTCTGTTCACTAGTCTGAACCCTAAACCGAGTGAGACACAAAATTCCTCAAATTATTTAGTTCGGTGGTAGATGTCCCATAGAATTATTGTAATTCAAATTCCTTGGAAAGGCGAAACGATAAAAATAACAGTTAACAACAATGTTTTGTGATCCTTATTACATGTATGCATTTTGGAAATAAATTTAAATTTAACCAACAATTTTGAAAAAGATTTTACTTATTATCAGAAAATGTTTTTAAAGCTTCGAGTTCAAAGTGTCAAGCAAAAAAGGGTTATCTGCTGTTTATAACTGAAGAAATGTAGAAACATTATATTTTTTAGGAGAGTGTGTTGTGAGATTTTGCGTGTTTCATCAGGTATTGTTTGTAATTTTTCAACCCGTATTCCTTATTAGTATAAAATGAATAATAAAATGGATCATCTTTGTCATGTCTGTTTACTTTTGCATTTATAAACGGAATAATATATCTGTAATTTTAATAAACTCAGTTAATAATTAATACAAATTTACCGAAGCGTGTGATAAGGTTGTAGACTTTTTAATTACAGAATATTTCTATTTCATAATAATGATGTAAATACTTTGTGTGTAGTTAATCTGACAATAGTTAAAAACAAGATTGAATAAATCAGCACAGTTTAATCTCACCATGCGGACAAACAAGTACCATTATTTAACTCTAAATCTGTGTTTTGTTAGAATTAAATTATTTTGAAAATTTCAAAACATGAGTTTCTACTCATATAATTGTTTTAACTTTTGGGTTTCAATTACTACGACGAGTAATTCGGTGGAAATTATTAGAAACAGAAATTTAATCCTACAAGTTTTTATGATATAGGTAAATGTTTACCTTGGAATCCATCCTTATTGATATCTCCAATGTTGGCCAGTGCAGATCCAAATCTTGCTTCAGAATGTGTGGACCCCATCAGATTCTGGTTTATTTCTAGTCTAGCCTGGACACGTAAATACATTTTATAAAAACGTAGTGGAAACGACTTATAGGCACTAAGTTGATACAAAATTATATATGTTTAGAGATATGTACCCTACAAAATCCAGTTAAACTTTAAGTATAATTGTAGTTAGTCTCATTGTTACTTTAGGTTTGATAAATTAAATAAAAAATAATGAAATAATACACGAACAGTCAAGCCCAACTAAATTTTCAGCGAAATAACACCTTAAAAAAACAAAAACAAAAGGAGATGTTGTTTTACTTTATTGTACTTTGTAAGCTTAATAATATTTACATTCGCTTACACTCCTTCACTTAGGGTAAAATAGTCCCATCGATTTCTTTAGAATAATCTTTGTACAATTTTTAGGAAATCCCAAAGATAAAATTCACTAACAAGATAAATCTGGAATTTATTATATAAATTGTGAAATATGTCCGGAAAAGTATATAGGCCAAACAAAACGAAATGTCAGGATAAGTGCAAAAGAATACTTTGCCCACTTCAAATATAATAGGTCTTATAAATCAACCATGGCTAAGCATTGTTTAGAGGAAAAAATATTATTTCAAAATAGAAAATTCTGTGTGGTTGAAAAATATTACTAAATTAAACACAATGGATGGGTACGAAACTTTTTATACTAGTAAATCCCGTAATATAACTGTAAACAATGAGTTATTATTCTATTCGTGACATCTTGTTTTTTTACAAAGAAAGCTGGAGATACATATTTGGTAAAATGTGGGCATTGTTCCAGTATGTTTGGCTTAATTAATTTGATAATTCCTCCTTTAAAATTTATCGTTTATGAAAGTTTTGTCTATAAGGTGGTACAAAAATGGGTTTTGACATCTGTGGCATTGTGAACAGTTTGTATTTTTATTGGGGGTATTTATTATTCCAGGAGTTAAATCTGTTACCTTAGTAGTAAATACTGTATATATCTATATTTTTTTAATTGTTGGCTATTTGATTGTGTTGAGTTTCTATTAAATTTGGGCATATGTCAAAGGTATGCCATATTTATCGGTAATGGTTTGTTTTGTTTTTATGAATGTTTGAGTTTTTAAAGTACAGTCTTAAATTTTTCATTTATTGTAGATTATTATGTAGATTAGAATTGTATATTTTTTAAAAATAATATCTGATTGTCGTCTAAATTGAGATATTTTGTGGTTTTCTTGATGCATTATAAATGTATATATAAATTACCTTCCTCCTCTGCTATGTAAGCATGGATTTTCCTTTCTTCTCTTACTTTTTCGTCTGTTTCAAATTCATCTGAATCTGTATAGTTATCAAGTATATTTCAAATTTGTTATTCTCAAATTTTGTCCTTGTTTTATTATTACGTCATTGTTTAATATCTGTCCGAATTTGAGGTTTTATATTAAATATTAGAAGAATATTGTTCGAGTAATTTATCCATGTGTGGTCAGAGGGAAATTTTATGTTCGTTAGAATCAGTTTTTGCTTTATATTTCAATAAAACGTATTGAAACCTAAAATTATGTTGTATTAATCTCAGATAACACATAGAACTTTTCATTAAATTGAATTCAATTTATTGTAAAAGCTATTTCACCTTTACCTAGTATTTCTAAATTTGTATTGGTGATTAACTTTATTGTAGATAACGATTTTACTTCTAATGGTCTATCTTTTACTATGTCGTAAGTTATACATTCACATTTGCTCCGAATCCTGAAGGATTCAATCATGTTATTTTACGCTGATTCTATATTTATTTTAATAGTGCATACGTTTGTAGTTTCGTTCGGTTTTTTAAAAATTGTATCCAAAACGTAAAATGTGAAATCATTGATATTTTTACGACTTTTTGTTACTCTATTTTGTGTAAGGACTTTTTATTAATTGTTTGGAATTTATGCAATTATTGTTCTTCCTATAATATTTGGTAGTGTAAATCTTTGCTTAAACTGGTTATTAATGTCTTAGAATAATTTAAATCCATAATTCAAGTAGAGTTTCCGTGACATGACCAGTACAATATAATGATTTATTTTCATGAAATAAAACATTTTGTCCTTAATAAGGATTTTTTTTTCAACTTAAGTAGAATTATTAAATTTTCTAAATAATATGTAGAAGAATTTACGTTTTCATTGCGTTCACATATTTTTATCCGCTGATAACATTTACAACCCGTACATCTAGGCTTAATTTTTAATTTCTGGAAAAACACTCATAATATGGAAACATTGTGAGATAATAATATAAATTGAGTTATTTTATAGATTTTCAAAGTAGAGAAAAAGAAACTTATAAAACATCAAATTTTCCCACCTAAAAGTTGTTAATAGTCTGACTACACTCTTATTTATAAATAACAGACTTTGTATTTAAATGTTTTATTACATCTAACTTTCTTATTCATACTGTAGAAATAAATTTACATATTTTTGTTGTTTATCCGTTACCTCTCCTTTGTTGATAAATACATAAACCCTCCCATGGTCAGCACCTACGTAACTATCATCTGTAGATCTGTAAGAGTAGAGTGGTGCTCCAACCATCAAGTCATCTAATCCATCATTGTTGATGTCTATAGCAAGAAGAGATGAACCAAAGTACTCTCCCATCTGTTGGCCTACAAGTGTAGTCAGGAGGTTCCATCTTTTATTGAGTGGCCCGTCAATAATGTATACCTGTTCAAAAATAGAATATTTTATGTCAGATTTGTATACCTGTGCAAAAAATAGCATATATTTTCATATCAGATATGTATACCTGTGCAAAATTACCATATTTTATATCAGATTTGTATACCTGTGGAAAAAATAGCATATTTCATATCAGATTCACTTCGATTACGATATAAAAGTTGTCATACAAAACTATATTTCCTTTAAAATGAATTCCAGTTACACAAATTAGTGTGCTCTTACATTATAAACCCCTTAGATTTTATTGGTTATATTATATTATAAAAGTTGTCCTACAAAACTATATTTCCATATAAAATGAATTCCACTTACACAAATTATTGTGCTAAGTCACATTATAAAACTCCTCAGATATTTATTTAATATATTATAAGAATTGGCATACAAAATTATATTTCCATATAAAATGAATACCAGTAACACAAATTACTGTGCTAAGTTACATTATAAACCCCTCAGAGTTTTATCGATTATATTATGAAAATTAGCCTACAATACTATATTTACATATAAAGTGAATACTACTAACACAAATTACTGTTCTAAGTCACATTAAAAACTACTTAGATTTTTATTGATCATACTATATTATAAAAGGTGCCTACAAAACTATATTCTATATAAAATGAATCCCATTGTAGGACAGATGCATTAGTGGTTGAGTGTCAAAAAATTACTGCTTACCACACAGAAAACATAGGCAGTGCTTGAAGCTATCTTGCCTATCATATGCAATTAGGAGATGTGTGTATTGGGAGGTAGCAGCATATCCAATAATTTTATATGAAGCAGAAATTAGAATGAAGTGCTGGAGGAACATAAAGTATAAAACTATTTCGAGAAGCTGTAAAGAAAAATAATTCTTAGCATAGGCATTGCATGTAAAATATTTAAAAAAAATTAACATATTTGTAATAGCAGGCACACGTCGTACAACAGAAGTCCCAATAAGACAACAGAAATTTGGATAAGTGACCGGCATGTGGGTAGAACCTACCAGTTTAGAAATATGGATTTGAAAACTCTCTCTCCAGCTTAGAGAGATTGGATGAAGAATAAACACGAAGAGGTGAAATATTACCCACGTTTGGAGAGGATATGAGTGTTTCATTACTATACCCACATATTCAAGTTGAGACTTTGACCAAATAGTTGATATGAGATTGTTAACACCGCAGAGCACACTTAAACTCAAATATGTAGAAATGAAATGAATGGCTATGGGAGACCACACTAGATGCTACGATTATTATCAATAAAATGTTAGAAATTTTTTATAGGTGGTACATAATAATGACATACTATGTAAAGGAAGTGATTTTGCAGAGCAGAGAGCTATTTTAATAGCATAAAGATTAGTCACACTAAAGCCACGTAATTGAGATAAGGAGGAGTTTTAGCCAGTAATAGTGTTGTTTACTTATTATCTTAGAATTATGTACTTCAGGGTGTCCATGATGATTCTCCTTCTCCAAGAACCTCAACCTCGTCAAATACATTAAGATACAATTTACGCTTATACATATTTAGTACTTATTGTTCATAGAAACATAAAACATACCAATATACATAATTTATGGCTGCACACTCTGGTAACGTCTTCCGTTGAAACATAAGCTCCTTTAAACGGAGTAACAAAATGGACAAATGGTAATAAATAATATTCTGTTCCGTTTTACTTCGATACAATTTTGACCAAATTTGATGTAGGTAAATATTTATCACGATATTTTTTTTCCTATTTTTGTTATCTTTATTAACATAACTCTTTTTTTTGTACGATTAATGATATTGAAGACTGTTCAAAATAGTTATTAAAACACATACATATACATATATACCAATATTTGTAACAGTGAACTCACTTTTCCAGTAAAAGAAAATTCTCCTGCCTTTGGTGCTCCAGCAATGTAACTGATTCGGTCTTTTGCGTTATGAAACCTTCCTGACCCCACAGCATAGCCTGCAGTCACACAATATAATACATGTTGTTTTTATCTTGAACAATATTGATGTAAGAGTTGTTTAAAATTCTACTTCATAGTCGCAGGATACCATTAGATAAATTTTGATTTAGTAATATTGTCTTAAAGAAGACTAATGCTATTCATTTTAATATCTGTAAGTATATCTTAATAATTGAAATAGCATTGCTCACAGTAATTGTCCACCCCAGTCTGGTAGAAATCATACATTTTTAAACACTAAAAATTCCTTGTTGTTTGTTTACTTGAGGAGTTTGATCACTACTAACTTATAGGTCAAAATTTGACTTTTTTCTATTGTATTATTTTATAGTCTTCACTTTTCTGAACAATTTGAAACCAGTTGCATAGTATTACCTTGGTTGTAGGTTCAATTCCACCTAAGAAATAAGATTTCTTTCTGTGCAGTTTGGTCCTACCTGTGGTATGGTGGTGGGAGAGGCCCACTATAAATTAACGGTGGTTGGTTTGAAAAATAATATTACAGAAAACACCAAATTTGCAAGTTGTATTTTTTTTTCAGTAAAAAAACAAAACAAACATGTAATAAAGATAATAATTTAGCCACCCTATATATTATATATATATATACCTATATATATATTGCTCAATATAAAATCACTATTCACTAAACAATCATAAATATGGTTTATTTGAAAAACTTGATTCATTCAGTACCAATCTCAAAACAAATAGATAATTAATACAAAGAGAAATGATATCAGTTCTGAAAAAAGGAATGAATAGCCTACTACTAAATACTGCAGTTCTATAAAGAGGAATAAATATCCTACTACTAAATACTGCAGAGTGAATGTTGGGATAGGCTACTATGTAACTCATACGGAAAAAATTTAATAAATATGAAGTATTTAGTATCACTGTAAAAATAATATAATAAAGAAAATAATATAAGAAAAAGAAAAAAGAAAAGAAGTCATTCAACAATATTGTTTGGACCAGAACCTCAAAAAACACTTGAGCTTGGGGTCTGTGACATTAGTAATGCATAAAGTTTTTAGTTTTTTACGGTTTTACGAAATTTGTTTTTTTTTTTTTTCAACTTTATGTACGTTTATCTCAGGAATTATTAAAGATATCCTGATAAAAGTTTTACATAAGGTAGGTTACTATGTTCTAAAATTACAATAACCACTTATTTAATATAAATAAAAAATAACCTATACAAATTAAAAATTACATTATTTTTGTAATTCTTTTATTTCATTATAGAAAAATCATAATGATATTATTTTTGGTTTATTGATCATATTGGTCCACATTAGCTTGACAGGATAAACAACTACCACCACACAAATTTTCAGCTCTTTAACCCTAACATAACATGACAAAAAGGTACCTAAATTTGATCAATTTAACATAGGTAGCATAGGACCGTTCAACTACCCTTAATGCCAAAAATCTCTCGGTCATCTACTTACTGAAAGGAAAAAAAGAAACATGAAACACTAAATGAGAACCCTGAGCCCCTCAAGAGACGATCAAGCGAGACCTGACAGTAAGATGAAAGAGAGGGACAATGGGTTCCAACTAGGTTCCCTCCGGATTTATAATCCTGTACTCACTAAACTAAGTCCCTGGAGGTTTTGTACATTGAAAATTAAACTAAATTTATATCTTGGTTTATAAGGTTTTTGTGAAAAAGTCAGAATATTGTTTGTTTTATTACTTTTCTTCACGGCGGTTTTTTTGTTCATTTTCATGTCTCCTAATATTCCGTAAATTAAGTTATATACAGGGTGTCTTGCAACCATATAAACAAACTTTGTCACGTTATTCAGCATGTCAAAGGAAACAAAAAATGTAATATAACATGTGTCCTATCTCATTCCGTTTTCGGTCTATCTGTCTGTATGTGCTTTTTTTTAAACCTTAATATCTTTGAAACTTTTAGAGGGAAAATCATGATACTTGGTATGATTGTTACTGTAGGTAGTTTATAAATGCCAATAACATTTCGTTTTCATACAACTTTCCGTTTCAAGATGGCGGTAGTTCAAATTATTCAAAGTTAAATAATTAATAAACTACAAATTTTATCAAAAAATGTTATGACACAAAAAAGTTAGACAATTTTAAGACAAATAAAATGATGTATAATTTATTCTTATTGACTGAAGTATAACTAAGAAAATTACATTTTGGTTAACATGGGTTACCATAGTTATTAAAACGTCCATTAGAAAAGAACAAACAACAAGACAGCTGATTACAAGTAAAGTGGTGTCAACGTCTATTAAGTGACTTATTGAACAGAGGGTTATTAAATTTTTTTATAATCGTTGCTCAAAATGGCGTCCTCGAAATTCGTTGCAGAGTTGAAAGCGCTTTAAGGATGACTCTCTGACTTTTTCGAAAACATCACTTTCTTGAATGGTTGCAGCAGCTTCAACGATTCTTGCTACAAGATCCAGTGCATCAGTTACAGGAGTTGTCAATTCTTTCTTTTGGTAACGCCAATTTCAACTACCGCCATCTTGAAACGGAAAGTTGTATGAAAACGAAATTTTATTGACATTTATAAACTACCTACAGTAACAATCATACCAAGTATCATGATTTTCCCTCAAATAGTTTCAAAAATATTAAGGTTTAAAAATAAACACATACAGACAGATAGACCGAAAACGGAATGAGATAGGACACATGTTATATTACATTTTTTGTTTCTTTTGACATGCTGAATAACGTGACAAAGTTTGTTCATATGGTTGCAAGAAACCCTGTATAATGGCTGGAAATACAATTTACAACCTTGTTACCTGATTTTTGTCATTTATTGTTCATCACTAATTTAGAAATATTTATATTTCAACCTAAAATAAAATTACTTAGTTTAAATTTTTTGGCATATTGTGGAAATTATTCCAATATCTTAAAAAAATTAAAGCTCTTAAACCTATATAAATATACTATTTATAAACTCACGACATAAGAAATACACAAAGTTTACATAATACATATACGTAAAATATGTTTACTAGAAAAACACTCAAAAATGACTTCGTATCACTATAAAAGTCTGAAGATAAATTTGGTGTATATTTTGTTTGTTAAAGAATAAATGTTGTGGTTTTAATTCGGAAATTTCAATGGTTTTGAGTTCTCTTAGTATACGTTTTGTTTGTTAAAGAAGAACTATTGTGTTTTCAATTTGGAAATTTCAATGTTTTTGAGCTCTTTTACTGTATATTTTGTTTGTTAAACGATAAATATTGTGTTTTCAATTTGGAAATTAAAATGTGTTTTAGTTCTTTTACTGTAATTTTCTTGTGAGGACGTATAGCTTCTAAGATTTATAAGCGATTACAGTGTTATAACATGTAGTATCATATTAGTGACCATGTAGTTATCCTGCATCGATATTACTTTATGTTAAGATATGTTGTCTTTAATTGTGGGGAAAATAAGACTTAGCTTGAAACATTCCAAAACGCATGCAAATTGAACAGCTATTGGTAGAACAGATCTATCAAAACTTATATAGTTTTGAATATGGAAAGATTGATAAAATATATTGAGATTTGAAGTTCCAAAGATGTGGCCACATTTATGAACTGAAAAAAGAATTATGTACTTCATCATTTATGTATGTCGTGAAAAAAAATGGGTTCTTATCTCTAACGGACCCGAATGAATTTAATGCTAGGTATAGGTAATAAAATCTAACCCAGACTTAATTTTGAAATGCCGATACCAACTAAATTTGAATATATTACTTACATTAAAAAGTAAAAAAAAGACTAATATTATAGATATTGTAATATTGGGATGATTTGAATACAGTACCATAATTTCCCATTAAATTTGACAGTTTACAATGGTGTTTTTGAAGAAAGAAATTGGATTTTGGGACAATAGTTTTAGTTTTTACTACAGGGTCATCTAAAAATAATGCTGGGATTTCAAAAAATAAAATAAATCATTTAATCAAACCTTTTTAACCTATAGGAATAATTTCTTCACTGTTTTTTAACTGCATTTAGACAGTTTGGTGGGATACAGACATAGACCGACTGCACGAAAATCACATGCGCTGAACAAGATGCGCAGTGACGTACCGCCTCTGCTGAGTCGGCCGTTCGGGCCATTACAATGTTTACTGTGTAGCGGATACTACAGTTTGTTATTTGGGTCACATCAAAACTTGCTAAGGTATAAAAAAAAACTTATTTTTTCCTGTACAATGTCAGTGTAATATAATTAAATTATCTTTAATACTTTTTGAGTTGCACTTAGTTCAAATCCCCTTTTTCGATGACCATATATTATATCTAGATTATAAAGCTGCGGTATAAAAATTTAAAAACCAAAACTTGTCAAGCTAAAAATATCTGTAAATTACTATAACTTCAATTTTACTATCTTTAACTCTTAAACAAGATAAAAAATTTGTGATTTTTGAAAGGTGCATATGTAATCCTCCGAACTAAAACACAAACAACAAAGTACAGTGATGATGTGTTATTATAATTACTTTATGTATTGTTTTTAGGTTGTAATAGATAGGGGCAAAGGTACGGTAAACACGACAATGAAGGTTTTCAGAGAATACAATTATTTTAATAAACTTTATTTCACTTGAGAGCTTAATCAATACAAAAACACTGTGTGAAGTATAAACATCATCTTTTGGATCACAAATGAACTAATTTCTCTGATTCACAGAAGGATATTTTTCAACAATCACTCCAAAACCAACTTAGTAGCAGAGTAGTAAGCAATTTCTGTAGTAAACAAACCATAATTTTTGATGAGATATTTTAATTGATTAGTGAAACACGTTACACAAAACAAGATATTACTTGGTCTTTTATTACACCTTACAGCCCCCACAAAAACAAAAAAAAAACTGTAATTTACCGAAATAAGATCCGGTGTTTGTCCAGTATGTAGAAGAGGTAAAATTGACAGGCTTAAATTGTCCTCTTTCCCAGCCTGGAACAGCTGCTTGATATTTTACCATCGCTCCTGTTAAAAGGTAAATATAATAAAATAAGTTCCACTGACACAGTCAAACCTTCAATTTTTTTTAGTAACACACTATTATTCAACAAAAAGTAAAACATAACTTACTTAACAAATTTTGAGGGAATCCAAATAACATTGATTCCTTTTATATTAAGAATTTTAATAAAATAAAATTTTAATACAAGTAATTCTCTTAATTTTATTTTTTATAAGGAACAGATGAGAAATATTTCCATGAATAATTTAAAAATACATGAAATTAGCTTCCGCTGGACGCAGATACCTAGTTATTTTCAGAAAAATCTTTTGAACGACAGCGCTTTATTCAATTCATTAACAAAATTATTTGTTTTAAAACGTATCCAAATTTTCTATTGGCATGAGAAAACAACAAATATCATACTAATATGCCGAAAGCTTGGATTGATATAATGTTTTCTAACTGTCCTAAGTTAAATATCTATATAAAATGAAAAAGAAAAAATATAAATGACAAGATAAAAAAAACGATGATTACCTGTCCAAGTGTCCACGCCCGGAGCTCCCACCAATAGATCACTTGTGTTCTGAAAAATAAAAAAGTATAAATTGCATATACAAAAATTTATACTTGAACTTCATGCACACACTGTTCTCTATACCTGAAGGGTTTGGTTATTTTTACGTTTGTATTTGTACTTCATGAGTACACTAGTTTTGTTTCTGGAAGAGGTAGGATATTTTTATGGTAACATAATATATATCTGTACTTCATGCACACACTAGTCACTCACTATTCCTGAAGCGTTTGTGTATATTTATTTTTACATTTATATATCTACTTCATGAGTATACTAGTTTTATTTCTGGAAGAGGTAGGATATTTTTATATTAACATAATTATATCTCTGTATTTCACGCACACACTAGTCACTATACCTGAAGGGTTTGTGTATTTTTACATATAAATTTATATCTGTACTTCATGTCTACTATACCTTATGGGTGTATTACTTATTAACTCTTTGTTGAGTTTGGGCCACTTTGTTTGCAGGCAAGACCAAGCTGCTCACTTTTACAATTTACTTTACCTTTAATCAAAGCTATTGCACCACTAGCTTTTTGTAAGTCGGATATTGTTCTCATCAACTTACTAAATGAATTTACTAAAATTCTTTTAATTTTATCTCTTAGCTCACTGAATTTACAATTTGAATTAAACACACACTCTCTCTCTGGGGAAGTGCCTTTTGGAAGAAATCGGCTCCTGAATTCTGATAATAACTTTAATTTATTTTAAATGAAATAATACCAGAGCACCTTAATAATAACCTCTTAATGTTATGAATATTTGAAAAGGAAATGTTTAGGAACAATGTGGTCAATGAAATGAACCAATTGCGCTTAATATATATATATATATATATATATATATATATATATGTGTGTGTGTTAGTGTGTGTGTGTTAGTGTGTGTGTGTGTGTGTGTGTGTGTGTGTGTGTGTGTGTGTGTGTGTGTGTGTGTGTGTGTAATTAACTATCAGAACAGTCAAAACAATTAATTATTTAAACATACAATAAAAAAATTAAAAAATCTTTTTTTTTAAACTTACAATGGAACACAAAATTTTTATTAATACAATTTAAAAATTCTAGACTATTCCAGTTAGGACTCAAAATATTTTTTCCTTTACTGAAATAGTCGTATTTACTTTTGATTACTTATAACTAAACCAAAGCAGAGATTACTTGAATTTACAGAAGTTAGATATTTAAAATTTCCCCAATAAATTTAATCTATTGAAATGAGTTTACTTTTTGCGAATTATTCAATAAATCTTGTGTACCTTCACACTTAACATGAAGGCCTTGTAGTTGTGAAGCTTCTTGTTGCTGATGGTTAATGGTGTTTTCAATTTATCTCCTTTCCAAATACTAGTTAGGTTAAAGTTGTTAATTGCTGGTAATTATTATTATTCCTGGATAGTTACTTTTCCATGTATATTTATCTCCTTATTACTCACTTTGCACTGATTTTCAAAACTGTTTCGGTTTACCCTTATTAATTTTATTCCATTTGACTATTGGAATTATCGTAGAAACTGTTTATTATACAACGTAAACTTGTATATAGAAAATATTTGAATGACAAAAATAATGTCTGCACCGCTCCAGAACATTTATTAGAGTTAATGAATCTATTACATTAGAGAAATTTGATTCACAATAATAACGTGTTTCCTCGTCGGCAACTTTTATTAGAGTATCTGTCTTTCGACCAATAATTTCGGCTCTCCCCTCATGTGGAAAAGTTTCCCGCAAAAGGTAACCAATTTTCTTCCTTCAGTGAAAAAATGTCTCTTCTGTTAATTCTTAGGATTTTGGCTGAATTAATCCGTAGTTTTTGTGCTGATAGTTGTCCTAGGCTTAGTTTACTTTTATTGTTTCAATTTTGTAGTTTCTTTTCATTGAAAACCCTTTTAATTAACAATTTAATGTTTTTTATAGTTTTGAGTTTTTTCTGTTGTCCAGTTTGTTGGTAGTGGGGACTGAAAGTCCGTGACGTCACGCTACCTGTCCGAAATTTTCTTGTCGCTTCATGAAAATGTTGATTACAAATACTTTTTTCTTCTTTTCGTTATCACTTTTGAACGGTTGGTCCTATCTTCATTTTGTCTTCAGAATTATATTTCCCACATTCTTGAGGGTCTTGACAATCTTGATTCGACGTTCTAGGCTGCGTATTTCTCGAGTTACCGCACTTTTTACAAATGTT
Source organism: Aphrophora alni (assembly GCA_963513935.1). NCBI lineage: Eukaryota > Metazoa > Arthropoda > Insecta > Hemiptera > Aphrophoridae > Aphrophora > Aphrophora alni. The sequence goes on from OY740770.1 coordinate 51,054, forward strand.
CATTTTTTTCACAAACTAACTTTTTTCTACAGTCTTTTTAGAATGTTATTTTTTACTGAAGTTGTTTTCCTGGTCCTATAACGGAGATAAGTTTTTTAGTTTTTCATCATTGTAACTAGTTTTGTTCATTAGTTATCGACGATTAAAGTTGTGATTCTATGATTGTAGTATTTTTCGTATGTAAAATCCCCTCCCCATTCGTATTATTCAACTCTGCTCTAAAATTATACATAAACATATATTTCTTACACTTTTCCTATTAGTTTGTTATCCACTTTAATCTGTAATTTAACCGCTTTTGGGCTTTAACTTTTTAATTGTTGTTATTTTTATTTCTCCCCCAATTTAACTTTAATTCTTTTTTGTCTACTTATTATTATACCCTACTATTGCCTTTTTGTTTTCTAATATTACGTTTATTACGTATATCGCTCCTTCACATTAAAAACCTCAAAAAACTCCTCAAGAATGATTTTTCAAGTTCAATTTCTCCTCATTATAATGTTTCTTCAACATTATTATTGATTATTATTATGTTCCCTACTGTTTATGATTCTATTACTTTTAATTTTCAATTTTCCCCATTTTACAAATTTTAGGTTTTTAGCCCATCTTATTTCCTTAAACTTTTTTGTTTTAATTTGAATTACATTTATTCTTGGATAGTATTAATCATCTACTTTTACTTTCTCATTATTTAATTTTAAATTTAAATTTTTTAATAAAATTGGAAACGTTGTATCTGTTCTGTCAAGTCCAAACACGAACTTCTACCCCGGTCTGGCGTGACGTCATCATTTTACCACATTCCAAACTTATGACGCTTAGCTTAGCAATTTTTACGATTTGAATTTTTCTTGAGACGACTGATTTTTCCAAACCGTCTCAAGAGGTAGGATATTTTTATATTAATATATATATATATATATATTGTAACGAAATAGAGGGCTCCCAAAAGGTCATTGCTCGGCAGGCCATAAATTGTAAAGAGTTGAAAGGGTTGACAGCTAGAAAAACTATTCTAATATCAGTCACGGACCTTAAGAAGTCAAATAAAACATTCAAAAGTCAATGCCTTCAACCGAAAATATTTGAATAGAACCAATGAAAGGAATTGCGCCAATTCTGAAATAACGTACAAGATTTAAAATAAGCCAATGAAGGAAGAGGATCGGAAGAAAGCGTTTGAAAATAAACATTATAAATAGGGGTAGAAGAGAAGCGCATGAGGTTCTTTTTGGTTGTTAACTGATTGAAGGAGAGAGTTCTGGAGCAAGTGTTTCTTTAGTAGAAAAGAAAATCGTTGTGAAAGATTTAGCCGAAATTAACCGTCAAAATTAAATAGTAACTGCGTCGTTTTTATATAAGTATTTAATAATAATCTCCGAAGAATAGTTAAAAGATAATTGTCGTTTATAAGTTTAAAAGAGTCGTCGTCATAAAAGTGTGTGAGTAATAGCGTCGTTATAAAAGTGTTTGAACAGGAATAATCATACAATAAATTAAGAAGTAATCGTCGTCACAAAAGTGTGTGAAAATACAAGTGTAAGAAGAAAAGAAGATTGGTCGAAAAGATTAAGGCAAATCGATCCATCTACTGGCAGTCTACACGGGAACCACGTTCAAAGAACCAGGAACATTGGAGCTGTAATAAAACTTCCAAGCTGATAAGTACAAATTAATGGACAATCTCAACTAAACAAACTACCACCAAATTCTATTTTATATTATGTAAATTATAGTCACCAAAGAACCTAACGAACCCGTAAAGAGAAAATAAATAAAATTAATAAATAATAAATTTCAGTTAGCCGGAGCATTTTATCAAAATAATTAAAAGTAAAAAAATTAAAAGTAAAAATTTCTGATGCATTCTTATTTCTTTATTTTAGATTAAGACATTGTAGAATAAGTAACTTGTATTTTATTTAACTATGTACTTAGAATAAGTAATATATTAAGACGTTATTTGTATTATTATTAAGTGCATCAATTTTGGACAATAATTGGGTTTTTTTTATTGTAATGATTTTAAACGTAATTTTATAATTAAAAAAAAGTTAAAACCTACAGGTGTCAAAGTATTTATTTTATTTTAAGTAAAGCAGATATTATATATATATATATATATATATATATATATATATATATAACAAATTGATAATTCAACACAATTAGAAATTTAAGTTGTTCTTTAATTATTCCTTTATAAAATTAATTTTTAAAAACATTTACAATATAAAATATAATTATTGTCCAATCTGATGCACTTTTTACTTATATACTAGCGTCTAAACCTACTACTTATTTTAAGTACATAGTTAAATAAGATTCTAACTCTACCATGTCTTAACCTAAATAAAAAAATAAGAGTGCATCAAATTTTTACTTTTAAATTTATTACTTTTAATTTATTATTATAAAATTGCTCTGGCTAACTGAAATGTACTATTAATTTAATTTTATTTAATTTCTCTTTACGGGTTCGTGAGGTTCTTTGGTGACTATAATTTACATATAAAATATAATTGGGTGGTAGGTTATTTAATTCAGATTGTCCATTAATTTTTACTTATCGCTTGGAAGTTTTATCGCTGCTCCGATGGTCCTGATTCCGTTGTTCCTGGTTCCCGTGCACGTGGTTACGTGTAGACTGCCAGTAGATGGATCGATTTGCCTTGATCTTTTCGACGAACTTCTTTTCGTCTTTCACTTATTTCTCACTCACTTTCGTGACGACGATTTCACACACTTCTATGACAATGATTACTTTTAAACTTATTACGACGATTATCTTTAAAACTTATAACGACGATTATCTTTTAAACTATTCTTCGGAGATTACTATTAATACTTATATAAAAAAAACGACGCAGATACTATTTTTTTTTACTTTTGATTTCGGCTAAATCTTTCACAATCGATCTTCTAAAGAAACACTTGCTCCGGAACTCCCTCCTTCAAACAGTATAACCCAAAAAGAATGAACGAAAGAACCTCGTGGGCTTCCTTTCCACCCCTATTTATAATGTTTATTTTCAAACGCTTTCTTCCGATCCTCTTCCTTCACTGGCTTATTTTAAATCTTGTTCTTTACTTCGAGACTGATGCAATTTATTTCATTGGTCCATTTCAAACATTTTCGGTTGAAGGCATTGACTTTTGGAATGGTTTATTTGACTTCCTAATATCTGTGAGTCTCTATACCTCAAGGGTTTGTGTATTTTCACATTTATATATATATATATATATATATATATATATATATATATATATATATATATATATATATAGTTAGATCATGCATATAAACTTTAGTTTTAGTCAAAAAGTTTGGGTAATTTTAAATTAATATTTATATATGTACTTCATGTCTACACAAATTTTTTTTTCTGCAAGAGCTTCGATATTTTTACACTGACATTTATATTTGTACGTTGTTCTACTCTATATTATTATTTCTTTTTACTGGAGAAGATTGGACATTTTTATATTAGTTTTTTTTATACTGCCAATTTTTGGTTTTGATAGTTTAACATTTATTTCTTAATTTTTGCTTACACTTGAGTTTGTTTTTACTATTAGGAGCTTGCTTTTTTAATATATATTAACTTCTATATAAGTACCCCATTCCTACACTAGTTCTTGGAAATGTTTGTTTTTCTTGTATTAACATTTATATATGTAGACCTACTACATGTCTATACAAATCTTTTTACCGGGTGAGCTTTGTTTATTTTTATAATATTATATATGTCTGGACATCATGCATATATTAGTTTTTACTGGAAGAGCTTGGGTATTGTTATATTGAAATTTACATCTGTACTTCTACTTCAATCCTAAACTTTTTTTCTGGAAGAAGTTGGGAATTTTTATATTATTACACATGTACATCATTAATACACTAGTGTCTATTTATTGGGTGAGCTTTGGTTATTTTTATGTTATCATATATCTGGACATCATGCGTATATTAGTTTTTACCGGAAGAGCTTGGGTATTGTTATATTAAAATTTACACCTGTACTTCGACATCCATCCTACACAGCTTGGATATTTTTATGCGTAATAACATATTATTATATGTCTGTGCACTTTATTCATGCTCACAATTTTTGATTACTGGAAGATCATGGTTAATTTTATACTAAAAATTACGTCTTTATTTCATGCCTGCATTAGTTTTGTTCATATAAGGGAGATGATTGTCAATAACAAATAAAATTACCTGAACAAAATGTGCTGAAAATCCAATCTGAGAAAAACCAAAATGGAAACCGGTTACGTTTTTTCTAGTCGGGTTATCTGAAAGAAAACATGAAGTATATATTGTCATTATAACGAAATAAGACATTGTAAAAATGAGTTTAAAAATCAATTAAGGTTCTCAACTTTTCCCTAAGTTCATAGTAACTGGAGGTTGAAGCTTTATAAACATTTCAGTTAAGAATATAACTAGACACCTGTAAACGATTTGTTTAGAAATAAAATCTATTAAATATTAAGTAAATGTCATAAAATAATTTTATAATTTTAAATTTAAAAAAAAATGATTCAATATAATTTTCTTAATTGTAATCAATCTACATAATTTGATCGGTTATTTTGATTTCTAGCATTGAATGTGTTTTTTGATTTTGTAATAATTAAACAGTTGCAAATTTTGTTATCACTTTTTCACATATCCAAACAATAAAAAAAAATTTAAGAAAAGAGTATTCGTATCCATCTTTCTGTAGATTGAGAGCCGGGAGTTGTTAATCTTGAACTGATATTGAATCATGAACGTGGACTATTATTGTATAAACATTTTTATCTGTACTTCATGCCAACACTAGATTTTTTAAATGGAAAAGTTTGGTATTTTTATATTAAAGCTTGTCTTTTTATAACATATTCCAGGAAACTCTTATGCAATGTGAAGATTTATAAAAATCTAATTTACTAAACCCAACATCCAATGTTTAATAACAATTTGAAAGAAGTAATCCCTAAGCCACAAATAAAACACTAACACAATTAACGTTAGAAAATTTAATAAACCCTTATATACATATCGGTAACATAGCTACCATCCTCAGAGAGACATAAACCAATACTCGAACAGTGAGATGACTTATAAAGGTTAAACCCTCCTCCTCTACATTGGTCAGACCGGCTTCTTCGCTTAGCTAGAAAGTGGGAAGAGAATTTTGAAAGCAAAGGTCCAAACATATATATATATATATATGAAAAAATAAAAGTCAAAGTTCTCTAATATAACTAATATTAAAATATAAAGAACATACAAATTACCCAGGGCTTTTAGTGGTGGTCTCTAAAGTCCCTTAGGTCCCCTCTTTTAGGCTTGGTCTCTGAGAGTCCCTTTTTTAAGGGTTTTGGTCTCTTAAATCTAAAAACTTAAGATTACGCATAATACAAAATATAACAAAGTTAATAATATGAAAGAAAATATCCCCAATGAAGGTTTCTGATGAAGTAATTATAATTAAAATAAAACCTTTGCTATTGTTATTTTAATTGTGATAATATTTGCAGCACTTGCTTTATTTCAATAGGTTTTTCAATCTAACTATAATCCATTGTTCACAGGGGATATTCTTTTAATGAGCTTAAATCCATATATTTAAAACGTCATTATTATCTAACAATGGGAAAGTGCAAAGTGAAGGATGAATGGTTAAAGGCCAGGTTAAAGGCATGGAGTCAAATGGTTATTTAATTGGTTCCTGGGCTAAAAATAGCAGTGACAGTGACATGTTTTGTATAGTATGTGACAGTGTAATCAATATAACTAATGGATTTTGTTGTATAACTCAACAAGCAATCAATAAAAAAAAAAATTGTAACCTGTATAGTGAAACTTGCACCTCTTCAACTGAAACTTTAGAAAAGTGACACAAACTTTCTTCAGGAACTGCAACCTTGTTCTAATTCTAACACTTGTACAAATGATGCAATTCTACAATCTAATAACCAGACTCTCTTAAAGCTGTCATGTACTGAAGCTAAAGAAAACGCAGTCAGCGCTGAATTATTGTGGACTGTTAAATCAGTACTATCACATACATCTTTAAACTTCAGTCATAGTGACAACATCGAAGTTTTTAAAATAATGTTTGGCCATTTGGTTTCAGAAGAATATTCACAGTTGCCAACAAAAATGAATTACCTTATTACCGAGGTACTTGGGCCTTATATTGGGGGGGGGGGGGAAACATTGAACGAAGCTCAATGCTCATATTATTAAATCTGCTATAATGAAACTAGCAACGAAGGAAGTCGGAATCAACTTCAAGTAGATGTTCGAAATCTAAATGTAAGTTGTTGAAACTCAATGCAGATATTATTTAATCTGATATGAAGAAACAACCAACGAAGGAAGTCGGAAACAACTTCAAGTAGATGTTTGTTACTGGTCGCAATCAGAATGTAAAGTTGTTGAAACTCAATGCAGATATTATTTAATCTGATATGAAGAAACAACCAACGAAGGAAGTCGGAAACAACTTCAAGCAGATGTTTGTTACTGGTCGCAATCAGAATGTAAAGTTGTTGAAACTCAATGCAGATATTATTTAATCTGATATGAAGAAACAACCAACGAAGGAAGTCGGAAACAACTTCAAGCAGATGTTTGTTACTGGTCGCAATCAGAATGTAAAGTTGTTGAAACTCAATGCAGATATTATTTAATCTGATATGAAGAAACAACCAACGAAGGAAGTCGGAAACAACTTCAAGCAGATGTTTGTTACTGGTCGCAATCAGAATGTAAAGTTGTTGAAACTCAATGCAGATATTATTTAATCTGATATGAAGAAACAACCAACGAAGGAAGTCGGAAACAACTTCAAGCAGATGTTTGTTACTGGTCGCAATCAGAATGTAAAGTTGTTGAAACTCAATGCAGATATTATTTAATCTGATATGAAGAAACAACCAACGAAGGAAGTCGGAAACAACTTCAAGCAGATGTTTGTTACTGGTCTCAATCTGAATGTAAAGTTGTTGAAACTCAATGCAGATATTATTTAATCTGATATGAAGAAACAACCAACGAAGGAAGTCGGAAACAACTTCAAGCAGATGTTCGGTACTGGTCGCAATCAGAATGTAAAGTTGTTGAAACTCAATGCAGATATTATTTAATCTGATATGAAGAAACAACCAACGAAGGAAGTCGGAAACAACTTCAAGCAGATGTTTGTTACTGGTCGCAATCAGAATGTAAAGTTGTTGAAACTCAATGCAGATATTATTTAATCTGATATGAAGAAACAACCAACGAAGGAAGTCGGAAACAACTTCAAGCAGATGTTTGTTACTGGTCGCAATCAGAATGTAAAGTTGTTGAAACTCAATGCAGATATTATTTAATCTGATATGAAGAAACAACCAACGAAGGAAGTCGGAAACAACTTCAAGTAGATGTTTGTTACTGGTCGCAATCAGAATGTAAAGTTGTTGAAACTCAATGCAGATATTATTTAATCTGATATGAAGAAACAACCAACGAAGGAAGTCGGAAACAACTTCAAGTAGATGTTTGTTACTGGTCGCAATCTAAATGTAAAGTTGTTGAAACTCAATGCAGATATTATTTAATCTGATATGAAGAAACAACCAACGAAGGAAGTCGGAAACAACTTCAAGCAGATGTTTGTTACTGGTCTCAATCTGAATGTAAAGTTGTTGAAACTCAATGCAGATATTATTTAATCTGATATGAAGAAACAACCAACGAAGGAAGTCGGAAACAACTTCAAGTAGCTGTTCGGTACTGGTCGCAATCAGAATGTAAAGTTGTTGAAACTCAATGCAGATATTATTTAATCTGATATGAAGAAACAACCAACGAAGGAACTCGGAAACAACTTCAAGTAGATGTTTGTTACTGGTCGCAATCTGAATGTAAAGTTGTTGAAACTCAATGCAGATATTATTTAATCTGATATGAAGAAACAACCAACGAAGGAAGTCGGAACAACTTCAAGTAGCTGTTCGGTACTGGTCGCAATCAGAATGTAAAGTTGTTGAAACTCAATGCAGATATTATTTAATCTGATATGAAGAAACAACCAACGAAGGAAGTCGGAACAACTTCAAGTAGATGTTTGTTACTGGTCGCAATCTGAATGTAAAGTTGTTGAAACTCAATGCAGATATTATTTAATCTGATATGAAGAAACAACCAACGAAGGAAGTCGGAAACAACTTCAAGTAGCTGTTCGGTACTGGTCGCAATCTGAATGTAAAGTTGTTGAAACTCAATGCAGATATTATTTAATCTGATATGAAGAAACAACCAACGAAGGAACTCGGAAACAACTTCAAGTAGATGTTCGGTACTGGTCGCAATCTGAATGTAAAGTTGTTGAAACTCAATGCAGATATTATTTAATCTGATATGAAGAAACAACCAACGAAGGAAGTCGGAAACAACTTCAAGTAGATGTTCGGTACTGGTCGCAATCTAAATGTAAAGTTGTTGAAACTCAATGCAGATATTATTTAATCTGATATGAAGAAACAACCAACGAAGGAAGTCGGAACAACTTCAAGTAGCTGTTCGGTACTGGTCGCAATCAGAATGTAAAGTTGTTGAAACTCAATGCAGATATTATTTAATCTGATATGAAGAAACAACCAACGAAGGAAGTCGGAACAACTTCAAGTAGATGTTTGTTACTGGTCGCAATCTGAATGTAAAGTTGTTGAAACTCAATGCAGATATTATTTAATCTGATATGAAGAAACAACCAACGAAGGAAGTCGGAAACAACTTCAAGTAGCTGTTCGGTACTGGTCGCAATCTGAATGTAAAGTTGTTGAAACTCAATGCAGATATTATTTAATCTGATATGAAGAAACAACCAACGAAGGAAGTCGGAAACAACTTCAAGTAGCTGTTCGGTACTGGTCGCAATCTGAATGTAAAGTTGTTGAAACTCAATGCAGATATTATTTAATCTGATATGAAGAAACAACCAACGAAGGAAGTCGGAAACAACTTCAAGTAGATGTTCGGTACTGGTCGCAATCTAAATGTAAGTTGTTGAAACTCAATGCAGATATTATTTAATCTGATATGAAGAAACAACCAACGAAGGAACTCGGAAACAACTTCAAGCAGATGTTTGTTACTGGTCGCAATCAGAATGTAAAGTTGTTGAAACTCAATGCAGATATTATTTAATCTGATATGAAGAAACAACCAACGAAGGAAGTCGGAAACAACTTCAAGTAGCTGTTCGGTACTGGTCGCAATCAGAATGTAAAGTTGTTGAAACTCAATGCAGATATTATTTAATCTGATATGAAGAAACAACCAACGAAGGAAGTCGGAAACAACTTCAAGTAGATGTTTGTTACTGGTCGCAATCTGAATGTAAAGTTGTTGAAACTCAATGCAGATATTATTTAATCTGATATGAAGAAACAACCAACGAAGGAAGTCGGAAACAACTTCAAGTAGATGTTTGTTACTGGTCGCAATCAGAATGTAAAGTTGTTGAAACTCAATGCAGATATTATTTAATCTGATATGAAGAAACAACCAACGAAGGAAGTCGGAAACAACTTCAAGTAGATGTTTGTTACTGGTCGCAATCTAAATGTAAAGTTGTTGAAACTCAATGCAGATATTATTTAATCTGATATGAAGAAACAACCAACGAAGGAAGTCGGAAACAACTTCAAGTAGATGTTTGTTACTGGTCGCAATCTGAATGTAAAGTTGTTGAAACTCAATGCAGATATTATTTAATCTGATATGAAGAAACAACCAACGAAGGAAGTCGGAAACAACTTCAAGTAGATGTTTGTTACTGGTCGCAATCTAAATGTAAAGTTGTTGAAACTCAATGCAGATATTATTTAATCTGATATGAAGAAACAACCAACGAAGGAAGTCGGAAACAACTTCAAGTAGATGTTTGTTACTGGTCGCAATCTGAATGTAAAGTTGTTGAAACTCAATGCAGATATTATTTAATCTGATATGAAGAAACAACCAACGAAGGAAGTCGGAAACAACTTCAAGTAGATGTTTGTTACTGGTCGCAATCAGAATGTAAAGTTGTTGAAACTCAATGCAGATATTATTTAATCTGATATGAAGAAACAACCAACGAAGGAAGTCGGAAACAACTTCAAGTAGATGTTTGTTACTGGTCGCAATCTAAATGTAAAGTTGTTGAAACTCAATGCAGATATTATTTAATCTGATATGAAGAAACAACCAACGAAGGAAGTCGGAAACAACTTCAAGTAGATGTTTGTTACTGGTCGCAATCTGAATGTAAAGTTGTTGAAACTCAATGCAGATATTATTTAATCTGATATGAAGAAACAACCAACGAAGGAAGTCGGAAACAACTTCAAGTAGATGTTTGTTACTGGTCGCAATCTAAATGTAAAGTTGTTGAAACTCAATGCAGATATTATTTAATCTGATATGAAGAAACAACCAACGAAGGAAGTCGGAAACAACTTCAAGTAGATGTTTGTTACTGGTCGCAATCTGAATGTAAAGTTGTTGAAACTCAATGCAGATATTATTTAATCTGATATGAAGAAACAACCAACGAAGGAAGTCGGAAACAACTTCAAGTAGATGTTTGTTACTGGTCGCAATCAGAATGTAAAGTTGTTGAAACTCAATGCAGATATTATTTAATCTGATATGAAGAAACAACCAACGAAGGAAGTCGGAAACAACTTCAAGTAGATGTTTGTTACTGGTCGCAATCTAAATGTAAAGTTGTTGAAACTCAATGCAGATATTATTTAATCTGATATGAAGAAACAACCAACGAAGGAAGTCGGAAACAACTTCAAGTAGATGTTTGTTACTGGTCGCAATCTGAATGTAAAGTTGTTGAAACTCAATGCAGATATTATTTAATCTGATATGAAGAAACAACCAACGAAGGAAGTCGGAAACAACTTCAAGTAGATGTTTGTTACTGGTCGCAATCTAAATGTAAAGTTGTTGAAACTCAATGCAGATATTATTTAATCTGATATGAAGAAACAACCAACGAAGGAAGTCGGAAACAACTTCAAGTAGATGTTTGTTACTGGTCGCAATCAGAATGTAAAGTTGTTGAAACTCAATGCAGATATTATTTAATCTGATATGAAGAAACAACCAACGAAGGAAGTCGGAAACAACTTCAAGTAGATGTTTGTTACTGGTCGCAATCTGAATGTAAAGTTGTTGAAACTCAATGCAGATATTATTTAATCTGATATGAAGAAACAACCAACGAAGGAAGTCGGAAACAACTTCAAGTAGATGTTTGTTACTGGTCGCAATCAGAATGTAAAGTTGTTGAAACTCAATGCAGATAATATTTAATCTGATATGAAGAAACAACCAACGAAGGAAGTCGGAAACAACTTCAAGTAGATGTTTGTTACTGGTCGCAATCTAAATGTAAGTTGTTGAAACTCAATGCAGATATTATTTAATCTGATATGAAGAAACAACCAACGAAGGAAGTCGGAAACAACTTCAAGTAGATGTTTGTTACTGGTCGCAATCTAAATGTAAAGTTGTTGAAACTCAATGCAGATATTATTTAATCTGATATGAAGAAACAACCAACGAAGGAAGTCGGAAACAACTTCAAGTAGATGTTTGTTACTGGTCGCAATCTGAATGTAAAGTTGTTGAAACTCAATGCAGATATTATTTAATCTGATATGAAGAAACAACCAACGAAGGAAGTCGGAAACAACTTCAAGTAGATGTTCGGTACTGGTCGCAATCAGAATGTAAAGTTGTTGAAACTCAATGCAGATATTATTTAATCTGATATGAAGAAACAACCAACGAAGGAAGTCGGAAACAACTTCAAGTAGATGTTCGGTACTGGTCGCAATCAGAATGTAAAGTTGTTGAAACTCAATGCAGATATTATTTAATCTGATATGAAGAAACAACCAACGAAGGAAGTCGGAAACAACTTCAAGTAGATGTTTGTTACTGGTCGCAATCTGAATGTAAAGTTGTTGAAACTCAATGCAGATATTATTTAATCTGATATGAAGAAACAACCAACGAAGGAAGTCGGAAACAACTTCAAGTAGATGTTTGTTACTGGTCGCAATCAGAATGTAAAGTTGTTGAAACTCAATGCAGATATTATTTAATCTGATATGAAGAAACAACCAACGAAGGAAGTCGGAAACAACTTCAAGTAGATGTTTGTTACTGGTCGCAATCTAAATGTAAAGTTGTTGAAACTCAATGCAGATATTATTTAATCTGATATGAAGAAACAACCAACGAAGGAAGTCGGAAACAACTTCAAGTAGATGTTTGTTACTGGTCGCAATCTGAATGTAAAGTTGTTGAAACTCAATGCAGATATTATTTAATCTGATATGAAGAAACAACCAACGAAGGAACTCGGAAACAACTTCAAGTAGATGTTTGTTACTGGTCGCAATCTGAATGTAAAGTTGTTGAAACTCAATGCAGATATTATTTAATCTGATATGAAGAAACAACCAACGAAGGAAGTCGGAAACAACTTCAAGTAGATGTTCGGTACTGGTCGCAATCAGAATGTAAAGTTGTTGAAACTCAATGCAGATATTATTTAATCTGATATGAAGAAACAACCAACGAAGGAAGTCGGAAACAACTTCAAGTAGATGTTCGGTACTGGTCGCAATCAGAATGTATAGTTGTTGAAACTCAATGCAGATATTATTTAATCTGATATGAAGAAACAACCAACGAAGGAAGTCGGAAACAACTTCAAGTAGATGTTTGTTACTGGTCGCAATCTGAATGTAAAGTTGTTGAACCTCAATGCAGATATTATTTAATCTGATATGAAGAAACAACCAACGAAGGAAGTCGGAAACAACTTCAAGTAGATGTTTGTTACTGGTCGCAATCAGAATGTAAAGTTGTTGAAACTCAATGCAGATATTATTTAATCTGATATGAAGAAACAACCAACGAAGGAAGTCGGAAACAACTTCAAGTAGATGTTTGTTACTGGTCGCAATCTAAATGTAAAGTTGTTGAAACTCAATGCAGATATTATTTAATCTGATATGAAGAAACAACCAACGAAGGAAGTCGGAAACAACTTCAAGTAGATGTTTGTTACTGGTCGCAATCTGAATGTAAAGTTGTTGAAACTCAATGCAGATATTATTTAATCTGATATGAAGAAACAACCAACGAAGGAAGTCGGAAACAACTTCAAGTAGATGTTTGTTACTGGTCGCAATCTAAATGTAAAGTTGTTGAAACTCAATGCAGATATTATTTAATCTGATATGAAGAAACAACCAACGAAGGAAGTCGGAAACAACTTCAAGTAGATGTTTGTTACTGGTCGCAATCTAAATGTAAAGTTGTTGAAACTCAATGCAGATATTATTTAATCTGATATGAAGAAACAACCAACGAAGGAAGTCGGAAACAACTTCAAGTAGATGTTTGTTACTGGTCGCAATCTGAATGTAAAGTTGTTGAAACTCAATGCAGATATTATTTAATCTGATATGAAGAAACAACCAACGAAGGAAGTCGGAAACAACTTCAAGTAGATGTTTGTTACTGGTCGCAATCAGAATGTAAAGTTGTTGAAACTCAATGCAGATATTATTTAATCTGATATGAAGAAACAACCAACGAAGGAAGTCGGAAACAACTTCAAGTAGATGTTTGTTACTGGTCGCAATCTGAATGTAAAGTTGTTGAAACTCAATGCAGATATTATTTAATCTGATATGAAGAAACAACCAACGAAGGAAGTCGGAAACAACTTCAAGTAGATGTTTGTTACTGGTCGCAATCTAAATGTAAAGTTGTTGAAACTCAATGCAGATATTATTTAATCTGATATGAAGAAACAACCAACGAAGGAAGTCGGAAACAACTTCAAGTAGATGTTTGTTACTGGTCGCAATCTGAATGTAAAGTTGTTGAAACTCAATGCAGATATTATTTAATCTGATATGAAGAAACAACCAACGAAGGAAGTCGGAAACAACTTCAAGTAGATGTTTGTTACTGGTCGCAATCAGAATGTAAAGTTGTTGAAACTCAATGCAGATATTATTTAATCTGATATGAAGAAACAACCAACGAAGGAAGTCGGAAACAACTTCAAGTAGATGTTTGTTACTGGTCGCAATCAGAATGTAAAGTTGTTGAAACTCAATGCAGATATTATTTAATCTGATATGAAGAAACAACCAACGAAGGAAGTCGGAAACAACTTCAAGTAGATGTTTGTTACTGGTCGCAATCAGAATGTAAAGTTGTTGAAACTCAATGCAGATATTATTTAATCTGATATGAAGAAACAACCAACGAAGGAAGTCGGAAACAACTTCAAGTAGATGTTTGTTACTGGTCGCAATCTAAATGTAAGTTGTTGAAACTCAATGCAGATATTATTTAATCTGATATGAAGAAACAACCAACGAAGGAACTCGGAAACAACTTCAAGTAGATGTTTGTTACTGGTCGCAATCTGAATGTAAAGTTGTTGAAACTCAATGCAGATATTATTTAATCTGATATGAAGAAACAACCAACGAAGGAAGTCGGAAACAACTTCAAGTAGATGTTCGGTACTGGTCGCAATCAGAATGTAAAGTTGTTGAAACTCAATGCAGATATTATTTAATCTGATATGAAGAAACAACCAACGAAGGAAGTCGGAAACAACTTCAAGTAGATGTTCGGTACTGGTCGCAATCAGAATGTAAAGTTGTTGAAACTCAATGCAGATATTATTTAATCTGATATGAAGAAACAACCAACGAAGGAAGTCGGAAACAACTTCAAGTAGATGTTTGTTACTGGTCGCAATCAGAATGTAAAGTTGTTGAAACTCAATGCAGATATTATTTAATCTGATATGAAGAAACAACCAACGAAGGAAGTCGGAAACAACTTCAAGTAGATGTTTGTTACTGGTCGCAATCTGAATGTAAAGTTGTTGAAACTCAATGCAGATATTATTTAATCTGATATGAAGAAACAACCAACGAAGGAAGTCGGAAACAACTTCAAGTAGATGTTTGTTACTGGTCGCAATCAGAATGTAAAGTTGTTGAAACTCAATGCAGATATTATTTAATCTGATATGAAGAAACAACCAACGAAGGAAGTCGGAAACAACTTCAAGTAGATGTTTGTTACTGGTCGCAATCTAAATGTAAGTTGTTGAAACTCAATGCAGATATTATTTAATCTGATATGAAGAAACAACCAACGAAGGAACTCGGAAACAACTTCAAGTAGATGTTTGTTACTGGTCGCAATCTGAATGTAAAGTTGTTGAAACTCAATGCAGATATTATTTAATCTGATATGAAGAAACAACCAACGAAGGAAGTCGGAAACAACTTCAAGTAGATGTTCGGTACTGGTCGCAATCAGAATGTAAAGTTGTTGAAACTCAATGCAGATATTATTTAATCTGATATGAAGAAACAACCAACGAAGGAAGTCGGAAACAACTTCAAGTAGATGTTCGGTACTGGTCGCAATCAGAATGTAAAGTTGTTGAAACTCAATGCAGATATTATTTAATCTGATATGAAGAAACAACCAACGAAGGAAGTCGGAAACAACTTCAAGTAGATGTTTGTTACTGGTCGCAATCAGAATGTAAAGTTGTTGAAACTCAATGCAGATATTATTTAATCTGATATGAAGAAACAACCAACGAAGGAAGTCGGAACAACTTCAAGTAGCTGTTCGGTACTGGTCGCAATCTGAATGTAAAGTTGTTGAAACTCAATTCTGATATTATTCAATCTGCTATGATGCAACTACCAATGAAGGAAGTCGGAAAGAATTACAAAGTAGCTGTTCGTTACTGGTCGCAATCAGAATGTAAAGTTGTTGAAACTCAATGCTAATATTATTCAACCTGCTATGATGCAACTACCAACGAAGGAAGTCGGAAAGAATTACAAATAGCTGTTCGTTACTGGTCGCAATCAGAATGTAAAGTTGTTGAAAGACATTTGATGACATTTTTATGTGGAATGTGCTAAAGCTACAGATTTACATTAAAAGATCATGCTGGATCTAGAAGAAGCAAATCTATCTCTAAATGAATTATTAATAATAAGTTGTAATTGACCAAATTTATATAAAAATTTGTCAAGACTTATGAATGAAAGTCTTGTTCATGTAAAGGGTCATGGTTTTGTAGATGTTGGTACTGTCAGTCTACATAAAGTACAATAATGCTTTCTTAAAAGGGTTGAATGATATGGGAGTTGATATTTAAAGTTTGATATTATCTGTTTTTAATTACTTTGATAGTTGGCCAGGTCGATGGGAAGATTATACAACCATTCAACAGAAGCTTAGTATTCCAAGTCATCGATTTATGAAGCATGTCACCTCTCGTTGGCTAACAATTGGACCAGCAGCTGAACATCTTTTAGAGCAATAGGGTGTTGTAGAGAGATATTTGATTTACAGAAGAGAAACCACAAATAAATCATTCAAATGATTAAAGAAAGAACCCACTATGAGGGCACAATTAATGTTCGTTATCGAGAGTACTAAATTCTTTTCTGCTCATAGGAAATATTTTTAACATGAAGACCGATGATCCAGTGTTTGTATGACAAGGGAAAAGATATTTTACTAAAACTTAAAAATCAATTGTATAAACCTGATGCAGATGAAGCTAGAGTGAGTAATCAGGAAAGTTTGATTCATTAAAAGAATTGAATTTTGGTAATCAAATTTCAAAAGAACTTATATCTATGAAGGAAAAAGATGTTTTAACATTCCTGTTATTAGCTCGAAATCATTTAGTTGCAAACATTACATATTAGGAAAACCACTTAAATCTTGATAATGATGGCAGCGTCTTAAAAGATATATGATGTCTTAAAGTAGATGGTGTCAAATTAGAGTCAAGTAATTGCCAAATTGTTGCATTAGGGAAGGCTTTACCATTTGATGTTGATAATATTACCTAACTATTAGATGAGTGGAAAGTTTTGAAATTTGAAGAATCTCCACAAGAAGAAAATGTTATTTTTGAAGAATACTGGCAACATTATGTTTCTCTAGAAAGTAGTCCTGGGTGTAAGAAATATCTCAATATTACTTAAATCATCAAATCAGCGTTAGCTTTGTCTCATGGCAGTGCATCAGTAGAAAGGGGCTTCTCTGCATCAAGGTTATTATTAACTAGTGATAAAGTAGTCATGAATGAACGGGGTATAAATACAAGACTTAATATACAGTATAACAAACACACAGAACACAATTCTCACAAAAAAAATTTAATAAAGACTTAATATATTGCCTGGAATAAAGAAATATCATAATAAAGTTTTATTATTACCTATTACAAGAGAACTAGTAGTTCTGGCAAAAAATACCCACAGGAACTACAAAGATTTTTTAGAAAAGGAAAGAATCAATAAAGAGAAAGTACAAAAAGAACTTAAAGGTATGACTGATGAAGACTTAAGAAAGAAACTTAGAGCTCAAGAGGCAAGCGATTTGGAACTGCTCTCAAAGGATATGATAGAGAAGAACAAAGCAGAAAAAAAAAATTCGCTGATAAGTTGTTTGATGAGGCAACAAAAGATTAGAGTCTGCATTTAAGAGGAAAAATTATGTTGAATTGAGTCTAGCTCAAGGAATGTTATTTGGAGTAAAAGGAATGAGGAAAAATGAAACTGATCCTACAAAGAGTGATGACTCTATAGCCAAAGTAATTGAGAAAAAGTCTAAAAATATTTCTGACTATTTCACAAAAACATCAAAACCAATAAAATAATTAAATTCATCAACTGAAATTATTTGACCTGAACATCTTAATAATTTCATCTTTTTTGAATTTTCTTTAGTTAATTAGATATTTCTCTTTGTTTTTATACTTTTGTATTGTGCAGTTTATTCTTAATGTAGTAAGTTTACTGTAATTTTAAATAAAGAAACAAAACGCCATTCCCCATCCAGGAGAACGACTGAAATGATTCAGAAGGTTAAAATGAATCTTACTTGTAAAATTACTTTAATATTATACAAGTAAGTTTTTATGTCAGTAATATACAAAATATTAGAAACTTTCATTAGCTCACTGATAATAGTGTTGTGATTCAATCCATTCTGAAATTCATGTCAGCCATTCTCTTATCCGGCATTTGGTAGGGGTCTTTATAATATATAAAAGGGGTCTATATAATAAAAAAATGGTTTATTTATTTTATATAACTTTGTTGTTTTGTTTATTAAACACGAAAATAAGTCCATAAAAGTCCCCATTTTTTAAAAAAATATTACATGTATAAAATCCATTTTTCCCTATTTTTGCAAGTAAAAGCATTGATTATCATATGTATTAAAAAAAGTACATGTGAAAATAAAAAGATAGAAAATTCCTAATGTGTGTTTTAACTTAGTTTTAACAAAGAAAATAACGAAGAATTTAGATTTTTCCCCTTATAAAAACTCAATAACAAATCATTTTCCCATTTAAAAATTAAAATATTTTCGAATTTATCCAATAATTTGTTATTTTCAATTTATTTAATCAAACTAACGTTATTCATTCATACATTACAAAATCTAGAAAGATGTTCATTAAGTCTAGATTTATCAGGCCTGTCAAATTTAATATACAACAAATTATCTTTAAATATTGTTATAACCTAACCTAACCTAGTTTGACCAAGATAAAATTTGTCCCACTCAATTTTATAAATTCCAGATTTATCCAACAACGGAATTTTTCATTTGGATTGCCTAACGATTGTCCGACGTTAATTTGATTTGTAAATGCAATTTTGAAATTTAAAGTATTGAAAATTGACTCCAAATCTTTGGTAAATTCGGAATCAAAGACAAACTAATACATTTAAATTTACTTTCTTCCTATTGGAGAGTCCTGGACATTTTTTCTTTTGCATTCTCGAGCTTTTGCTTCCTTAATATACAATATACAACTTTCTGATCAGAACTATAAAGTTAGGAATACATTTTATAATTATCCAATCTCCTGTTAAACCGCCTAGGCGTAAGAGGAATTTAGATAACACTATTTATTATAAGGAGCACACATTATTTACGAAAGGCTATTAATATCGGATACGTAAATAAGAAGTTCTTGTAGCCAAAAAATATTCATGAGCCGAATATCAAACCGAAGGTCAATCAACAAAAGTCGGTCCAAATAAATACCAGAATAAGGAAAAAAAGTTTTTAAACCAAAATATATATAAATAGGGAACCAATAAAACTGGAGTGGGGAAAGAATTATAAAAAATGTTGAGAGATTTGAACGAAGAATCATGGGATATCTAGCAAGCGAATAGGAGCAACTAGTTATATAGTAATAGTAAACCGTTATGTGAATAGAAGAAAATCAAATTAGTAATAAAAGGTTAAAATTAAAGGAGATAATAAGTTGTTTTGATAATAATATAATCTTATAATTTATTTATGGCTTTTCTTAGTTTAGAATTACTAAAGTGGTATTAATCTCATTGTAATAATCATTATTCACTAAAGGTCGTAAGAGAATCCATTGAGATAAACTTTATGTTTTCATTGTGATACGTTCGTGGGGGTTTTAAATAAAATATTACAGTGTATTACAATCTCTTAGGGCACTAACTGGATCTACACTGTACGATCAAGGTAGGTCCCCTGCCAAATATTTTAGTTGTCTGAAACATATTACTGGGGACTCATATATAGGGAGTATAGAGTAAGCAATCTCTTAGGGCACTAACTGGATCTACACTTTACCATCAAGGAAGGTAGTTCCCCTGCCAAATATTTTAGTTGTCTGAAACATATTACTGGGGACTCATATATAGGGAGTATAGAGTAAGCAATCTCTTAGGGCACTAACTGGATCTACACTTTACCATCAAGGAAGGTAGTTCCCCTGCCAAATATTTTAGTTGTCTGAAACATATTACTGGGGACTCATATATAGGGAGTATAGAGTAAGCAATCTCTTAGGGCACTAACTGGATCTACACTTTACCATCAAGGAAGGTAGTTCCCCTGCCAAATATTTTAGTTGTCTGAAACATATTACTGGGGACTCATATATAGGGAGTATAGAGTAAGCAATCTCTTAGGGCACTAACTGGATCTACACTTCACCATCAAGGAAGGTAGGTCCCCTGCCAAATATTTTAGTTGTCTGAAACATATTACTGGGGACTCATATATAGGGAGTATATAGTAAGCAATCTCTTAGGGCACTAACTGGATCTACACTTTACCATCAAGGAAGGTAGTTCCCCTGCCAAATATTTTAGTTGTCTGAAACATATTACTGGGGACTCATATATAGTGAGTATATAGTAAGCAATCTCTTAGGGCACTAACTGGATCTACACTTTACCATCAAGGAAGGTAGTTCCCCTGCCAAATAGTTTAGTTGTCTGAAACATATTACTGGGGACTCATATATAGTGAGTATATAGTAAGCAATCTCTTAGGGCACTAACTGGATCTACACTTTACCATCAAGGAAGGTAGTTCCCCTGCCAAATAATTTAGTTGTCTGAAACATTTTACTGGGGACTCATATATAGGGAGTATATAGTAAGCAATCTCTTAGGGCACTAACTGGATCTACACTTTACCATCAAGGAAGGTAGTTCCCCTGCCAAATATTTTAGTTGTCTGAAACATTTTACTGGGGACTCATATATAGGGAGTATATAGTAAGCAATCTCTTAGGGCACTAACTGGATCTACACTTTACCATCAAGGAAGGTAGTTCCCCTGCCAAATATTTTAGTTGTCTGAAACATTTTACTGGGGACTCATATATAGGGAGTATATAGTAAGCAATCTCTTAGGGCACTAACTGGATCTACACTTTACCATCAAGGAAGGTAGTTCCCCTGCCAAATATTTTAGTTGTCTGAAACATTTTACTGGGGACTCATATATAGGGAGTATATAGTAAGCAATCTCTTAGGGCACTAACTGGATCTACACTTTACCATCAAGGAAGGTAGTTCCCCTGCCAAATATTTTAGTTGTCTGAAACATTTTACTGGGGACTCATATATAGGGAGTATAGAGTAAGCAATCTCTTAGGGCACTAACTGGATCTACACTTTACCATCAAGGAAGGTAGTTCCCCTGCCAAATATTTTAGTTGTCTGAAACATATTACTGGGGACTCATATATAGTGAGTATATAGTAAGCAATCTCTTAGGGCACTAACTGGATCTACACTTTACCATCAAGGAAGGTAGTTCCCCTGCCAAATATTTTAGTTGTCTGAAACATATTACTGGGGACTCATATATAGGGAGTATATAGTAAGCAATCTCTTAGGGCACTAACTGGATCTACACTTTACCATCAAGGAAGGTAGTTCCTCTGCCAAATATTTTAGTTGTCTGAAACATATTACTGGGGACTCATATATAGTGAGTATATAGTAAGCAATCTCTTAGGGCACTAACTGGATCTACACTTTACCATCAAGGAAGGTAGTTCCCCTGCCAAATATTTTAGTTGTCTGAAACATATTACTGGGGACTCATATATAGTGAGTATATAGTAAGCAATCTCTTAGGGCACTAACTGGATCTACACTTTACCATCAAGGAAGGTAGTTCCCCTGCCAAATATTTTAGTTGTCTGAAACATATTACTGGGGACTCATATATAGTGAGTATATAGTAAGCAATCTCTTAGGGCACTAACTGGATCTACACTTTACCATCAAGGAAGGTAGTTCCCCTGCCAAATATTTTAGTTGTCTGAAACATATTACTGGGGACTCATATATAGGGAGTATATAGTAAGCAATCTCTTAGGGCACTAACTGGATCTACACTTTACCATCAAGGAAGGTAGTTCCTCTGCCAAATATTTTAGTTGTCTGAAACATATTACTGGGGACTCATATATAGGGAGTATATAGTAAGCAATCTCTTAGGGCACTAACTGGATCTACACTTTACCATCAAGGAAGGTAGTTCCCCTGCCAAATATTTTAGTTGTCTGAAACATATTACTGGGGACTCATATATAGGGAGTATATAGTAAGCAATCTCTTAGGGCACTAACTGGATCTACACTTTACCATCAAGGTAGGTAGTTCCTCTGCCAAATATTTTAGTTGTCTGAAACATATTACTGGGGACTCATATATAGTGAGTATATAGTAAGCAATCTCTTAGGGCACTAACTGGATCTACACTTTACCATCAAGGAAGGTAGTTCCCCTGCCAAATATTTTAGTTGTCTGAAACATATTACTGGGGACTCATATATAGTGAGTATATAGTAAGCAATCTCTTAGGGCACTAACTGGATCTACACTTTACCATCAAGGTAGGTAGTTCCCCTGCCAAATATTTTAGTTGTCTGAAACATATTACTGGGGACTCATATATAGTGAGTATATAGTAAGCAATCTCTTAGGGCACTAACTGGATCTACACTTTACCATCAAGGAAGGTAGTTCCTCTGCCAAATATTTTAGTTGTCTGAAACATAATATTACTGGGGACTCATATATAGGGAGTATATAGTAAGCAATCTCTTAGGGCACTAACTGGATCTACACTTTACCATCAAGGAAGGTAGTTCCCCTGCCAAATATTTTAGTTGTCTGAAACATTTTACTGGGGACTCATATATAGGGAGTATATAGTAAGCAATCTCTTAGGGCACTAACTGGATCTACACTTTACCATCAAGGAAGGTAGTTCCCCTGCCAAATATTTTAGTTGTCTGAAACATTTTACTGGGGACTCATATATAGGGAGTATAGAGTAAGCAATCTCTTAGGGCACTAACTGGATCTACACTTTACCATCAAGGAAGGTAGTTCCCCTGCCAAATATTTTAGTTGTCTGAAACATATTACTGGGGACTCATATATAGTGAGTATATAGTAAGCAATCTCTTAGGGCACTAACTGGATCTACACTTTACCATCAAGGAAGGTAGTTCCCCTGCCAAATATTTTAGTTGTCTGAAACATATTACTGGGGACTCATATATAGGGAGTATATAGTAAGCAATCTCTTAGGGCACTAACTGGATCTACACTTTACCATCAAGGAAGGTAGTTCCTCTGCCAAATATTTTAGTTGTCTGAAACATATTACTGGGGACTCATATATAGTGAGTATATAGTAAGCAATCTCTTAGGGCACTAACTGGATCTACACTTTACCATCAAGGAAGGTAGTTCCCCTGCCAAATATTTTAGTTGTCTGAAACATATTACTGGGGACTCATATATAGTGAGTATATAGTAAGCAATCTCTTAGGGCACTAACTGGATCTACACTTTACCATCAAGGAAGGTAGTTCCCCTGCCAAATATTTTAGTTGTCTGAAACATATTACTGGGGACTCATATATAGTGAGTATATAGTAAGCAATCTCTTAGGGCACTAACTGGATCTACACTTTACCATCAAGGAAGGTAGTTCCCCTGCCAAATATTTTAGTTGTCTGAAACATATTACTGGGGACTCATAT
Source organism: Aphrophora alni (assembly GCA_963513935.1). Classification (NCBI taxonomy): domain Eukaryota; kingdom Metazoa; phylum Arthropoda; class Insecta; order Hemiptera; family Aphrophoridae; genus Aphrophora; species Aphrophora alni. Next base: position 74,567 of record OY740770.1, read on the forward strand.
ATAGGGAGTATATAGTAAGCAATCTCTTAGGGCACTAACTGGATCTACACTTTACCATCAAGGAAGGTAGTTCCTCTGCCAAATATTTTAGTTGTCTGAAACATATTACTGGGGACTCATATATAGGGAGTATATAGTAAGCAATCTCTTAGGGCACTAACTGGATCTACACTTTACCATCAAGGAAGGTAGTTCCCCTGCCAAATATTTTAGTTGTCTGAAACATATTACTGGGGACTCATATATAGGGAGTATATAGTAAGCAATCTCTTAGGGCACTAACTGGATCTACACTTTACCATCAAGGTAGGTAGTTCCTCTGCCAAATATTTTAGTTGTCTGAAACATATTACTGGGGACTCATATATAGTGAGTATATAGTAAGCAATCTCTTAGGGCACTAACTGGATCTACACTTTACCATCAAGGAAGGTAGTTCCCCTGCCAAATATTTTAGTTGTCTGAAACATATTACTGGGGACTCATATATAGTGAGTATATAGTAAGCAATCTCTTAGGGCACTAACTGGATCTACACTTTACCATCAAGGTAGGTAGTTCCCCTGCCAAATATTTTAGTTGTCTGAAACATATTACTGGGGACTCATATATAGTGAGTATATAGTAAGCAATCTCTTAGGGCACTAACTGGATCTACACTTTACCATCAAGGAAGGTAGTTCCTCTGCCAAATATTTTAGTTGTCTGAAACATATTACTGGGGACTCATATATAGGGAGTATATAGTAAGCAATCTCTTAGGGCACTAACTGGATCTACACTTTACCATCAAGGAAGGTAGTTCCCCTGCCAAATATTTTAGTTGTCTGAAACATATTACTGGGGACTCATATATAGTGAGTATATAGTAAGCAATCTCTTAGGGCACTAACTGGATCTACACTTTACCATCAAGGAAGGTAGTTCCCCTGCCAAATATTTTAGTTGTCTGAAACATATTACTGGGGACTCATATATAGTGAGTATATAGTAAGCAATCTCTTAGGGCACTAACTGGATCTACACTTTACCATCAAGGAAGGTAGTTCCTCTGCCAAATATTTTAGTTGTCTGAAACATATTACTGGGGACTCATATATAGGGAGTATATAGTAAGCAATCTCTTAGGGCACTAACTGGATCTACACTTTACCATCAAGGAAGGTAGTTCCCCTGCCAAATATTTTAGTTGTCTGAAACATATTACTGGGGACTCATATATAGTGAGTATATAGTAAGCAATCTCTTAGGGCACTAACTGGATCTACACTTTACCATCAAGGAAGGTAGTTCCTCTGCCAAATATTTTAGTTGTCTGAAACATATTACTGGGGACTCATATATAGGGAGTATATAGTAAGCAATCTCTTAGGGCACTAACTGGATCTACACTTTACCATCAAGGAAGGTAGTTCCCCTGCCAAATATTTTAGTTGTCTGAAACATATTACTGGGGACTCATATATAGTGAGTATATAGTAAGCAATCTCTTAGGGCACTAACTGGATCTACACTTTACCATCAAGGAAGGTAGTTCCCCTGCCAAATATTTTAGTTGTCTGAAACATATTACTGGGGACTCATATATAGTGAGTATATAGTAAGCAATCTCTTAGGGCACTAACTGGATCTACACTTTACCATCAAGGAAGGTAGTTCCCCTGCCAAATATTTTAGTTGTCTGAAACATTTTACTGGGGACTCATATATAGGGAGTATATAGTAAGCAATCTCTTAGGGCACTAACTGGATCTACACTTTACCATCAAGGAAGGTAGTTCCCCTGCCAAATATTTTAGTTGTCTGAAACATTTTACTGGGGACTCATATATAGGGAGTATATAGTAAGCAATCTCTTAGGGCACTAACTGGATCTACACTTTACCATCAAGGAAGGTAGTTCCCCTGCCAAATATTTTAGTTGTCTGAAACATTTTACTGGGGACTCATATATAGGGAGTATAGAGTAAGCAATCTCTTAGGGCACTAACTGGATCTACACTTTACCATCAAGGAAGGTAGTTCCCCTGCCAAATATTTTAGTTGTCTGAAACATATTACTGGGGACTCATATATAGTGAGTATATAGTAAGCAATCTCTTAGGGCACTAACTGGATCTACACTTTACCATCAAGGAAGGTAGTTCCCCTGCCAAATATTTTAGTTGTCTGAAACATATTACTGGGGACTCATATATAGGGAGTATATAGTAAGCAATCTCTTAGGGCACTAACTGGATCTACACTTTACCATCAAGGAAGGTAGTTCCTCTGCCAAATATTTTAGTTGTCTGGAACATATTACTGGGGACTCATATATAGTGAGTATATAGTAAGCAATCTCTTAGGGCACTAACTGGATCTACACTTTACCATCAAGGAAGGTAGTTCCCCTGCCAAATATTTTAGTTGTCTGAAACATATTACTGGGGACTCATATATAGTGAGTATATAGTAAGCAATCTCTTAGGGCACTAACTGGATCTACACTTTACCATCAAGGAAGGTAGTTCCCCTGCCAAATATTTTAGTTGTCTGAAACATATTACTGGGGACTCATATATAGTGAGTATATAGTAAGCAATCTCTTAGGGCACTAACTGGATCTACACTTTACCATCAAGGAAGGTAGTTCCCCTGCCAAATATTTTAGTTGTCTGAAACATATTACTGGGGACTCATATATAGGGAGTATATAGTAAGCAATCTCTTAGGGCACTAACTGGATCTACACTTTACCATCAAGGAAGGTAGTTCCTCTGCCAAATATTTTAGTTGTCTGAAACATATTACTGGGGACTCATATATAGGGAGTATATAGTAAGCAATCTCTTAGGGCACTAACTGGATCTACACTTTACCATCAAGGAAGGTAGTTCCCCTGCCAAATATTTTAGTTGTCTGAAACATATTACTGGGGACTCATATATAGGGAGTATATAGTAAGCAATCTCTTAGGGCACTAACTGGATCTACACTTTACCATCAAGGAAGGTAGTTCCTCTGCCAAATATTTTAGTTGTCTGAAACATATTACTGGGGACTCATATATAGGGAGTATATAGTAAGCAATCTCTTAGGGCACTAACTGGATCTACACTTTACCATCAAGGAAGGTAGTTCCCCTGCCAAATATTTTAGTTGTCTGAAACATATTACTGGGGATTCATATATAGTGAGTATATAGTAAGCAATCTCTTAGGGCACTAACTGGATCTACACTTTACCATCAAGGAAGGTAGTTCCCCTGCCAAATATTTTAGTTGTCTGAAACATATTACTGGGGACTCATATATAGTGAGTATATAGTAAGCAATCTCTTAGGGCACTAACTGGATCTACACTTTACCATCAAGGAAGGTAGTTCCTCTGCCAAATATTTTAGTTGTCTGAAACATATTACTGGGGACTCATATATAGGGAGTATATAGTAAGCAATCTCTTAGGGCACTAACTGGATCTACACTTTACCATCAAGGAAGGTAGTTCCCCTGCCAAATATTTTAGTTGTCTGAAACATTTTACTGGGGACTCATATATAGGGAGTATAGAGTAAGCAATCTCTTAGGGCACTAACTGGATCTACACTTTACCATCAAGGAAGGTAGTTCCCCTGCCAAATATTTTAGTTGTCTGAAACATATTACTGGGGACTCATATATAGTGAGTATATAGTAAGCAATCTCTTAGGGCACTAACTGGATCTACACTTTACCATCAAGGAAGGTAGTTTCCCTGCCAAATATTTTAGTTGTCTGAAACATATTACTGGGGACTCATATATAGGGAGTATATAGTAAGCAATCTCTTAGGGCACTAACTGGATCTACACTTTACCATCAAGGAAGGTAGTTCCTCTGCCAAATATTTTAGTTGTCTGAAACATATTACTGGGGACTCATATATAGTGAGTATATAGTAAGCAATCTCTTAGGGCACTAACTGGATCTACACTTTACCATCAAGGAAGGTAGTTCCCCTGCCAAATATTTTAGTTGTCTGAAACATATTACTGGGGACTCATATATAGGGAGTATATAGTAAGCAATCTCTTAGGGCACTAACTGGATCTACACTTTACCATCAAGGAAGGTAGGTCCCCTGCCAAATATTTTAGTTGTCTGAAACATTTTACTGGGGACTCATATATAGGGAGTATATAGTAAGCAATCTCTTAGGGCACTAACTGGATCTACACTTTACCATCAAGGAAGGTAGTTCCCCTGCCAAAAATTTTAGTTGTCTGAAACATTTTACTGGGGACTCATATATACGGAGTATATAGTAAGCAATCTCTTAGGGCACTAACTGGATCTACACTTTACCATCAAGGAAGGTAGTTCCCCTGCCAAATATTTTAGTTGTCTGAAACATTTTACTGGGGACTCATATATAGGGAGTATATAGTAAGCAATCTCTTAGGGCACTAACTGGATCTACACTTTACCATCAAGGAAGGTAGTTCCTCTGCCAAATATTTTAGTTGTCTGAAACATATTACTGGGGACTCATATTAAGGGAGTATATAGTAAGCAATCTCTTAGGGCACTAACTGGATCTACACTTTACCATCAAGGAAGGTAGTTCCCCTGCCAAATATTTTAGTTGTCTGAAACATATTACTGGGGACTCATATATAGGGAGTATATAGTAAGCAATCTCTTAGGGCACTAACTGGATCTACACTTTACCATCAAGGAAGGTAGTTCCCCTGCCAAATATTTTAGTTGTCTGAAACATTTTACTGGGGACTCATATATAGGGAGTATATAGTAAGCAATCTCTTAGGGCACTAACTGGATCTACACTTTACCATCAAGGAAGGTAGTTCCCCTGCCAAATATTTTAGTTGTCTGAAACATTTTACTGGGGACTCATATATAGGGAGTATATAGTAAGCAATCTCTTAGGGCACTAACTGGATCTACACTTCACCATCAAGGTAGGTCCCCTGCCAAATATTTTAGTTGTCTGAAACATATTACTGGGGACTCATATATAGGGAGTATAGAGTAAGCAATCTCTTAGGGCACTAACTGGATCTACACTTTACCATCAAGGAAGGTAGTTCCTCTGCCAAATATTTTAGTTGTCTGAAACATTTTACTGGGGACTCATATATAGGGAGTATATAGTAAGCAATCTCTTAGGGCACTAACTGGATCTACACTTTACCATCAAGGAAGGTAGTTCCCCTGCCAAATATTTTAGTTGTCTGAAACATTTTACTGGGGACTCATATATAGTGAGTATATAGTAAGCAATCTCTTAGGGCACTAACTGGATCTACACTTTACCATCAAGGAAGGTAGTTCCCCTGCCAAATATTTTAGTTGTCTGAAACATATTACTGGGGACTCATATATAGTGAGTATATAGTAAGCAATCTCTTAGGGCACTAACTGGATCTACACTTTACCATCAAGGTAGGTCCCCTGCCAAATATTTTAGTTGTCTGAAACATATTACTGGGGACTCATATATAGGGAGTATATAGTAAGCAATCTCTTAGGGCACTAACTGGATCTACACTTTACCATCAAGGTAGTTCCCCTGCCAAATATTTTAGTTGTCTGAAACATATTACTGGGGACTCATATATAGTGAGTATATAGTAAGCAATCTCTTAGGGCACTAACTGGATCTACACTTTACCATCAAGGAAGGTAGTTCCCCTGCCAAATATTTTAGTTGTCTGAAACATATTACTGGGGACTCATATATAGGGAGTATATAGTAAGCAATCTCTTAGGGCACTAACTGGATCTACACTTTACCATCAAGGAAGGTAGGTCCCCTGCCAAATATTTTAGTTGTCTGAAACATTTTACTGGGGACTCATATATAGGGAGTATATAGTAAGCAATCTCTTAGGGCACTAACTGGATCTACACTTTACCATCAAGGAAGGTAGTTCCCCTGCCAAAAATTTTAGTTGTCTGAAACATTTTACTGGGGACTCATATATACGGAGTATATAGTAAGCAATCTCTTAGGGCACTAACTGGATCTACACTTTACCATCAAGGAAGGTAGTTCCCCTGCCAAATATTTTAGTTGTCTGAAACATTTTACTGGGGACTCATATATAGGGAGTATATAGTAAGCAATCTCTTAGGGCACTAACTGGATCTACACTTTACCATCAAGGAAGGTAGTTCCTCTGCCAAATATTTTAGTTGTCTGAAACATATTACTGGGGACTCATATATAGGGAGTATATAGTAAGCAATCTCTTAGGGCACTAACTGGATCTACACTTTACCATCAAGGAAGGTAGTTCCCCTGCCAAATATTTTAGTTGTCTGAAACATATTACTGGGGACTCATATATAGGGAGTATATAGTAAGCAATCTCTTAGGGCACTAACTGGATCTACACTTTACCATCAAGGAAGGTAGTTCCCCTGCCAAATATTTTAGTTGTCTGAAACATTTTACTGGGGACTCATATATAGGGAGTATATAGTAAGCAATCTCTTAGGGCACTAACTGGATCTACACTTTACCATCAAGGAAGGTAGTTCCCCTGCCAAATATTTTAGTTGTCTGAAACATTTTACTGGGGACTCATATATAGGGAGTATATAGTAAGCAATCTCTTAGGGCACTAACTGGATCTACACTTCACCATCAAGGTAGGTCCCCTGCCAAATATTTTAGTTGTCTGAAACATATTACTGGGGACTCATATATAGGGAGTATAGAGTAAGCAATCTCTTAGGGCACTAACTGGATCTACACTTTACCATCAAGGAAGGTAGTTCCTCTGCCAAATATTTTAGTTGTCTGAAACATTTTACTGGGGACTCATATATAGGGAGTATATAGTAAGCAATCTCTTAGGGCACTAACTGGATCTACACTTTACCATCAAGGAAGGTAGTTCCCCTGCCAAATATTTTAGTTGTCTGAAACATTTTACTGGGGACTCATATATAGTGAGTATATAGTAAGCAATCTCTTAGGGCACTAACTGGATCTACACTTTACCATCAAGGAAGGTAGTTCCCCTGCCAAATATTTTAGTTGTCTGAAACATATTACTGGGGACTCATATATAGTGAGTATATAGTAAGCAATCTCTTAGGGCACTAACTGGATCCACACTTTACCATCAAGGTAGGTCCCCTGCCAAATATTTTAGTTGTCTGAAACATATTACTGGGGACTCATATATAGGGAGTATATAGTAAGCAATCTCTTAGGGCACTAACTGGATCTACACTTTACCATCAAGGTAGTTCCCCTGCCAAATATTTTAGTTGTCTGAAACATATTACTGGGGACTCATATATAGTGAGTATATAGTAAGCAATCTCTTAGGGCACTAACTGGATCTACACTTTACCATCAAGGTAGGTCCCCTGCCAAATATTTTAGTTGTCTGAAACATATTACTGGGGACTCATATATAGGGAGTATATAGTAAGCAATCTCTTAGGGCACTAACTGGATCTACACTTTACCATCAAGGAAGGTAGTTCCCCTGCCAAATATTTTAGTTGTCTGAAACATATTACTGGGGACTCATATATAGTGAGTATATAGTAAGCAATCTCTTAGGGCACTAACTGGATCTACACTTTACCATCAAGGTAGTTCCCCTGCCAAATATTTTAGTTGTCTGAAACATATTACTGGGGACTCATATATAGTGAGTATATAGTAAGCAATCTCTTAGGGCACTAACTGGATCTACACTTTACCATCAAGGTAGTTCCCCTGCCAAATATTTTAGTTGTCTGAAACATATTACTGGGGACTCATATATAGTGAGTATATAGTAAGCAATCTCTTAGGGCACTAACTGGATCTACACTTTACCATCAAGGTAGGTCCCCTGCCAAATATTTTAGTTGTCTGAAACATATTACTGGGGACTCATATATAGTGAGTATATAGTAAGCAATCTCTTAGGGCACTAACTGGATCTACACTTTACCATCAAGGTAGGTCCCCTGCCAAATATTTTAGTTGTCTGAAACATATTACTGGGGACTCATATATAGTGAGTATATAGTAAGCAATCTCTTAGGGCACTAACTGGATCTACACTTTACCATCAAGGAAGGTAGTTCCCCTGCCAAATATTTTAGTTGTCTGAAACATATTACTGGGGACTCATATATAGTGAGTATATAGTAAGCAATCTCTTAGGGCACTAACTGGATCTACACTTTACCATCAAGGAAGGTAGTTCCTCTGCCAAATATTTTAGTTGTCTGAAACATTTTACTGGGGACTCATATATAGGGAGTATATAGTAAGCAATCTCTTAGGGCACTAACTGGATCTACACTTTACCATCAAGGAAGGTAGTTCCTCTGCCAAATATTTTAGTTGTCTGAAACATTTTACTGGGGACTCATATATAGGGAGTATATAGTAAGCAATCTCTTAGGGCACTAACTGGATCTACACTTTACCATCAAGGAAGGTAGTTCCCCTGCCAAATAGTTTAGTTGTCTGAAACATATTACTGGGGACTCATATATAGTGAGTATAGAGTAAGCAATCTCTTAGGGCACTAACTGGATCTACACTTTACCATCAAGGAAGGTAGTTCCCCTGCCAAATATTTTAGTTGTCTGAAACATTTTACTGGGGACTCATATATAGTGAGTATATAGTAAGCAATCTCTTAGGGCACTAACTGGATCTACACTTTACCATCAAGGAAGGTAGTTCCCCTGTTAAATATTTTAGTTGTCTGAAACATATTACTGGGGACTCATATATAGTGAGTATATAGTAAGCAATCTCTTAGGGCACTAACTGGATCTACACTTTACCATCAAGGTAGGTCCCCTGCCATATATTTTAGTTGTCTGAAACATTTTACTGGGGACTCATATATAGTGAGTATATAGTAAGCAATCTCTTAGGGCACTAACTGGATCTACACTTTACCATCAAGGAAGGTAGTTCCCCTGCCAAATATTTTAGTTGTCTGAAACATATTACTGGGGACTCATATATAGTGAGTATATAGTAAGCAATCTCTTAGGGCACTAACTGGATCTACACTTTACCATCAAGGTAGGTCCCCTGCCAAATATTTTAGTTGTCTGAAACATATTACTGGGGACTCATATATAGGGAGTATATAGTAAGCAATCTCTTAGGGCACTAACTGGATCTACACTTTACCATCAAGGTAGTTCCCCTGCCAAATATTTTAGTTGTCTGAAACATATTACTGGGGACTCATATATAGTGAGTATATAGTAAGCAATCTCTTAGGGCACTAACTGGATCTACACTTTACCATCAAGGAAGGTAGTTCCCCTGCCAAATATTTTAGTTGTCTGAATCATATTACTGGGGACTCATATATAGTGAGTATATAGTAAGCAATCTCTTAGGGCACTAACTGGATCTACACTTTACCATCAAGGTAGTTCCCCTGCCAAATATTTTAGTTGTCTGAAACATATTACTGGGGACTCATATGTAGTGAGTATATAGTAAGCAATCTCTTAGGGCACTAACTGGATCTACACTTTACCATCAAGGAAGGTAGTTCCTCTGCCAAATATTTTAGTTGTCTGAAACATTTTACTGGGGACTCATATATAGGGAGTATATAGTAAGCAATCTCTTAGGGCACTAACTGGATCTACACTTTACCATCAAGGTAGTTCCCCTGCCAAATATTTTAGTTGTCTGAAACATATTACTGGGGACTCATATATAGTGAGTATATAGTAAGCAATCTCTTAGGGCACTAACTGGATCTACACTTTACCATCAAGGTAGGTCCCCTGCCAAATATTTTAGTTGTCTGAAACATATTACTGGGGACTCATATATAGGGAGTATATAGTAAGCAATCTCTTAGGGCACTAACTGGATCTACACTTTACCATCAAGGAAGGTAGTTCCCCTGCCAAATATTTTAGTTGTCTGAAACATATTACTGGGGACTCATATATAGTGAGTATATAGTAAGCAATCTCTTAGGGCACTAACTGGATCTACACTTTACCATCAAGGAAGGTAGTTCCCCTGCCAAATATTTTAGTTGTCTGAAACATATTACTGGGGACTCATATATAGGGAGTATATAGTAAGCAATCTCTTAGGGCACTAACTGGATCTACACTTTACCATCAAGGAAGGTAGTTCCTCTGCCAAATATTTTAGTTGTCTGAAACATTTTACTGGGGACTCATATATAGGGAGTATATAGTAAGCAATCTCTTAGGGCACTAACTGGATCTACACTTTACCATCAAGGAAGGTAGTTCCCCTGCCAAATATTTTAGTTGTCTGAAAAATTTTACTGGGGACTCATATATAGGGAGTATATAGTAAGCAATCTCTTAGGGCACTAACTGGATCTACACTTTACCATCAAGGTAGTTCCCCTGCCAAATATTTTAGTTGTCTGAAACATTTTACTGGGGACTCATATATAGTGAGTATATAGTAAGCAATCTCTTAGGGCACTAACTGGATCTACACTTTACCATCAAGGAAGGTAGTTCCTCTGCCAAATATTTTAGTTGTCTGAAACATATTACTGGGGACTCATATATAGTGAGTATAGAGTAAGCAATCTCTTAGGGCACTAACTGGATCTACACTTTACCATCAAGGAAGGTAGTTCCCCTGCCAAATATTTTAGTTGTCTGAAACATATTACTGGGGACTCATATATAGGGAGTATATAGTAAGCAATCTCTTAGGGCACTAACTGGATCTACACTTTACCATCAAGGAAGGTAGTTCCCCTGCCAAATATTTTAGTTGTCTGAAACATATTACTGGGGACTCATATATAGTGAGTATATAGTAAGCAATCTCTTAGGGCACTAACTGGATCTACACTTTACCATCAAGGAAGGTAGTTCCCCTGCCAAATATTTTAGTTGTCTGAAACATATTACTGGGGACTCATATATAGGGAGTATATAGTAAGCAATCTCTTAGGGCACTAACTGGATCTACACTTTACCATCAAGGAAGGTAGTTCCCCTGCCAAATATTTTAGTTGTCTGAAACATATTACTGGGGACTCATATATAGGGAGTATATAGTAAGCAATCTCTTAGGGCACTAACTGGATCTACACTTTACCATCAAGGAAGGTAGTTCCTCTGCCAAATATTTTAGTTGTCTGAAACATATTACTGGGGACTCATATATAGGGAGTATATAGTAAGCAATCTCTTAGGGCACTAACTGGATCTACACTTTACCATCAAGGAAAGTAGTTCCCCTGCCAAATATTTTAGTTGTTTGAAACTTATTACTGGGGACTCATATATAGTGAGTATATAGTAAGCAATCTCTTAGGGCACTAACTGGATCTACACTTTACCATCAAGGTAGGTCCCCTGCCATATATTTTAGTTGTCTGAAACATATTACTGGGGACTCATATATAGGGAGTATATAGTAAGCAATCTCTTAGGGCACTAACTGGATCTACACTTTACCATCAAGGCAGGTAGTTCCCCTGCCAAATATTTTAGTTGTCTGAAACATATTACTGGGGACTCATATATAGGGAGTATATAGTAAGCAATCTCTTAGGGCACTAACTGGATCTACACTTTACCATCAAGGAAGGTAGTTCCCCTGCCAAATATTTTAGTTGTCTGAAACATATTACTGGGGACTCATATATAGGGAGTATATAGTAAGCAATCTCTTAGGGCAATAACTGGATCTACACTTTACCATCAAGGAAGGTAGTTCCTCTGCCAAATATTTTAGTTGTTTGAAACATATTACTGGGGACTCATATATAGGGAGTATATAGTAAGCAATCTCTTAGGGCACTAACTGGATCTACACTTTACCATCAAGGATGGTAGGTCCCCTGCCAAATATTTTAGTTGTCTGAAACATTTTACTGGGGACTCATATATAGGGAGTATATAGTAAGCAATCTCTTAGGGCACTAACTGGATCTACACTTTACCATCAAGGAAGGTAGTTCCTCTGCCAAATATTTTAGTTGTCTGAAACATATTACTGGGGACTCATATATAGGGAGTATATAGTAAGCAATCTCTTAGGGCACTAACTGGATCTACACTTTACCATCAAGGAAGGTAGTTCCCCTGCCAAATATTTTAGTTGTCTGAAACATTTTACTGGGGACTCATATATAGGGAGTATATAGTAAGCAATCTCTTAGGGCACTAACTGGATCTACACTTTACCATCAAGGAAGGTAGTTCCTCTGCCAAATATTTTAGTTGTCTGAAACATATTACTGGGGACTCATATATAGGGAGTATATAGTAAGCAATCTCTTAGGGCACTAACTGGATCTACACTTTACCATCAAGGAAGGTAGTTCCCCTGCCAAATATTTTAGTTGTCTGAAACATTTTACTGGGGACTCATATATAGGGAGTATAGAGTAAGCAATCTCTTAGGGCACTAACTGGATCTACACTTTACCATCAAGGAAGGTAGTTCCCCTGCCAAATATTTTAGTTGTCTGAAACATATTACTGGGGACTCATATATAGGGAGTATATAGTAAGCAATCTCTTAGGGCACTAACTGGATCTACACTTTACCATCAAGGAAGGTAGTTCCCCTGCCAAATATTTTAGTTGTCTGAAACATATTACTGGGGACTCATATATAGTGAGTATATAGTAAGCAATCTCTTAGGGCACTAACTGGATCTACACTTTACCATCAAGGAAGGTAGTTCCTCTGCCAAATATTTTAGTTGTCTGAAACATATTACTGGGGACTCATATATAGGGAGTATAGAGTAAGCAATCTCTTAGGGCACTAACTGGATCTACACTTTACCATCAAGGAAGGTAGTTCCCCTGCCAAATATTTTAGTTGTCTGAAACATTTTACTGGGGACTCATATATAGGGAGTATATAGTAAGCAATCTCTTAGGGCACTAACTGGATCTACACTTTACCATCAAGGAAGGTAGTTCCCCTGCCAAATATTTTAGTTGTCTGAAACATATTACTGGGGACTCATATATAGGGAGTATATAGTAAGCAATCTCTTAGGGCACTAACTGGATCTACACTTTACCATCAAGGAAGGTAGTTCCCCTGCCAAATATTTTAGTTGTCTGAAACATATTACTGGGGACTCATATATAGTGAGTATATAGTAAGCAATCTCTTAGGGCACTAACTGGATCTACACTTTACCATCAAGGAAGGTAGTTCCTCTGCCAAATATTTTAGTTGTCTGAAACATATTACTGGGGACTCATATATAGGGAGTATATAGTAAGCAATCTCTTAGGGCACTAACTGGATCTACACTTTACCATCAAGGAAGGTAGTTCCCCTGCCAAATATTTTAGTTGTCTGAAACATATTACTGGGGACTCATATATAGTGAGTATATAGTAAGCAATCTCTTAGGGCACTAACTGGATCTACACTTTACCATCAAGGAAGGTAGTTCCTCTGCCAAATATTTTAGTTGTCTGAAACATTTTACTGGGGACTCATATATAGGGAGTATATAGTAAGCAATCTCTTAGGGCACTAACTGGATCTACACTTTACCATCAAGGAAGGTAGTTCCCCTGCCAAATATTTTAGTTGTCTGAAACATATTACTGGGGACTCATATATAGGGAGTATATAGTAAGCAATCTCTTAGGGCACTAACTGGATCTACACTTTACCATCAAGGAAGGTAGTTCCCCTGCCAAATATTTTAGTTGTCTGAAACATTTTACTGGGGACTCATATATAGGGAGTATATAGTAAGCAATCTCTTAGGGCACTAACTGGATCTACACTTTACCATCAAGGAAGGTAGTTCCCCTGCTAAATATTTTTGTTGTCTGAAACATTTTACTGGGGACTCATATATAGGGAGTATATAGTAAGCAATCTCTTAGGGCACTAACTGGATCTACACTTTACCATCAAGGAAGGTAGTTCCCCTGCCAAATATTTTAGTTGTCTGAAACATTTTACTGGGGACTCATATATAGGGAGTATATAGTAAGCAATCTCTTAGGGCACTAACTGGATCTACACTTTACCATCAAGGAAGGTAGTTCCCCTGCCAAATATTTTAGTTGTCTGAAACATTTTACTGGGGACTCATATATAGTGAGTATATAGTAAGCAATCTCTTAGGGCACTAACTGGATCTACACTTTACCATCAAGGAAGGTAGTTCCCCTGCCAAATATTTTAGTTGTCTGAAACATTTTACTGGGGACTCATATATAGTGAGTATATAGTAAGCAATCTCTTAGGGCACTAACTGGATCTACACTTTACCATCAAGGAAGGTAGTTCCCCTGCCAAATATTTCAGTTGTCTGAAACATTTTACTGGGGACTCATATATAGGGAGTATATAGTAAGCAATCTCTTAGGGCACTAACTGGATCTACACTTTACCATCAAGGAAGGTAGTTCCCCTGCCAAATATTTTAGTTGTCTGAAACATTTTACTGGGGACTCATATATAGTGAGTATATAGTAAGCAATCTCTTAGGGCACTAACTGGATCTACACTTTACCATCAAGGAAGGTAGTTCCCCTGCCAAATATTTTAGTTGTCTGAAACATTTTACTGGGGACTCATATATAGGGAGTATATAGTAAGCAATCTCTTAGGGCACTAACTGGATCTACACTTTACCATCAAGGAAGGTAGTTCCCCTGCCAAATATTTTAGTTGTCTGAAACATATTACTGGGGACTCATATATAGGGAGTATATAGTAAGCAATCTCTTAGGGCACTAACTGGATCTACACTTTACCATCAAGGAAGGTAGTTCCCCTGCCAAATATTTTAGTTGTCTGAAACATTTTACTGGGGACTCATATATAGGGAGTATATAGTAAGCAATCTCTTAGGGCACTAACTGGATCTACACTTTACCATCAAGGAAGGTAGTTCCCCTGCCAAATATTTTAGTTGTCTGAAACATATTACTGGGGACTCATATATAGGGAGTATATAGTAAGCAATCTCTTAGGGCACTAACTGGATCTACACTTTACCATCAAGGAAGGTAGTTCCCCTGCCAAATATTTTAGTTGTCTGAAACATTTTACTGGGGACTCATATATAGGGAGTATATAGTAAGCAATCTCTTAGGGCACTAACTGGATCTACACTTTACCATCAAGGAAGGTAGTTCCTCTGCCAAATATTTTAGTTGTCTGAAACATATTACTGGGGACTCATATATAGGGAGTATATAGTAAGCAATCTCTTAGGGCACTAACTGGATCTACACTTTACCATCAAGGAAGGTAGTTCCTCTGCCAAATATTTTAGTTGTCTGAAACATTTTACTGGGGACTCATATATAGGGAGTATATAGTAAGCAATCTCTTAGGGCACTAACTGGATCTACACTTTACCATCAAGGAAGGTAGTTCCTCTGCCAAATATTTTAGTTGTCTGAAACATATTACTGGGGACTCATATATAGGGAGTATATAGTAAGCAATCTCTTAGGGCACTAACTGGATCTACACTTTACCATCAAGGAAGGTAGTTCCCCTGCCAAATATTTTAGTTGTCTGAAACATATTACTGGGGACTCATATATAGTGAGTATATAGTAAGCAATCTCTTAGGGCACTAACTGGATCTACACTTTACCATCAAGGAAGGTAGTTCCCCTGCCAAATATTTTAGTTGTCTGAAACATATTACTGGGGACTCATATATAGGGAGTATATAGTAAGCAATCTCTTAGGGCACTAACTGGATCTACACTTTACCATCAAGGAAGGTAGTTCCTCTGCCAAATATTTTAGTTGTCTGAAACATATTACTGGGGACTCATATATAGGGAGTATATAGTAAGCAATCTCTTAGGGCACTAACTGGATCTACACTTTACCATCAAGGAAGGTAGTTCCCCTGCCAAATATTTTAGTTGTCTGAAACATATTACTGGGGACTCATATATAGTGAGTATATAGTAAGCAATCTCTTAGGGCACTAACTGGATCTACACTTTACCATCAAGGAAGGTAGTTCCCCTGCCAAATATTTTAGTTGTTTGAAACATATTACTGGGGACTCATATATAGGGAGTATATAGTAAGCAATCTCTTAGGGCACTAACTGGATCTACACTTTACCATCAAGGAAGGTAGTTCCTCTGCCAAATATTTTAGTTGTCTGAAACATATTACTGGGGACTCATATATAGTGAGTATATAGTAAGCAATCTCTTAGGGCACTAACTGGATCTACACTTTACCATCAAGGAAGGTAGTTCCCCTGCCAAATATTTTAGTTGTCTGAAACATATTACTGGGGACTCATATATAGGGAGTATATAGTAAGCAATCTCTTAGGGCACTAACTGGATCTACACTTTACCATCAAGGAAGGTAGTTCCCCTGCCAAATATTTTAGTTGTCTGAAACATTTTACTGGGGACTCATATATAGGGAGTATATAGTAAGCAATCTCTTAGGGCACTAACTGGATCTACACTTCACCATCAAGGTAGGTCCCCTGCCAAATATTTTAGTTGTCTGAAACATATTACTGGGGACTCATATATAGGGAGTATATAGTAAGCAATCTCTTAGGGCACTAACTGGATCTACACTTTACCATCAAGGAAGGTAGTTCCCCTGCCAAATATTTTAGTTGTCTGAAACATATTACTGGGGACTCATATATAGGGAGTATATAGTAAGCAATCTCTTAGGGCACTAACTGGATCTACACTTTACCATCAAGGAAGGTAGTTCCTCTGCCAAATATTTTAGTTGTCTGAAACATATTACTGGGGACTCATATATAGTGAGTATATAGTAAGCAATCTCTTAGGGCACTAACTGGATCTACACTTTACCATCAAGGAAGGTAGTTCCCCTGCCAAATATTTTAGTTGTTTGAAACATATTACTGGGGACTCATATATAGGGAGTATATAGTAAGCAATCTCTTAGGGCACTAACTGGATCTACACTTTACCATCAAGGAAGGTAGTTCCTCTGCCAAATATTTTAGTTGTCTGAAACATATTACTGGGGACTCATATATAGGGAGTATATAGTAAGCAATCTCTTAGGGCACTAACTGGATCTACACTTTACCATCAAGGAAGGTAGTTCCTCTGCCAAATATTTTAGTTGTCTGAAACATATTACTGGGGACTCATATATAGTGAGTATATAGTAAGCAATCTCTTAGGGCACTAACTGGATCTACACTTTACCATCAAGGAAGGTAGTTCCTCTGCCAAATATTTTAGTTGTCTGAAACATATTACTGGGGACTCATATATAGGGAGTATATAGTAAGCAATCTCTTAGGGCACTAACTGGATCTACACTTTACCATCAAGGAAGGTAGTTCCCCTGCCAAATATTTTAGTTGTCTGAAACATTTTACTGGGGACTCATATATAGGGAGTATATAGTAAGCAATCTCTTAGGGCACTAACTGGATCTACACTTCACCATCAAGGTAGGTCCCCTGCCAAATATTTTAGTTGTCTGAAACATATTACTGGGGACTCATATATAGGGAGTATATAGTAAGCAATCTCTTAGGGCACTAACTGGATCTACACTTTACCATCAAGGAAGGTAGTTCCCCTGCCAAATATTTTAGTTGTCTGAAACATATTACTGGGGACTCATATATAGGGAGTATATAGTAAGCAATCTCTTAGGGCACTAACTGGATCTACACTTTACCATCAAGGAAGGTAGTTCCTCTGCCAAATATTTTAGTTGTCTGAAACATATTACTGGGGACTCATATATAGTGAGTATATAGTAAGCAATCTCTTAGGGCACTAACTGGATCTACACTTTACCATCAAGGAAGGTAGTTCCCCTGCCAAATATTTTAGTTGTTTGAAACATATTACTGGGGACTCATATATAGGGAGTATATAGTAAGCAATCTCTTAGGGCACTAACTGGATCTACACTTTACCATCAAGGAAGGTAGTTCCTCTGCCAAATATTTTAGTTGTCTGAAACATATTACTGGGGACTCATATATAGTGAGTATATAGTAAGCAATCTCTTAGGGCACTAACTGGATCTACACTTTACCATCAAGGAAGGTAGTTCCCCTGCCAAATATTTTAGTTGTCTGAAACATATTACTGGGGACTCATATATAGTGAGTATATAGTAAGCAATCTCTTAGGGCACTAACTGGATCTACACTTTACCATCAAGGAAGGTAGTTCCCCTGCCAAATATTTTAGTTGTCTGAAACATATTACTGGGGACTCATATATAGTGAGTATATAGTAAGCAATCTCTTAGGGCACTAACTGGATCTACACTTTACCATCAAGGAAGGTAGTTCCCCTGCCAAATATTTTAGTTGTCTGAAACATTTTACTGGGGACTCATATATAGGGAGTATATAGTAAGCAATCTCTTAGGGCACTAACTGGATCTACACTTTACCATCAAGGAAGGTAGTTCCTCTGCCAAATATTTTAGTTGTCTGAAACATATTACTGGGGACTCATATATAGGGAGTATATAGTAAGCAATCTCTTAGGGCACTAACTGGATCTACACTTTACCATCAAGGAAGGTAGTTCCCCTGCCAAATATTTTAGTTGTCTGAAACATATTACTGGGGACTCATATATAGGGAGTATATAGTAAGCAATCTCTTAGGGCACTAACTGGATCTACACTTTACCATCAAGGAAGGTAGTTCCTCTGCCAAATATTTTAGTTGTCTGAAACATATTACTGGGGACTCATATATAGTGAGTATATAGTAAGCAATCTCTTAGGGCACTAACTGGATCTACACTTTACCATCAAGGAAGGTAGTTCCTCTGCCAAATATTTTAGTTGTCTGAAACATATTACTGGGGACTCATATATAGGGAGTATATAGTAAGCAATCTCTTAGGGCACTAACTGGATCTACACTTTACCATCAAGGAAGGTAGTTCCCCTGCCAAATATTTTAGTTGTCTGAAACATATTACTGGGGACTCATATATAGGGAGTATATAGTAAGCAATCTCTTAGGGCACTAACTGGATCTACACTTTACCATCAAGGAAGGTAGTTCCCCTGCCAAATATTTTAGTTGTCTGAAACATATTACTGGGGACTCATATATAGGGAGTATATAGTAAGCAATCTCTTAGGGCACTAACTGGATCTACACTTTACCATCAAGGAAGGTAGTTCCCCTGCCAAATATTTTAGTTGTCTGAAACATATTACTGGGGACTCATATATAGTGAGTATATAGTAAGCAATCTCTTAGGGCACTAACTGGATCTACACTTTACCATCAAGGAAGGTAGTTCCCCTGCCAAATATTTTAGTTGTCTGAAACATATTACTGGGGACTCATATATAGGGAGTATATAGTAAGCAATCTCTTAGGGCACTAACTGGATCTACACTTTACCATCAAGGAAGGTAGTTCCCCTGCCAAATATTTTAGTTGTCTGAAACATTTTACTGGGGACTCATATATAGGGAGTATATAGTAAGCAATCTCTTAGGGCACTAACTGGATCTACACTTTACCATCAAGGAAGGTAGTTCCTCTGCCAAATATTTTAGTTGTCTGAAACATATTACTGGGGACTCATATATAGGGAGTATATAGTAAGCAATCTCTTAGGGCACTAACTGGATCTACACTTTACCATCAAGGAAGGTAGTTCCTCTGCCAAATATTTTAGTTGTCTGAAACATATTACTGGGGACTCATATATAGGGAGTATATAGTAAGCAATCTCTTAGGGCACTAACTGGATCTACACTTTACCATCAAGGAAGGTAGTTCCCCTGCCAAATATTTTAGTTGTCTGAAACATTTTACTGGGGACTCATATATAGTGAGTATATAGTAAGCAATCTCTTAGGGCACTAACTGGATCTACACTTTACCATCAAGGAAGGTAGTTCCCCTGCCAAATATTTTAGTTGTCTGAAACATATTACTGGGGACTCATATATAGGGAGTATATAGTAAGCAATCTCTTAGGGCACTAACTGGATCTACACTTTACCATCAAGGAAGGTAGTTCCCCTGCCAAATATTTTAGTTGTCTGAAACATATTACTGGGGACTCATATATAGGGAGTATATAGTAAGCAATCTCTTAGGGCACTAACTGGATCTACACTTTACCATCAAGGAAGGTAGTTCCCCTGCCAAATATTTTAGTTGTCTGAAACATATTACTGGGGACTCATATATAGGGAGTATATAGTAAGCAATCTCTTAGGGCACTAACTGGATCTACACTTTACCATCAAGGAAGGTAGTTCCCCTGCCAAATATTTTAGTTGTCTGAAACATATTACTGGGGACTCATATATAGTGAGTATATAGTAAGCATTCTCTTAGGGCACTAACTGGATCTACACTTTACCATCAAGGAAGGTAGTTCCCCTGCCAAATATTTTAGTTGTCTGAAACATTTTACTGGGGACTCATATATAGTGAGTATATAGTAAGCAATCTCTTAGGGCACTAACTGGATCTACACTTTACCATCAAGGAAGGTAGTTCCCCTGCCAAATATTTTAGTTGTCTGAAACATATTACTGGGGACTCATATATAGTGAGTATATAGTAAGCAATCTCTTAGGGCACTAACTGGATCTACACTTTACCATCAAGGAAGGTAGTTCCTCTGCCAAATATTTTAGTTGTCTGAAACATATTACTGGGGACTCATATATAGGGAGTATATAGTAAGCAATCTCTTAGGGCACTAACTGGATCTACACTTTACCATCAAGGAAGGTAGTTCCCCTGCCAAATATTTTAGTTGTCTGAAACATATTACTGGGGACTCATATATAGTGAGTATATAGTAAGCAATCTCTTAGGGCACTAACTGGATCTACACTTTACCATCAAGGAAGGTAGTTCCTCTGCCAAATATTTTAGTTGTCTGAAACATATTACTGGGGACTCATATATAGGGAGTATATAGTAAGCAATCTCTTAGGGCACTAACTGGATCTACACTGTACGATCAAGGTGGGTCCCCTGCCAAATATTTTAGTTGTGGGAAATTTAAGTAACAAAAAGTTTTAAACTTTTATAAATTGAGTTCATGCGTAGCATAACTTTTTATAAACAAGTTAATTAGGACTCAAATTATTTCAGTTTTTAGAAACGTAAATAATACAAAGTTTTACCAATATTTAATTATGTTTATGCTTAGCATAAGTATTGAAAAACATAATCATATTGGATTTAAGTGCAGCACAATCATTTTAAACATAGATATTTAAATCAATAAGATACAATTTTGTTTATTTCATAATAACTTCATGGACTTTCCTAGTAAAATTTTAATATAAGACGAAAATATTTAATTCATACATTAACAACATAATCCTAAATTCCTTTTAAAGGTACTAGTATATAGTGAGTAAGGACTCCAATAGACTCTACCCGGATTTACACTATATTTTCTGATTATGTTTTTAAAGAACATTACTTGTAATTTATTAATTAAAACATATAAGTTTAAACTTATAGCATGTATGAACTTCACAATCCCAAAGTAACCTAGCCAATTTTTTTCTTCTAAGTTTGTTTATAACCGACATTACTTGTTTTTGTTCGTTAATAACAATTACACATTATGAATGGTATGAACTTGACAATCTTGAAGGAGCCTAGCTTGGTTTTTAAAACAAGTTTATGAGTGGTATCATGGTTCTTACCCAACCCAATATTTCTGTTTTGAAAACATAAAAAACGTAACGTTTAAAAATCATCAAATGTATATGTCTTGAGGTTTGTAGACACTGAACTGTGAAGATATTGAAATATCTTCAACAAAGGATTATTTTATATTAACTTTCCTTATTATCACCCACCGGATGTGGTCAGGTCACTTCTTCCAACACATTCAACACTCAGAATAGCCCACTAATATGGGATGTGATTGACGTTTTGGTTGGAGACGTGAAATATTGTGATTTAATCATAATTTATAAAAAAAATGTTACTTCAAGTCTTCTTTCTGTTTGCTTATTATTTCAACCAGGCGAGACCTTCCTGTATTAAAGCTATCAAAATACCTGATTTTTGTGTTATTTCCTTACAACGGACACCTCCAAATTTTAGTTGTGGAAAAAATGGAAAATTCTTCCGGTGATTTGTCAAAAATACGTCAAAATTTATTATTTAGGTCAAAATTTAATAAAAATCGTTATAACCGCTTTTGATAATATCGTAATTTTGTGCGTTAAATGCGGCTATTTCCAATAGAAATTTCTTTGGAAGATTTGTCACAAATATGACAATAATTATTGATTAATTTTAAATTTAATAAAAATCGTTAATACCCCATTTGAGAAAATGGAAATTTTGCGCGTGTTATGATAGTACTTGCTCAGCCCGTTATTTTAGGTTTCAGAAACAGGAATAATACAATGTTTCGCCGTTAATAAATTATATTTAACTCTGCACAATTAGTTAATTACATGTTATATTACGTTATCGTTAGAAAACCAAAATATACGGCATTTTAAAATTTATTATTAAGTTAAACGTTTTAGAAATAAAATGTATTAAATAGAGGCCATTCTGAAAAGGTTTCGTAGAAAATTAAAATATTGTCAATGTATGTGTACATAATGTAGACTTGTTATCTATATTAGACATGAGATATTGGTTCTTTTTTCTTTCTTAATTACACACATGGGAAAAAAACAATAGATAGCATTTAGATTAATACAAATAAAAAATATTTATTTATACTTAATATTAGTATTTTTAATATTAGTAAGGCTCCCCGCCCCAAACTTGAAAAATAAAGCGTTTACGGACATATAAGTTTTGAAAATTCGTATTTATTTATGGATCACCTGAATTGATTTCTCACATAGAAAAATATAGTTTACAGTTTAAATAAATTTGAAATAAAAATTTTAAAATCCTGTTAATTGCTTAGCATAATTTTATTTGCAACATAAAAGTAATCGATTATCTCATTTGAAATATCTTGTACCATTAATAGTTGCTTACATAGCACTGATGGCTATCTCATTACTTTCTTGTAGTGTTGACGTTTTGTATATATCCCGAGTGATTAATGGGAATGGTTTTGATCTGTCCGTCTTTCATCCGTCATTTCTGAGTATTGTATAACCCGAACAAATAAACCCATAATTATGATATTTATATTGTGGGCAGATTTTTGTCATATCTCGATTGGTTTTTTTTTTTTTTTTGATAACTCCAAATTTTGAGTTTGATAAAATTTTGATAATCTATAGCCTCTAAAGACCTACACTATAACAAACACACAGAACACAATTCTCACAAAAAATACGCTTAAGTATCAGACGCCTTTCAACGACAAGGTCGTCCTCTTCAGTGATACACGAGATACACCAATCAAACTAACTCCACAAAAAAACATCCTCAAATAATTTTAGAAAAAGAAAACGAATTAAAACTGTAATTAAAACTTGATTTAAATAAAACAAAATTTACGCTTAGGACAAGTTTAAAGAAGTTAAGTTTATATTAAAATATATAAATATCTGATATGGTAGTTAAAGGACATCGTTTTGATAAAGAAATACCCATTTCGACATCCTCTATTGCATGGACAAAGTTTTGAAAATTGTTCTGGCAAAGGTCATAAAGCAATTATCTCCTGATAGAAAGACATTGATATTACTATAAGTTTTGTTTACTCAAACTTACATACTACAGTAAAAAATTTCAGAGTAACAGATTTCATGAAAAAAAGTAAAGTAAATTAATAATGGTAATGATATGTAACAGCTGGTTTACTTAGTAAACCGTTTTTGTAATTATATTTTTATTTTAAATATGATGTATTTTCTAAATCACGTAGTGTCAAGTTATGTGATGGGTCAAAAACTGATGTTTCAGGTTTTTGGAGGATTTATTCCTTTTGAGATTTCTCAAAATCAATTTTAAAAATTGTAAAATTTGTGTAATATGTTGAGGTTAATTAAAATATTGGTAATTTACGATAATAAATATGAATGTGACAAGTGATATATTGGGGAAACAAAAAGGCAACCAAATTTATGACCATAAAAATAACACGCGATTACCCCTAACGGATAAATCGAAAATAGTTGAACATATTTGGTCGGAAAATTCAATTAGGAAGATACAACAATAATAAACTGGGAATAAACTTATATAAACAAAAACTAACTAAAGCCTCATATATAAAGCTAAACTAGTTTATATTAAGGCAATTGTGGTTTCCGTTAATAAAAAATAATTAAAAATTGGAGATTAAAGTTCTTCTACTTTAATAAGGTTGACAGTTTGCCGCTTATTCCATAAATGGGAATCATGACGTGATTAAAGACTAAATTCTTGAAAGAAGGAGAAAAAGGTTGTTTATCTCGATAAACAGTTAAGGACAACTTTTCTTGACACCATCCATTACAATCGGTTTCTTGCTGTCCTTTGTGTAGTGTAGTTTTGCGTGTTGTGGTTTTATCTGATCATGTTTGTATTAATTTAGACCTAGTTTTAGGCTTGAGTTTATTGTTTAGATTACAGATATAGTTTTAGTTTCAAACAAGGTCCTAGGCTACTGAGCTTATAAAGGTGATTTTTTCTTTTATGTTTTAGATTCAAAATTGATAACGAGATTTAATTTATACTCTCGAAAAGCCGTATATTAATTTTCACATACACAAACGATTCAAATGTCCGATTGAACTACATTAATTGCAACAATTATATTGAGTACAATCATCTGACATCATTAGTTCAATCTTCGTCCAATATAGGTATTTTGGAATAATTATAGTATATAAATTTCTATTGTATTGGATTTATCAACACAAGAGAAAGTTCTTGTTCATTTTTATGACTATACTATTCTTTACAAACAATAAGTTTCGCCCTATCTCTTAATTGGCTGTCGTCCAAACACATAACGAACAAAGTTTTAAAAGTTAGGTTTAAAGTTAGCCATGTAAGTGGATTGTACGAGATGGTGAGAAGCTCCCAAAATGTGTAAAAGATGAGTTTTATTTACGTAGTCTATGCATCTATTTGAGGTTTTGTTATGAAATTACATTGAATTACGATATAACAATATTGGGATAGTAAAATTATGTAAATACTAATAGAAACCTATTGCATTCAAATTAATAATATTTTGTGTGGTGGATCTATTGGGTCTATTGAAATTTGGACAACTTAATTGAGAAAATAAAAGTTACTCTTTGTGAATAGTTGTGTTTATAAATAAATATAAAGTGGTATTACTACATTTATAGATTAATTATCGTAGATCGTGCATCAATAAAGATGGTGGCGACTTTGTTGTGGAAAATATATAATATAAAAATATAAATTTGTTCTCCGAACCTCCAAAAAAAATTATAGAAAATTGTAGACGTTTGTTATATGGGTCCTTTAGGGCCGTAACATGCAAAGGCTAAATAATGATTCAGTCATCAATCAGAATAGAAAGTAGAGACAACTGTAATATTTTATTATCTTTGTGTAAATTTATTTCATAAATTAAATTATTTAAAAAAAAACAAAGTGTTAAAATTAACATTTAAAATGATCTTGAAGTACTTTATAAATTATACGATAACCGTTTAAATTGATTTATTAAACAAATAAATCAAAAAACATAAAATTTCAGTTGTTTTACCTCTCCTATTAAGTGAAGTAAGACGCCCAGAGTTGTTTCCATCAATCGAGCAATAGTAACACATCCCTGACATCAGATAGTCCGTACCGCTTTGTTTTATGAACCGTGAGCCACACACCTAAACATACCGAGATTAGAGTACATTTAAAAATTATAATCTAACCAGACTTTTAACCTGGATCTTCTTACTT
The DNA here is from genome assembly GCA_963513935.1 of Aphrophora alni. Lineage (NCBI taxonomy): Eukaryota > Metazoa > Arthropoda > Insecta > Hemiptera > Aphrophoridae > Aphrophora > Aphrophora alni. Next base: position 100,368 of record OY740770.1, read on the forward strand.
CTGCTTTGATTTGATCATAATAAACATTTTAAGAAATGCAGAAACTTTGGAATGTGTAGTTAAATGTCTGCCAATTTGAGGTTTCTGTAAATTAATTTGTATGTAAAAATATTCAACTGAACTTAATTTATATGACAAACTTTAATAAAAAACAATTCCTGCTACAATTTTTTTTCTCCTCGTAATTAAGTGTTAGGGTGAATACTTAGAAATTCCATTTTTAAATGAGAGTGCAGATTATAGAATTTGAAGGTGAGAATTAAATCCGGAAAAAAAACATTTGAATTTTTTAAATTACCACCATTTTAAAATTATAAACCGGTATTTTAGTTAATCAACCTAGATAACAATTGTGAATGAAAGAGGGATCAAAATAATATTATGACTTCTAAAGTATTTACTAAGAGTAAACCAAAATTAATTTCCTTGTTTTTAGAAAACATTTTACGGAAAATTACAAATATTAAAATTGCAAAATATTTAAAAGTGGAAATACTTAATAAACAAATAGGGGGAAATATTCTTATATCTGGTGTAATAACCCTTTGCTTTATCTCTTATCTCAACTGATCAAATTTTTCTTTTTTTATATAATTTGTTGGCAATTTTATAAAAATTGTATAATGAATTCTTTCTAAAAGTACAGTTTTGTATCCTTACCACCAGTTTTCCATCCATCGCTTCTTCAACCGCGACGGTCCCTCCAATCCAAGAATTGTCCTTTTTATCCCAGTAGCCATATCTCTTAGTATCAGCTAAAAAAAAAGAAACCCTTGGAAATAAGGCTCAACAGCTATTTTATGCAATGGTTTATTAATATGAGATATCGTTTTAAGTTATTTTTATTTATAAATATTCAGTTTATATTTTTAATATATATTATAATAATGTAACAAAGTAAATTCTGATTCATAATTTAACATAAACCACCTAATATGAAAATAGCGTAAATCTTAATTAATATTTTGTGTATATGTAATCACAATGTATCAATTTAATATTTTATATATGTAAAATTTAAAATTTAACCTAAAAGAAACTTATCTGGATCGGGTTGTTTGTCTTTTTTATGTGACATTAACTATTATTGTTTTTCTAAATCTTTATTGGTTTTTAAGATATTTTTTAAATTTACACTATCAACTGTAAATTCAACTTATCTGTGTCAGGTACGTTTGTCTTTTTAATGTTTAGTTAAACAATGTTATTATTGCCATTCTATATATTAATTGGTTTTTAAGACTGATTTCCTAATAAACGCAATAAAATGTAAATTCAACTGATCTGGGTCAGGTATGTTGTCTTTTTCATGTTTAGTTAAACAATATTATTATTAATATAAAACACTGAAACCCCTACCACAAATTTGGTAAAATAACACACACACAAATAAAATAAAATATTTATTTTCCTTATGTTATAATAGTTCTCTGATGTACATTTCGGTAACCTAGCTACCATCATCATGTCCTTTTTACCATGATGGTAACTTGGTCACCGAAATGTACATCAGGGAACTATTATAACATAAGGAAAATAAATATTTTATTTTATTTGTGTGATTGTTATTTTACCAAACTTGTGGTAGGGGTTTCAGTGTTTTATATTGTTCACATTCACCACAGTGCTCATTGAACATCTACCAATATTATTATTGTCTTTCTTTATATTTATTGGTTGTTAAGACTCATTTCCTATTACACACAATAAAAAGTAAAATCTACTTATCTGGGTTAGTTATGTTTGTTTTTCTTGTTTACTTAAACAATATTATTGTTGTGACTTAACTGGGTCAGATATGTTTGTCTTTTCATTATTAAGTTAAAATATAATATTATTGTCTTATATATATATATATATATATATATATATATATATATATATATATATATTGGTTGTTAGTACTCATTTCCTAATACACAAAATAAAATGTAAATCCGACTTATCTGGGTTAGGTATGTTTATTTTTCTTGTTTTGTTAAACAATATTATTATTCAAATAAAACTCAAACTAATTCTTTTGTTAAATTCTACAATTTATTAGTTAAACAATATTATTATTGTCTTATTGTGTCTATATATATATATATATATATATATATATATATATATATATATATATATATATTGGTCTGTTGGTTCTATTTAACAAGTACCGTTGGCCATCAGTATAAACAATATAATATTAATATTGTCTTTCTATATATTTATTGTTTGTTATTATTCATTTCCTAATACACACAATAAAATATAAGTACAACTTATTAGGGTCAGGTATGTTTGTTTTTTTTAATTTAGTAACATTATTCTTATCGTCTTCCTTTGCACTCACTGGGTTTCAATACTTATTTCTACTATAATAATTAGGTTTATCAGCTTAAAATTTTAGAAACTATACTTAGGTCATAATAAAAATAGATTTGGACGAGATGTGATGGAAATAGAGTTTATAAATAGTAGATGTAAGACACATTGTAGGTTATATTTTTATTCTTTTAAATAGGTATTTATATTTTCATATATGAATCTGATAATTTACCAATTGATATAAAAACTTACTACACCTTTGAGCAACTATGGCGATCTTAAAGATAAAAATCAAACACCTAATACCACAATAATTCAGTAAATAACAAGATATATTTCCTTATGTATATTGCAGTAACTTCAGAGGTGTGGTATTAAACAAACACTAATTCTATAAATATTATAATCAGTTATACAAGTGAGTTTCTTTCCTCATTCCCTGCTGTGGCTAGTTCAATCATAGTATTGTTCCATGTTATTAGCCTGGTCAATAACCAAGGTGGAGTGGGGGTGAGTCTTTTTAAAACTAGTCAATTAAATGGACGGTATTTTCTAACAAAAATTAAAAAAATTCTTACCTATAAAACTTAGATGGAATAAAATTCGAACACAAGTAATTCACAAAAATTATTTTTACTTAAGAAAACGCGTTTCAACGACAAAGTCGCCATCCTCAGTCATACATAAGCTACAATAACTAAACTATAACTAACCTAGCACTGTGCCAAACCCCCGTATTTATACAAAACTAAAGGGGTGTGGCCTAAACCAACATTCTAATGTTAAGGGGTTAACAAGGTTAACATTCTAAATAACTTAAGAGTTAACATCTAACTAATAAATTATTCGGAACTAATTTTATATCTAGCTATACAATTTATATTTTACATTAGTACATAATAAATATAATAATATTCTATTACTTAAATGTTAACTCTTAAGTTATTTAGAAGACACAAGGCACTTGTTAACCCATTAATATTAAAAAGTAGGCTTAGTTTTTGTATAAATACGGGTTTTGGCACAGTGCTAGGTTAGTTATAGTTTAGTTATTGTAGCTTATGTATGACTGAGGATGGCGACTTTGTCGTTGAAACGCGTTTGCTTAAGTAAAAGTAATTTTTGTGAACATCTTGTGTTCGAGTTTTATTCTATCTAATATTATCCTCACAAATCTATCTCAACATTTATTTATAAATAACTTACTTAAAGTAGAATTGAGTGAATTTAAAATTATTCAGGAAACAGAACTTACCATTTTTAGAAACTAACCAACTAACTATTCTTAACTTATATAAATTGCATATAATTTCTAGAATAATGTGAGTTTAAAATTATACTTTATTTGGAAGAAAATAACAACTAATCCGCTGAAAACTATAAAACACCATAGAAATAGGCGTATCATCTCAATTTCTATTTTTTTCATTTTTCATATTAAATATAAAATGGATACTTATTTAGAAAAAACATTAATATTACATAACCAATATATTTAAAACCTAAATTACCTGTTATAAAAATAAGTAATATTATGAATAAGCCTTTCATATTATTTAACAATTTCTTATTTTAGAAAGTAAAAATTAAGTTACAAACTAATCCATTTAAACCTAAATTAAGAAAATAAAACGGAGTTAGGAATAGGCCTTTTATCTCCATTTAACAATAGGCCTATGTCTTTTTTACATTTAGCAATACATTTTATATTGATCTCCCTAGTATAACTGTTTATAATATTTATAGAATTACTGTTGGTTTAATACTCAACATATGAAGATGGTAGCTATGTACTGAATGTACACAAGGAAATAAATCTTGTTTTATTGAATTGTGGTATTGGGTGCATGTTTTAATCTATATAAGAACTTGTTTAAATAAAATTTTATTTTATAATAAACAATAGACTTAAAAAAGATTACCTGCTGAATCAACAGCGATCTGTGAGCAAGAAGAAATAAGACCATTTTCTATTTTACATTGGTAGACTGCACCAGTCTGCTTAATCAGTCTATGGTTGGGAAGATTAGAGTTTCCTCTTGGTGCCCCCACAATTAGCCTGCAAAACGAAACAAAATTTACTTTATTGAAGTTTATATAAATTTTACATGCATGACTGAGTTGATCCGACAGTATATTAGTAGAAACTTAGAATTTATTGCACTGAACTTGAAACCAAAACCTTAAAATAAACCTAAACCTGAAAAAAACCCCCAAACCACAAAATAACACCACTACACAAAACTGTATAATGCGTTTATATTACCTTATGTACATTTCCATAGCTCTGCTATCATCTTCAGAGATACACAGTACCTAGCAGAGCTATCGAAATGTACATATGGTAATATAAACGCATTATACAGTTTCGTGTAGTTGTGTTATTTTGTGGTTTGGGGGTTTTTTCCCTTGTTCATATACAATCACCACAGTGCTCTAGTGATTTATTTAAACCTAAAACTGTCTGAAAACTAATTTTATTGAAATCTATTAACGTAACAAAAAATTTACTTTGTCTTACAATACGAAATATTTTGTCTAACTTATTTCGATGAAACTTTTATTTATGATTTAAGGTGCTGAGTTGAGTTTTGATATTATTAAGGATAACTTTAGCAATAACATTCACTGACTATTATGAAACATGTAAGATTAGTATTTTTATAGCACTCCTTTGAATGTGTTATCGGTTTTTGCTAACCTGGTTTCTCAAAAATAAAAATAAAACATCCAATAATTATATAATTACTATATATATATATATATAATTACTATTACTATATATAATTAGTTCAGTTTCAAATGTGAATTGTAATTAATTGTTGTATGAAGTATAAAGCAAAGCAAAGAAAAACATACTCTTAGCAAATATAATATAGGAAAAGTGTACGATTAATATAAAGCAATGTGGAGATGACGAATGAAGGAACTGTAAAATGGCTTTTATTTAGAAGATAATAATTAAACTATTGCTTTTACGGAATACACCCTTACCAATATATAAGTGCTTTTAGTTTTCATTACAAATTCTATAACCTGTGACAAGTAGCCTACCTTGATTATTTATACATGACAAATATATTATCAAATATTGAAAAAATTATGAAATAAAAATATTAAAACAAATTAGTATTCGCTTACCAGACCTGCTGTCCACTGTGAGTACTTTGTTTACGAAAGGTGATGGCGTATCCAAAGTAACTGTAGTAATCGTAAATGGGATCAGCAATTACAATAGCATGTTGTGGAGCCAAGTTGAATCCTGAAGAAACATGAAGACAAATCAAACCTGCAATAGTTATAGCGAGTGCCATGACTTGATATGACTGTTAAAAGAGCGAGACATTTTGACCATCGACTGATAACACAAAACCACTTCCCTAATGTATTCTGGCAACAAACTGATCCAGATTGTGGTTAGGTTACGTTTTTCCCACTGATAACATGTAATGCACTCAATAATATTAGTCTCCACTTCCATCTAATGTTGTGTTATGCAATGATAACGGTTATGTACCTTATCATCAACATTCATTGTCATATAATATATATCTTTCTCACAATATACGTTGTAGAGTTATGAGATCGGTTACAAAAAAAAAACAATTTAGAGTTTTTTATCGCTATATTCGTTTTGAGGTCCCCTGAGTTCATTAAGAATGATGTATGTTTGTTGTCGTCTATGCCCAGATACATGCACTGATTTTAATTTGTTATTTGGACATATTTTGGCTATATCTTGGGAAGTGTTTTTTTTATAACTCAAAATTTGTAGGTGGTTGTCTAAAAAAAGAAGAAAATTACCATTAAAAAAAAGCTTTATTTTGATAAATTTTTGCTTAAACGTATCTTATAACTTACCGTATTGGTCGCCATCTCTTAAAAAATCTTGGTTCGTGAATTATCGATACAAAATACAAAATATAGATAAACTAATTCCATAAATAGAATTTGGGGCTGTTATAAAAGGCGTCATTGATTTCGGCTGAAAACAGGCTCTACAGATTTCGTTAAAGTTTTTAATTAAATATGAAAATTAATGAGCAAACTTCGTGTGTAAAATTTCAAGTACAAAAGTATTAAGGTTCAGGAATAAATATATGAAAAGAACTAAACATTTAAATTTGATTTGAATTAAATACGACTTATTCAGAGGACGTGTATAGTAGGACGAAAATTATTTATACCAAAACATATTATACATTCGTTTACTCCTTGGGTTTATTTCTTAGGTCTAGTGTGACACGTAGGGTTTTTTTACCATACCCCTTCCCATGCCCCCTCCCCATACCCCACCCCATACCCCCTCCCCATCCGCCATTTTGTGACATCATTTGGAGACACTATTTTGTTGTTCCTATGCTCCTTCCCATTCTTTACTACCTTTGTTGTCGTCACACACCTTTCCGTGACGTCAGACACTTAACGTTTTATTTCCCTAGTGGGATTCGAACCTATGAAGTTCGGATTTGAAGGCAGACATGCTACCGACTGAGCTATCTTGCATAGTATTACTCGTTGTATGTTTAATGTAGTATATAAGTCGCCTGTTGTCGAATTTTGTTTCCGTTGGTATCGTTTACATTTTAGGTAACCAGAGTGCACTACATTGGTTTGATAATCATACCATGAGTGGGGTTCAGAGGACAGTACACTTAGTTATATAAAATATATGTAATGTTAAACACAAACGACGATGTGATGGAGATCGGGTACGTACTATCACATTCGCGTACGCCTTGCGGTACGGGTCTAACTCGTACCTCTAGGTTAAGGTTGCTCTGACAACAAATCCATATTCAAAATACAGAGTAGTGTCCATAGCCAGCATAGCACCAGTACATGTGTATTTATATGAGGTTTCTCCGTTGGCTACCAGGGCGCAGCACCGGTCAACCACCGAACGTTTGTACTTGTATGACAAGTTGACTCACACGTCTAGAGCGTAGACAAACCTAAGCTTACCACAACCTACTTGTGTTTATGTATCATATACGTGTTACATCTAAAACCTATGAATAAAGATAGTTAACCTAACCCAACTCTAACTATGTATATTATAATGTATAAAAAGTTTATGTTCCTACTTTTGCCTAATGTCGAGTGTTCCAAATTACACTCCATTGAGGAGGGGAATGTCGGTAACAGTTCCAACAATCGCAGCTACTGGCGTGCATAAGTTTTTTCAGCCAAAAGCTACCCAACCATAATAGTTCTTACTCAACCTCCAAATAATCATAGTACCTACCCAAAATAAAACCGTACCTATCCCAATAGTAACCGGTTATTACATCCGGTCCAGTATCTGGACCTGTCCAATCTTTGACACGGTGCCAAGCGTTACACGAGACTCTGTGTTTAAGGTGTTTGTGTGTTCAATTGTAAGTTGTTTAAAAAGATTTTGTTTATTTTATGTTCTAATAATTAATTGTTTAAATTGTTTTGATGGTTAAGTACATATAAATATACATAAAAGATATATAGGCTATATATATATCTATATATATATATATATATGTATGCGCAATTGGTAGTTCATTTCATTGACCATATTTTATTGTTTCTAAACATTTCCTTTTCAATTAGTCATAACATTAAGAAGTTATTATTAAGTTGCTCTGGTTATATTTCGTTTAAAATAAATAAAAACTATTATCAGAATTCAGGAGCCGATTTTTTCCAAAAGGCATTTCCCCAGAGAGAGAGAAGAGAGAGAGAGAGAGAGAGAGAGAGAGAGAGAGAGAGAGAGAGAGAGAGAGAGAGAGAGAGAGAGAGAGAGAATAAGTCAAATAGGAAATTCGTTGAGCAGAGAAATAAAATTCAAGGAATTTTGGCAAATTCAGTTAGTAAGTTGATGAGAACAATCTCCGACTTACAAAAGCCAAGTGGTGCAATAACTTTAATTGTAGGAAAATTAAATTGTAAAAGTGAGCAGCTTGGTCTTGTCCGCGAGCGATCTGGCCCAAACTCACTTAAAGTCATAAAGAATATAACGGGAGGGTAAGGCAGCTGGTCCGGGGCAAGACCTGTTTTTGCTTCCTCTTCTCCCGCTGCAGTTACTATATTAATATAAAATGTCAGAATGTTTGTACTACTTCTTTGGGAACAATTGACATGTAAAGAGCTATAGATCCAATTTACATTGTTTCCTCTAAAAGTAGGGAGACTAAACAATTTCATACTTTAAGGACTAATATTCAGTTTAAATTTAATCCACAACCCGAGAATGTTACGGAAATTGACTGGACAAAAAGAGGCATTGAATGTTTGCTGGACAAGATGAAAAATGGAACAACTGATGGTGATCTGTTGGGCTTTACGTTTACTAGTCTCAATTTTAAAGCAAAGGAGCCGGGATACGTTGCTTCTCGTAAAGCTTCCGACATCTCTGCCGATCTTTTATGGACAATTTTCGGCGGATAAATACATAGCAACGGTGGGGCGAGAACGAGCAGCGATAATTTCGAGGTTACGTGCACCAGAGTATCTCCACGAAATAAATAGTGCATCAAAGCCTTAAACACACTTATTTACATAATGGATGTGAGGCGAATCATTGCGGCGAAGCTCCAAAAGCCCGCGCGAAGAAATTTCAAAACACGAGGTGTGACGCTGAAAGGAGGTAATGACCTATATCAAGCTGATTTAGTGGAAATGATTCCATATGCTAAGGAAAATCAAAGCTACAAATATATACTGACTATGATAAATTGTCTGACAAAAACTAGCTATTGCGTTTCCACTAAAGACAAAGTCATCTATAGACGTATCTATAGCATTAGAACTGATACTGAGATACTGAAAAAACACCGGATGAATCATTTCCAGACCGATCAGGGGAAGGAGTGAAGGAGGGGCGGGACTTAGGGGACGGGCTTAAGGCAAGGGATGGAGCTAGGGACGGGGCATAGGGCTGAGGGGTGAAGCTAGGGGAGGTGTTAGGGGCGGGGCTTAAGTTACGTGGTTACCCCACCACTTTTGTTCTAAAGTATCCCCGTCTCTACTAATGTACCTAATGACAAATAAACCGATTTAAACTTACGATCTATGGATTAGTGCAATTACAAATTATATTAACAAAATTATATAAATCATCAATTCTGCACGACAATAGACTTGACTGACAATTTAATGATAAAGCTATACAACTTGTCGATACTGAATTTGACATGAGATATACGACATAAGAATTTCTATTTTAGAGCTTCACTTAAGTAACATATGTAATTTGTGTTAAGAAAAAAAAACTTTATAACAATTAGTTTCAACTCTACTAACATTTGTTCGATTAAACATTAATTTAAATGTAAAAGTTACAATAACAGCAATTAATCTACACATGATGATAATTTTCCTCTAAACATTGTAACAATGCCCATGCCTATGTTAAAGTGCTCCATATTTAAATCAACCTTTCTCTTTGCATTACAATTTTACTTTTTACTCTTACATCAAAGAAGAAATTGTAATAAAAGAACAATAATGTCCGTCTATGTGACTTTTTTAATAATAAAGTAGTTACTTACTTTATAATCATATGACACGTTTCGGAACTCGTTCCATCTTCAGAATATCGTTCTGCTGAGGTCGTTAAAACATTAAAATAAATTATTACACAACATATCGCAACACATATACGCATACACGCGCACATTAACACAGACAATATCAACGCGTGTGCACACCATTGAATAAGTTTAATATACTGATCCCTAACCTACAGTACCACTTAGTGTTTGTACCGCTTAGGGGTTCAATTATAGTTTGATTAGTGTAGCTCATGTATCGCTGAAGAGGACGACCTTGTCGTTTAAACGCGTCTGACATTTAGGCGTATTTTTTGTGAGAATTCTGTTCACGTTTGTTTATTATCCTGTATGACCGAGAGGTTTATCGCCTTTATGCAAGAAGGAAAAAAAAAGTAAAAAAGGAAAATAATTTCTTTCAATATTTGTTCATATCTGGAGTTTATATTTTATTACAAAAATGTACTAAAATTGAGATTAATTATAAACATAAATTAACGATATATCTTTTCTTCTAAAGTTTCTATGAAAAAACCCTATGGAAGTGTACGAAACGTAGAGTTTTTTTAATATACATTTTTACATTTTATCAAAGGAATAATGTAAAATAACTTTGCTATTACAGCTTCATTTAAAACAAACCTCAAACCCAGGTTTATTTGCATGTGTAATGATTCTGATATTTAGAACGCGTTTTGACTAGTTTTGAAAATTACAAATGTAGTTTAAATGTACGTGTTTTTGCACTTTACCATTAGCAATTTTTGTCCCACTTTAAATCTCTTAATTATATTATAAAACATTTATCATAGTCTGAAAATAATTGTACTCTACGTAACTTGACATATGTCGAAATTTGCAGACAGTAATCCTTCATATAATGTAAACTATAATTATCTACTATAAAAATATCACTTATTTTTAAATTGAAATGTTGAATCTTGAAGTTCACAATTAATTACCCAACTGTAATTATTAATATACACAATTCATGAAAACTTGTTTTTTAATAAATATCAATAAAGTGTTAAAAATATTGATAGTCGAGGACCTTAGAATTTTCAGTTTGTTTAGATTATATAATAACACTCAACTTTTTCTTTCATATTCTTACTTACCCATTATAAGAAGTGCAGGGTAAAAGCATTGGGAATGGGTAGGTGGACCCGCGAGCTAATTTGTAATATCATTTGCTGGCTGGAAAAACATGGCGATATGAATCACTACCTCATCCAGGATATGACTTGACATAGGCCCTTCAAAGAATATCTCAACAGGTTAAGTTGAGCATCAATTTTGTATGTGATTTCTGTCGAGGTCAATAAGGTGATACGAGGTGTAGAACCCTGTGAGGCAAGCAAAAATTCCTAGACTGGATACAACATGATCTCCGGACAACACAATTTTGGTTACATTATAGTAAAAGGGAAACTGGAATATAATTGATTCGGACTCCAGAAAAAGGAAACAACGAGAGTCAGCTAAGATGAGCGAGACCAGAAGAGTACCTAAGGTAATTGCTGCTCAGTCCCTACCGCTGAATACAAGTTGAGAAATAAGAACAAGTACTGAATAAACCAGAAGTTATCTTGGTTATATCATAAGATCGAGGGCCAGAAAAGAAGTAGGTTTTTTTAGTTAGTCGTGAATGCTATAACCCCACATAATCTTTGCAGTGTTGACCCTTATTTAACACGTTTGGTATACCTCTCTCGAAATATATCAAAAACTGATAATTATTTTATTTATTTATTTTTTTATAAACGTAGCCCATAAATATTTGTTTTTCAATTTTTGACAGATTGATAGAGGATTTTCGTGAAGGATGAGAGTTATAATTTGTCTGAATCTTTTCGTGATCAAAGTTAAATAAAACAGATGATTATTTTGATAATATTATTTTTTTTATTTGTGTGGACCAACATAGCAAAAACATTCTAACGCATCCAAATACAACAGTAATAGTTGTAGTAATACAAAGTTTAAGGGAGAGGCTTTCAAAATATCAAAACTACAATTCCGATTTTATACAAACGTATATATATAACAACATAATAAAAAATGATCTAACTGAAGACGAACGAAAGCAATTTGATTATAATTACCACTTATTCACACGCTGCTAAAACTATAGTTGATAGAAGAACGCCAGCTCTGCTCTTTTGCATTGAAATTAATTAGTAGTTGGTGCAACCTTCTCTGTGGATTAGTGTAATCCATGACAATGGCTTCACCACTGTGGCAAGGATTTATGTGACAGATCCTAATTGAATTACTACTAACCTACCTAATGGAGTTCAGTTATAGTTGAAATGTTTGCATTAAAATCTGAAAAGAAAATAAGACACAGACATTCGAAAATATTAAAAGAAATAGTAGTTTAGCTGATAAAATACCCAAAACATAAAACACCTAGTTAATAGATGGCAAAGTAATGAAGAGAAACGGTTAGTATTGAACATTTCGTAGGGTTATGTACTTAAATATTTTTGATGACAATGAAATGTTAGAGCACTTGGCAAAAAGTATAACGTAAATTGATAGTTTTCTTCACATTTTAGATAAATGTTTAGCTATATGGACTGAGAGTAAAATTAGAAGTCGAAAAGAAAACTAACATTTTTTAATTATTTGGAATCAACATTTGTTCACATAATTGGGTTAAAATTAGGTTTTTGTCTGTGGTGTTTAAATGACAGAGAATTTCGGTAGTTGTTGAAATTACTTTTTAAACGTACTAATAGTTTTAAAAATTAAATAAAATCTTGAAAATAGAATTTGCAAGGTATAATACTTACAATATTAATTCTACCTTCCACGTATATGATTATTGGCTATTTTATGTATTTTCTTGTCGTTTTTATTTAAACATCTCAGTTTTAATCACGTTATAAGAAAATAACTTAAAATAAAGATCACTTAGTTGCTGTCGAATACCTTAATAGCATCTGGGTCGGGAGAGAACAAGATTATTATTAATAGTTATCATAAAAGAATTTTAAAAGGAAATGAATTCATTTGTAAGAAAGGATTCTCTCATTTCGTAAAGGATGAGAGTTCTAAGCTGTTCTCTGCCTTAAAGATGCTACAAATTTATAGGTTAATTTTGAAAATACCAGATATTTATAATTTTTTTCTAACAATGTTTTGTATATATGTCTATGATAATACGAGTACAATAAACATTTAATTATCCATATGTTCTGGTTCGAGTAAAAAATAAAAATATATTTACAATATCCAGTTATAAAGTGTGAAATAATTTAAATGTCAAGTCTGTATGAAACTACCTCATGAAAGTTGAGTTTAAATAAAACTGAAGTACAAACACAAATGCGATGGAATAGCGTGAGAATCTAAGTTGTCAGGAACCAGGAAACTAATACCAGCCGTCTGTAGTATATTACTTTGTATCAAACATCAAAGTGGGTTTTTTAATTTTTTTTTTATGCAAGAAATCCTTGTGATCGTTATCTTCTGTACCCACGTTTACACACACACACACGCACGCACGAACGTTTATATCAGCCAACTGTTATGGGGCTGGTAACTCAGATTTATTAAAGAATATCGCATTACAGTTTGTTAGTACTAAAGCCCACTCAGTATTGTGTTTTCAAGATTAGCCGAAATTAGCCATTGACTAATAATTATGTAAAATTTAGTTATTTACTGATTTATTGAACAAAATCTTACTACAGTTTATTACCATTAAAGCCCACCTAGTATTAAATTTTCAATATTAAACTGAACCTGAATGACAATAAATGTAAGACAACTAACCATTATGTAAATTCAGTTCATTATTGTTAATCACGAATATTGAATAATATCGCTCAATATTGTGTTTTCAAGATATGCTGAACCTGTATGACAAGTAATGTAAGGTTGTGTTGCTGTGTTTCCTAGCTCCGAGCATTTGCTAAATAAATTTGGTTCATTCAATGTTCTATTTCAACAACTTTATATAATATTGTAATGTTTTTTGTTGTTGTTTTTTTCTTGGTGCATCAATAATAGATTTAGGGACAGTAATATTAGTTTAAACTGAAAGATCACAATATTAATTTAGAATGAATATTTTACAAATGATTATTGATGTGAAGATCAGAAAACTGTTTGACCTGATGGATCACCGGAACCAACTTGGATTTTGACCTTGAGATTAATGAACTGACTTTAAATGACTTCAGTTTCATTAATTAAATTGATAACATCTCTAAACATTTTGGCAATCAAATATGTCAAGAGATATACACATTTGAGTTATAAGTTATTATTTCTTAATCCTGACATTTGTGAGAAATGTATAAACACTTTGTGATTTTAATCTATATTTTTAATTTATTGTTTAAATTTAGGCTCTACTGTATTTGAAGACTTTGGGAAATGTTTTATAGGATTGTTGTTATTTAATTGAATTGAAATTCATCATACAACATTTCATTATGTGTGTAATATTAAAAAAAAATATTGTTATTTGTTTACCTGGAAAATTGTTGTAAAAGTGCTCTTTGGCAAATTTTTGGCCCGGTGTCTGTTTTTCGCCGTGGTTGTGTGAGATTATTGTTGAGGGTTGTATGGTTGCTGCTTTATATAACTTGAATGAAGCCGCACGACCACTGAAAAATAATTATTGCGAGGTACAAAAATCACTTAAAATCATTATTTAATCAATAATACTAGCTTGGTGAAATTATGTATAAGCGTTAAAATCATTGACTCTGACAGTATAATAAATAAATAATTCATAAATCAACAAATTAAATACATTTTTATAAACGAAATTACATATAAACTATATGTCAAATTTCACAATTTTTCCCAAATTCCTTTTAAAGGTTATAAATAACTAATTACAAAAAATAACTTTGAAATAGAATTCAACAAGTTAACCAATTAATATAAACATGTGATCATTCACAAATTTTTAAAATAACGAAGCAACACATTAAATAAAGATACAATAATTGCCTATAACAAATTTTGTTTATTAACTTTTATCGAGTAAATCAACTTCAAGTCTACAATCAATCAATAAAAGCATGATATAAAAAATAAAGCAATCGAGTTTTTAATAAATTAAACTCATGTCAATGTGTTGTCTTATTTATAAAAGTCAACAAAACTCAACAATATTTTCCAACTATGTTACTAAATCATCAAACAATTTAGAAAATGGTTTAAAAAACAACAAACTTTTTACTAATAACTTTTAGTATTTTTCTTGTTAATGTAGTAATAAATGTTTAGTAAAAATTAAAAGTACTGCAAATGCAACATTTGTTAAGAAATACATTTATTAGTCCTGGATTCTTTATTTTCAAAAAACTGAGTGGTTCAGTTTTACTTGATTCCCTTTAATGTTTATCATTCAAACAATCACAATACATTCATATCATCACAATTTTTATCTTATCTCTCCTAATCTTAAAATTGTATCCAATAAACTACCATATGAAATATTAACACAGAATGGTTACAGACAATGATTTGCTCACCTTTCTTGCAAAGTTCTTCCAATATTGCTCTCTCTACTCTTAGAAGCCAAGTATGACTATCTTCGGAACACCCTTCTTCGAGCAGCGATTCCTCCTGTGATTCAAAGACGAGTTGCCAGGTCAATGATATGATGATCTGTTGACATAGAGATAAGACAAAAACAACACGACTCAAAATCAAACAAGTACTTATTGCAAAGTAATGGATTCAACATTTCCTATAATAGAGATGATAACTAAATGTTAATTTTTATTCAATAACTAATTTGAATACTGTTGTCTGAACGAATAATACTATTCTTCTAAGAAAATACGATGCCTCTGTCACACAAACCCATGCCAATTCTATTTAAGCCATTACTTTTATGGTAAAATCAAGTATTGTTTTCAAAAATAAAAGTTTTCAATAAAATCACTTCATCTTTGAAGCTCTCATGGAACGGCAGCAGTGGTATATAGGCTCTTTATATAGGCAGCAGTGGTAATATTGATAATAAACTTATGATGAGCTAGCTTGCTTGTACAGTACAACAGTACAACGCTTAAGTCAATGTTGAGTGGAGATTAAGTCTGTGGCGGCATCGCGGGCATCAAAGCGAAGAACCAGCCCTGGTGACAATAGCTTTCATGTATTCAATCAGCCTAACCTAAACAGTCGACCCGTAAAGAGGAAAAAACTACAACTGCTTTCAGCAAAATTTGTGATCGTCTGGAAATTTTGAAACTCCACGGAACGGGGGTTCTTTGGAACGATATTGTAAATACAGATGAATCTTATATTAATAGTTTTATATTAGCACGGGTGTTATATCCAGGTTTAAATTTAATTTATATTTTAATGCAGCACTAAAAAGTACTTTAAGTCAAATTTTATCCACATCGGTCGGAAGGTGTAGCAGATGTATTGAACAAATGCACTAAATACAAAATCCTATTGCCCTTTTGTTTACAATATTATATCTTAACTAATTTAGACGTTATTAAATAAAACCTGATTTTCGTTTTAATTTAGTTAGACAGAAAACTACTGCTATTTTACGACAAACTGTAGAGATGAGCTGCGTGTTTTTATTAATATTATCTTTAAATCTACACTAATTTGGCTTAAAGTCTGACATCTGATAAAGTACGTATTGTAATCCAGACAAATCTATATTATAAATGTGTGTAATTATAAACTAATATATTCCGTGCAAAAGCTTTGCAAACTTCAGGACTTTCCTCTAATTCTGTTTAATAAATTATCTGGTTCTTTATCAAGATTAGCCATATGTCCTGAAATATTGGTGTTTCTAAATGTTAACTTACTATATATTATGTTAATGCATTCCTTAGAGGGTAGTTTGTCACAACAAAATCCTACGTGACTAATATTATTACAGTTAAAATTATTTCTGCTCTAAAAATTGTCGACCTTTGTTTCAAAACTGATCTGCACGTTTCATGCCCTGAGGAAACTGTCAAAGTGATATTTAACATGCTGTTCATCATTGTTATTTTGGTTTGTACGTAAGCACAATTGTGGCCACAAAAATAAAGATTCGAACATGATTCGCTGAAGAACGATACGTTATTTGTCCTTATCCAAACATCGATTTTAATAAAATTAGGGACGTAAGTTATTACCCTGGAAGTAACAAATTAAACTATACACTTCCCTTCCCAAACTATACACTTTCTACAAATTTGAACGTTGTTCTTCAAAACGTATAATCCTCACCGTCACATTGTCTGTGAACACAGGAGAAGTAAGTAATTATCAAGGTATTTAGAACGGCTCCACGTGATGTGATTATTATGTTATTATTTTCGATGTGAATGTTATTGTCTGTGAACACAGGAGAAGTAAGTAATTATCAAGGTATTTAGATCGGCTCCACGTGATGTGATTATTATGTTATTATTTTCGATGTGAATGTTATTGTCTGTGAACACAGGAGAAGTAAGTAATTATCAATGTATTTAGATCGGCTCCACGTGATGTGATTATTATGTTATTATTTTCGATGTGAATGTTATTGTCTGTGAACACAGGAGAAGTAAGTAATTATCAATGTATTTAGATCGGCTCCACGTGATGTGATTATTATGTTATTATTTTCGATGTGAATGTTATTGTCTGTGAACACAGGAGAAGTAAGTAATTATCAAGGTATTTAGATCGGCTCCACGTGATGTGATTATTATGTTATTATTTTCGATGTGAATGTTATTGTCTGTGAACACAGGAGAAGTAAGTAATTATCAATGTATTTAGATCGGCTCCACGTGATGTGATTATTATGTTATTATTTTCGATGTGAATGTTATTGTCTGTGAACACAGGAGAAGTAAGTAATTATCAAGGTATTTAGATCGGCTCCACGTGATGTGATTATTATGTTATTATTTTCGATGTGAATGTTATTGTCTGTGAACACAGGAGAAGTAAGTAATTATCAATGTATTTAGATCGGCTCCACGTGATGTGATTATTATGTTATTATTTTCGATGTGAATGTTATTGTCTGTGAACACAGGAGAAGTAAGTAATTATCAAGGTATTTAGATCGGCTCCACGTGATGTGATTATTATGTTATTATTTTCGATGTGAATGTTATTGTCTGTGAACACAGGAGAAGTAAGTAATTATCAAGGTATTTAGAACGGCTCCACGTGATGTGATTAATATGTTATTATTTTCGATGTGAATGTTATTGTCTGTGAACACAGGAGAAGTAAGTAGTTATCAAGGTATTTAGAACGGCTCCACGTGATGTGATTAATATGTTATTATAATAATATTAATTTTCGATGTGAATGTTATTGTCTGTGAACACAGGAGAAGTAAATAATGATCAAGATATTTAGAACGGCTCCACGTGATGTGATTAATATGTTATTATTTTCGATGTGAATGTTAAAGGCAATAATATTTATATTGCAATTGTGTTATATGCTCTTCTATTTCTAAAACTAAATATACGGTCTCGTCGAATTCAGAACTCTATTACTTTGTCAATTTATTAAGTTGAGTGGATTGAGACTCATTCTACAATGTAATTCGTCGTTCTTATTGTTACAAGTATAAAGTACGTTAAGCAAAAAACAAATAAAAAGATTTAAAAAAATCACAAGTTATTCAAAGAACATTGTTAAAATCTGTGATATTATTGAAACAAATAATAATAACAAAATTGTTTTCAAAGTGTTCTATAGCATGTCTGATCCGAATCTCATCTAAACTTTTCGTATTACATTTCAACCAAGTTCTGTTGTGGTTAGCTATCTGGGGTCAGAACTCGGGTGCCCTTTGTCTTTGCAAAGTAAATTTACAAGTCACTTTCTAAAGTGTTCACTTCAACGCTATGTGAAGTACAAAGTTCGTAACTGCTAACTGTAATAAACCAAGTTTTGGCATAAATCACTACATTTGTAGCAGGGATTCAATAATATTCTAACACTTAATAAATGCAACGTGATAGAATAAGAACTTGAGAAGATGATTAATTAGAAATAAATAAATAAACACTTACCTTCTCAAATGGAAGGACGACATTTTAAAACCAAGACAATGAAAGGATATTGTTTCAAATAATTTTGTTTATACATCGTTCATTCTATAGTTTTCTTTAATACTGAAACGGAAGGTATTTAAAAGTTTTATACCATGTTGTTTTTTGCTAAATTTAGTTTAAAAATTATTTCTACGCATTAATCAACATTAATGTAGTTAATGTTATTTATTTTGCCTAAAACTAAATATAATATACATTTTCAGTATTGGATTTGTATAACTTCAGGGTCTCACTTTAGTGAATAATGGTACTAGCTGGATGTACACCTTTCATGTAGTCTGTGTTAGATCCCTCACCATGAAGTCTCTCTTGACCAATTCTCTTTCTTTTCCGATCATGGCACTAATAGAGCATTTGAGGGCTAGGACTTTTAATTATGTCCTTTTCCCCTGTTTTATAAGGGAAGTTATGATTAAGAGGCTTTTTGTCTCTTTTTGTAACATCATATTAAGGTCCTTCTTCTGATAGTATGAGGTCCATCATCTGCGAAATGTTCATAAGCCAAACGAATAAACAATATTAATTCAATTTGGGATGTGGTTATACGTCTCAGGACGTTTTTATTTATTTTTTCCATAACTATTAATTTGGGACACGTACTATATGAAAAAAATTAGGGTTAAGGTCGCTTTATGTTTTGCTACTTTCTGCCTGTTTAATAATGGTATTATGACCGAGAGGTTTTTTTTCTTTAAAATGAAAGAAAAAAGTAATTAATATATGTTTCGCAAGTCAGTAGTTGTACAAGGAAAATTTTTAAATTATTTACAGTAGACGCTAGAGTGTATGCAAGTCAATTGTACAAGGAAACATTTTTCATTATTTACAGTAGACGCAAGAGTGTATGCGAAACCAGTTGTACAAGGAAACATTTTTCATTATTTACAGTAGACGTTAGAGATGTATGCGAGTCAGTTGTACAAGGAAACCTTTTTCATTATTTACAGTAGACGCAAGAGTGTATGCGAAACCAGTTGTACAAGGAAACATTTTTCATTATTTACAGTAGAAGTTAGAGATGTATGCGAGTCAGTTGTACAAGGAAACCTTTTTCATTATTTACAGTAGACGCAAGAGTGTATGCGAAACCAGTTGTACAAGGAAACATTTTTCATTATTAACAGTAGACGTTAGAGATGTATGCGAGTCAGTTGTACAAGGAAACATTTTTCATTATTTACAGTAGACGTTAGAGTGTGTGCAAGTCAGTTGTACAAGGAAACATTTTTCATTATTTACAGTAGACGTTAGAGATGTATGCGAGTCAGTGGTACAAGGAAACCTTTTTCATTATTTACAGTAGACGCAAGAGTGTATGCGAAACCAGTTGTACAAGGAAACATTTTTCATTATTAACAGTAGACGTTAGAGATGTATGCGAGTCAGTTGTACAAGGAAACATTTTTCATTATTTACAGTAGACGTTAGAGTGTGTGCAAGTCAGTTGTACAAGGAAACATTTTTCATTATTTACAGTAGACGCAAGAGTGTATGCGAAACCAGTTGTACAAGGAAACATTTTTCATTATTTACAGTAGACGTTAGAGATGTATGCGAGTCAGTTGTACAAGGAAACCTTTTTCATTATTTACAGTAGACGCAAGAGTGTATGCGAAACCAGTTGTACAAGGAAACATTTTTCATTATTTACAGTAGAAGTTAGAGATGTATGCGAGTCAGTTGTACAAGGAAACCTTTTTCATTATTTACAGTAGACGCAAGAGTGTATGCGAAACCAGTTGTACAAGGAAACATTTTTCATTATTAACAGTAGACGTTAGAGATGTATGCGAGTCAGTTGTACAAGGAAACATTTTTCATTATTTACAGTAGACGTTAGAGTGTGTGCAAGTCAGTTGTACAAGGAAACATTTTTCATTATTTACAGTAGACGTTAGAGATGTATGCGAGTCAGTGGTACAAGGAAACATTTTTCATTATTTACTGTAGAAGTTAGAGTGTATGCGAGTCAGTTGTACAAGGAAACATTTTTCATTATTTACAGTAGAAGTTAGAGTGTATGCAAGTCAGTTGTACAAGGAAACATTTTTCATTATTTACAGTAGACGTTAGAGATGTATGCGAGTCAGTTGTACAAGGAAACATTTTTCATTATTTACTGTAGAAGTTAGAGTGTATGCGAGTCAGTTGTACAAGGAAACATTTTTCATTATTTACAGTAGACGTTAGAGATGTATGCGAGTCAGTTGTACAAGGAAACATTTTTCATTATTTACTGTAGAAGTTAGAGTGTATGCGAGTCAGTTGTACAAGGAAACATTTTTCATTATTTACAGTAGACGCAAGAGTGTATGCGAAACCAGTTGTACAAGGAAACATTTTTCATTATTTACAGTAGACGTTAGAGATGTATGCGAGTCAGTTGTACAAGGAAACATTTTTCATTATTTACAGTAGACGTTAGAGTGTGTGCAAGTCAGTTGTACAAGGAAACATTTTTCATTATTTACAGTAGACGTTAGAGTGTATGCAAGTCAGTTGTACAAGGAAACATTTTTCATTATTTACAGTAGACGTTAGAGATGTATGCGAGTCAGTTGTACAAGGAAACATTTTTCATTATTTACAGTAGACGTTAGAGATGTATGCGAGTCAGTTGTACAAGGAAACATTTTTCATTATTTACAGTAGACGTTAGAGATGTATGCGAGTCAGTTGTACAAGGAAACATTTTTCATTATTTACAATAGACGTTAGAGATGTATGCGAGTCAGTTGTACAAGGAAACATTTTTCATTATTTACTGTAGAAGTTAGAGTGTATGCGAGTCAGTTGTACAAGGAAACATTTTTCATTATTTACTGTAGAAGTTAGAGTGTATGCGAGTCAGTTGTACAAGGAAACATTTTTCATTATTTACTGTAGAAGTTAGAGTGTATGCGAGTCAGTTGTACAAGGAAACATTTTTCATTATTTACAGTAGACGTTAGAGTGTATGCGAGTCAGTTGTACAAGGAAACATTTTTCATTATTTACAGTAGACGTTAGAGATGTATGCGAGTCAGTTGTACAAGGAAACATTTTTCATTATTTACTGTAGAAGTTAGAGTGTATGCGAGTCAGTTGTACAAGGAAACATTTTTCATTATTTACAGTAGACGCAAGAGTGTATGCGAGTCAGTTGTACAAGGAAACATTTTTCATTATTTACAGTAGAAGTTAGAGTGTATGCGAGTCAGTTGTACAAGGAAACATTTTTCATTATTTACAGTAGAAGTTAGAGTGTATGCGAGTCAGTTGTACAAGGAAACATTTTTCATTATTTACAGTAGAAGTTAGAGTGTATGCGAGTCAGTTGTACAAGGAAACATTTTTCATTATTTACAGTAGACGTTAGAGATGTATGCGAGTCAGTTGTACAAGGAAACATTTTTCATTATTTACAGTAGACGTTAGAGATGTATGCGAGTCAGTTGTACAAGGAAACATTTTTCATTATTTACAATAGACGTTAGAGATGTATGCGAGTCAGTTGTACAAGGAAACATTTTTCATTATTTACTGTAGAAGTTAGAGTGTATGCGAGTCAGTTGTACAAGGAAACATTTTTCATTATTTACAGTAGACGTTAGAGTGTATGCGAGTCAGTTGTACAAGGAAACATTTTTCATTATTTACAGTAGACGTTAGAGATGTATGCGAGTCAGTTGTACAAGGAAACATTTTTCATTATTTACTGTAGAAGTTAGAGTGTATGCGAGTCAGTTGTACAAGGAAACATTTTTCATTATTTACAGTAGACGCAAGAGTGTATGCGAGTCAGTTGTACAAGGAAACATTTTTCATTATTTACAGTAGACGTTAGAGATGTATGCGAGTCAGTTGTACAAGGAAACATTTTTCATTATTTACAATAGACGTTAGAGATGTATGCGAGTCAGTTGTACAAGGAAACATTTTTCATTATTTACTGTAGAAGTTAGAGTGTATGCGAGTCAGTTGTACAAGGAAACATTTTTCATTATTTACAGTAGACGTTAGAGTGTATGCGAGTCAGTTGTACAAGGAAACATTTTTCATTATTTACAGTAGACGTTAGAGATGTATGCGAGTCAGTTGTACAAGGAAACATTTTTCATTATTTACAGTAGAAGTTAGAGTGTATGCGAGTCAGTTGTACAAGGAAACATTTTTCATTATTTACAGTAGAAGTTAGAGTGTATGCGAGTCAGTTGTACAAGGAAACATTTTTCATTATTTACAGTAGACGTTAGAGTGTGTGCAAGTCAGTTGTACAAGGAAACATTTTTCATTATTTACAGTAGAAGTTAGAGTGTATGCGAGTCAGTTGTACAAGGAAACATTTTTCATTATTTACAGTAGAAGTTAGAGTGTATGCGAGTCAGTTGTACAAGGAAACATTTTTCATTATTTACAGTAGAAGTTAGAGTGTATGCGAGTCAGTTGTACAAGGAAACATTTTTCATTATTTACAGTAGACGTTAGAGTGTATGCGAGTCAGTTGTACAAGGAAACATTTTTCATTATTTACTGTAGAAGTTAGAGTGTATGCAAGTCAGTTGTACAAGGAAACATTTTTCATTATTTACTGTAGAAGTTAGAGTGTATGCGAGTCAGTTGTACAAGGAAACATTTTTCATTATTTACTGTAGAAGTTAGAGTGTATGCGAGTCAGTTGTACAAGGAAACATTTTTCATTATTTACCATAGAAGTTAGAGGTGTATGCAAGTCAGTTGTACAAGGAAACATTTTTCATTATTTACTGTAGAAGTTAGAGTGTATGCGAGTCAGTTGTACAAGGAAACATTTTTCATTATTTACTGTAGAAGTTAGAGTGTATGCGAGTCAGTTGTACAAGGAAACATTTTTCATTATTTACAGTAGACGTTAGAGGTGTATGCGAGTCAGTTGTACAAGGAAACATTTTTCATTATTTACAGTAGACGTTAGAGTGTATGCGAGTCAGTTGTACAAGGAAACATTTTTCATTATTTACAATAGACGTTAGAGTGTATGCGAGTCAGTTGTACAAGGAAACATTTTTCATTATTTACTGTAGAAGTTAGAGTGTATGCGAGTCAGTTGTACAAGGAAACATTTTTCATTATTTACAATAGACGTTAGAGTGTATGCGAGTCAGTTGTACAAGGAAACATTTTTCATTATTTACTGTAGAAGTTAGAGTGTATGCGAGTCAGTTGTACAAGGAAACATTTTTCATTATTTACAATAGACGTTAGAGTGTATGCGAGTCAGTTGTACAAGGAAACATTTTTCATTATTTACTGTAGAAGTTAGAGTGTATGCGAGTCAGTTGTACAAGGAAACATTTTTCATTATTTACTGTAGAAGTTAGAGTGTATGCGAGTCAGTTGTACAAGGAAACATTTTTCATTATTTACAGTAGACGTTAGAGATGTATGCGAGTCAGTTGTACAAGGAAACATTTTTCATTATTTACTGTAGAAGTTAGAGTGTATGCGAGTCAGTTGTACAAGGAAACATTTTTCATTATTTACTGTAGAAGTTAGAGTGTATGCGAGTCAGTTGTACAAGGAAACATTTTTCATTATTTACAGTAGACGTTAGAGGTGTATGCGAGTCAGTTGTACAAGGAAACATTTTTCATTATTTACAGTAGACGTTAGAGTGTATGCGAGTCAGTTGTACAAGGAAACATTTTTCATTATTTACAGTAGACGTTAGAGTGTATGCGAGTCAGTTGTACAAGGAAACATTTTTCATTATTTACAGTAGACGTTAGAGGTGTATGCGAGTCAGTTGTACAAGGAAACATTTTTCATTATTTACAGTAGACGTTAGAGATGTATGCGAGTCAGTTGTACAAGGAAACATTTTTCATTATTTACTGTAGAAGTTAGAGTGTATGCGAGTCAGTTGTAAAAGGAAACATTTTTCATTATTTACAGTAGACGTTAGAGGTGTATGCGAGTCAGTTGTACAAGGAAACATTTTTCATTATTTACTGTAGAAGTTAGAGTGTATGCGAGTCAGTTGTACAAGGAAACATTTTTCATTATTTACAATAGACGTTAGAGTGTATGCGAGTCAGTTGTACAAGGAAACATTTTTCATTATTTACTGTAGAAGTTAGAGTGTATGCGAGTCAGTTGTACAAGGAAACATTTTTCATTATTTACAGTAGACGTTAGAGGTGTATGCGAGTCAGTTGTACAAGGAAACATTTTTCATTATTTACAGTAGACGTTAGAGTGTATGCGAGTCAGTTGTACAAGGAAACATTTTTCATTATTTACAGTAGAAGTTAGAGTGTATGCGAGTCAGTTGTACAAGGAAACATTTTTCATTATTTACAGTAGACGTTAGAGGTGTATGCGAGTCAGTTGTACAAGGAAACATTTTTCATTATTTACAGTAGACGTTAGAGGTGTATGCGAGTCAGTTGTACAAGGAAACATTTTTCATTATTTACAGTAGACGTTAGAGTGTATGCGAGTCAGTTGTACAAGGAAACATTTTTCATTATTTACAGTAGAAGTTAGAGTGTATGCGAGTCAGTTGTACAAGGAAACATTTTTCATTATTTACAGTAGACGTTAGAGGTGTATGCGAGTCAGTTGTACAAGGAAACATTTTTCATTATTTACAGTAGACGTTAGAGATGTATGCGAGTCAGTTGTACAAGGAAACATTTTTCATTATTTACTGTAGAAGTTAGAGTGTATGCGAGTCAGTTGTAAAAGGAAACATTTTTCATTATTTACTGTAGAAGTTAGAGTGTATGCGAGTCAGTTGTACAAGGAAACATTTTTCATTATTTACAGTAGAAGTTAGAGTGTATGCGAGTCAGTTGTACAAGGAAACATTTTTCATTATTTACAGTAGACGTTAGAGATGTATGCGAGTCAGTTGTACAAGGAAACATTTTTCATTATTTACAGTAGACGTTAGAGTGTATGCGAGTCAGTTGTACAAGGAAACATTTTTCATTATTTACAGTAGACGTTAGAGATGTATGCGAGTCAGTTGTACAAGGAAACATTTTTCATTATTTACAGTAGACGTTAGAGTGTATGCGAGTCAGTTGTACAAGGAAACATTTTTCATTATTTACTGTAGAAGTTAGAGGTGTATGCGAGTCAGTTGTACAAGGAAACATTTTTCATTATTTACAGTAGACGTTAGAGATGTATGCGAGTCAGTTGTACAAGGAAACATTTTTCATTATTTACAGTAGACGTTAGAGTGTATGCGAGTCAGTTGTACAAGGAAACATTTTTCATTATTTACTGTAGAAGTTAGAGTGTATGCGAGTCAGTTGTACAAGGAAACATTTTTCATTATTTACAATAGACGTTAGAGTGTATGCGAGTCAGTTGTACAAGGAAACATTTTTCATTATTTACTGTAGAAGTTAGAGTGTATGCGAGTCAGTTGTACAAGGAAACATTTTTCATTATTTACAGTAGAAGTTAGAGTGTATGCGAGTCAGTTGTACAAGGAAACATTTTTCATTATTTACAGTAGACGTTAGAGATGTATGCGAGTCAGTTGTACAAGGAAACATTTTTCATTATTTACAGTAGACGTTAGAGTGTATGCGAGTCAGTTGTACAAGGAAACATTTTTCATTATTTACAGTAGACGTTAGAGATGTATGCGAGTCAGTTGTACAAGGAAACATTTTTCATTATTTACAGTAGACGTTAGAGTGTATGCGAGTCAGTTGTACAAGGAAACATTTTTCATTATTTACAGTAGACGTTAGAGATGTATGCGAGTCAGTTGTACAAGGAAACATTTTTCATTATTTACAGTAGACGTTAGAGTGTATGCGAGTCAGTTGTACAAGGAAACATTTTTCATTATTTACAGTAGACGTTAGAGATGTATGCGAATCAGTTGTACAAGGAAACATTTTTCATTATTTACAGTAGACGTTAGAGTGTATGCGAGTCAGTTGTACAAGGAAACATTTTTCATTATTTACAGTAGACGTTAGAGATGTATGCGAGTCAGTTGTACAAGGAAACATTTTTCATTATTTACAGTAGACGTTAGAGTGTATGCGAGTCAGTTGTACAAGGAAACATTTTTCATTATTTACAGTAGACGTTAGAGATGTATGCGAGTCAGTTGTACAAGGAAACATTTTTCATTATTTACAGTAGACGTTAGAGATGTATGCGAGTCAGTTGTACAAGGAAACATTTTTCATTATTTACAGTAGACGTTAGAGTGTATGCGAGTCAGTTGTACAAGGAAACATTTTTCATTATTTACAGTAGAAGTTAGAGTGTATGCGAGTCAGTTGTACAAGGAAACATTTTTCATTATTTACAGTAGAAGTTAGAGTGTATGCGAGTCAGTTGTACAAGGAAACATTTTTCATTATTTACAGTAGAAGTTAGAGTGTATGCGAGTCAGTTGTACAAGGAAACATTTTTCATTATTTACAGTAGAAGTTAGAGTGTATGCGAGTCAGTTGTACAAGGAAACATTTTTCATTATTTACAGTAGACGTTAGAGTGTATGCAAGTCAGTTGTACAAGGAAACATTTTTCATTATTTACTGTAGAAGTTAGAGTGTATGCGAGTCAGTTGTACAAGGAAACATTTTTCATTATTTACAGTAGACGTTAGAGTGTATGCGAGTCAGTTGTACAAGGAAACATTTTTCATTATTTACTGTAGAAGTTAGAGTGTATGCGAGTCAGTTGTACAAGGAAACATTTTTCATTATTTACAGTAGACGTTAGAGATGTATGCGAGTCAGTTGTACAAGGAAACATTTTTCATTATTTACTGTAGAAGTTAGAGTGTATGCGAGTCAGTTGTACAAGGAAACATTTTTCATTATTTACTGTAGAAGTTAGAGGTGTATGCAAGTCAGTTGTACAAGGAAACATTTTTCATTATTTACTGTAGAAGTTAGAGTGTATGCGAGTCAGTTGTACAAGGAAACATTTTTCATTATTTACTGTAGAAGTTAGAGGTGTATGCAAGTCAGTTGTACAAGGAAACATTTTTCATTATTTACTGTAGAAGTTAGAGTGTATGCGAGTCAGTTGTACAAGGAAACATTTTTCATTATTTACAGTAGACGTTAGAGGTGTATGCAAGTCAGTTGTACAAGGAAACATTTTTCATTATTTACACTAGACTTATGAAAGAGCTACTTTGCTCCATCGGCCCTTGGTTTTTTTTAACCCCTTAATTAGAATAGTAGTTGATTTAATATTTGGAATGGCTTAAATTCAGAAAATGATTTCATTGTGATTTCTACAGGTTACCCATCTTCTACGTGAGAACATTCAATAATAAAAGTTTTTTTTCATATATATATTTTATTTATTATTACATAATACAATTACAAATAACAAACAAACAAAACAAAATGAACATCTTGACCAATCCCAATAGGATCGACTAAAGACTAATATCTCTATTTCATCACTTTTGTAGGGCTACCACTAGTATTTGGTCCCTTCACCATTAATCACCAAATCACTATTACATCAAATCATGAGGCAGCGAATCTCCATTAACGTTGTCAGTCATTGCCTTCATGTCCCGATGAACGTGAACTAGGAGACGTTGTTTTTGCCTCAAAGCCACCTTCCTTACTTATTCTTTTACTAAATTTACTTTCAAATATCTATGTAAATCACTGTTCCGGATGTACTACGGAGCTTGAACTATTCCTCGAAGGACTTTATTTTGAATGTTCTGGATGTTCTTCATATTTGTTTCCTTCGTACAGCCCCACATTTGAATGTCATAGGTCCATACAGGCTTCAGCACCTGCTTGTAAATTAAAAGCTTGTCATGAATGGACAACTCTGAGCTTCGTCCAAGCAACCAGTAAAGTTGCCTGTATTTGATATTTAGTATCTTCACACCCATACTCCTTCCACTTTAGCTTAGTATCAAGAACCATGCCAAGATACTTGGCTGTATTTACATGGGACAATGTTTTGGCGTTTATTATCAATGATATTGGTACTAACTTTTTATTAGTGAAATGAATATAAGTTGATTTTTCTTCATTTATTTTAATGCGCCAACGTTTAGTCCATTCATTTACTCGGTCCACAGATCTCTGTAGTTTACTGGTCGCTACGTACAGCTAAGATAGCGGTATCGTCAGCAAAGGTTGCAATGGTGGTATTATAATTAAATATTTGATTAACTCTTTTGATGTGTGTACCCACGGTTGGTTTTACGTCAACCGTCAATGTCTCGTCGTGTCACTATATCTAATGTCAAATACAAACTTTTAGGGAGTCTTAAGGTAGCGAAGAGTTCATTATTGCTGGGAGGACCGAGGAAATATAGAAATGATTGCCAGATGTCAATTAACTGAATACATCGAATCAATTGACTATGGATGATATTATCAATATCACTAAAATTAGAAGCATAATATTTTTGCACAATATCAATAAGCACCCACAGTACCTGATCTTGATAGATGTTCATGGAATCGGGGCATAAAGATTTCAATCGCGGTTCAGCTGGCTGATTCGTACACACAAAACTTCAAAAGTGTATTAACTTATCAATTTATGTAAAGTTTATGGCGTTTAGTTGTGGTTTTTAAAGTAAGTAGAATTTTTCATAAATTATAACACGTATGTTGCATGTTTCTTGTGTAAACAAACAATAAATATAATGCATTGAAATATTTTGATACAATTTCCTCTCATTTCCAAAGGTTTCACTTTGGAAATTTAGTAAATCTTCATATACATAATTAGAATTATAAATCGCTTTAGATGAACTTTCATGTAAAACTACTGATACAAAATTAAAAAGAGACGTAATAAAAAAACAATATTTTTTAAACATTTAAAGTGTAGATGGAATAATTGTTAAAATTTTAAAATTTGATTTCCCACAGTTTAGGTATTTTGTAGAGGTAAAGTACCAATAAAACTGTCCCCTAATGGTTCAGATACGGGTTTGTGTGAATTTAAAAAAGTAATACTTTTATACGGATAACTTTGGATTTGATTCAACCATAAAAGAAAATAATAAAGAATATAATGATTTGATTTCCTGCCAAGAACTGATTTGAATAATCTTAAAATAAAATTACTTCCAGTACTATAATTGTGCCCGAGCATTATTTAATCTGTTACATTTAAACTAAAAGTACCTTAATAAAATGTTTAATCGCTGAGAAAATTAGATAACTGTGGCAATAAGCTTTTAATAAACCTGTTAGCTTTGTAACGTAGTAAAGTAACTAAAGAATGTTTTACATTTAGTATATCAACTTCCAGGCGTTAGTCGCAAAGTTTTGTGTATCCGCTACTATCACTTATTTTTATTTAGATTTAGATTTTTCCCTTATTCATGTTTTTTCTTTACCTGTCTTTTTACCTTTTCTCATTTCCTTTATTTCAATTTTTTGGAGTGTCTTACCTATCTTTCTCTCTCACACACATTTTTCACATCTTGCATGATTTTTTTCCTCCCTAAATTATTTTATTATTAAATCATTTAATTACGAATTTATTTAAAGACAGATATTTACTTACCACATTATTTCAGAACTTAAGTTATCTTTTCCTTGAATTTGTGAATATAATTATTAAACATGAAACTCTCTCATTGCTTAGTTTACGAAACCACATAACCAGAAAAATGCCTATAAAATTACGTCTTTAAAACACTTTGTTTTAATTTATCACAGTCTTATGGTCAACGTTGTTTACAGCGAACTGTTGTTAAACGTTTTAGGATGTATAACTAGGTTTTTATTGCTTATATTCTTTGATATAGTTTCTTATCTCCTTGTCTCATGAGTGATTTTCAGTCAGAAAAATATACACCAAAGTTGTCACCGACAATTCCATCACTAGGACCAAAAGTGAAGATTTTCAATACATCTCAACTTTAACGGCCGAGGCTCGGAAAGCTTCTTTTGGTTCGGGTGATGAACTATATTTTTCGTTTTACTGCAAATAATATAGGAAAACAATTTCACAAAAACTAAAATGTTATAACCTATTTACCTTACAGCTGTTTTTACGGTTATTTACAATCGAGAGTGTCGGTTGTTTTTTATAGATGTTTTACAATCGTTATCTAATTCGTACGAACGAAGTAACAGCTGTTGACGTCGACCTCAGCTGTTATTTTTAGATCCTAGGACTAAAAATAACAACTTTAGCATCTCAATGTATTAATTGAGAACAGCTGTTTTTGAAGCAGTAAGACGAAAAAAAATTTTATGCGCAGTATGAGTGCTAAGTCAACCAGAAGAATATAAAAAATGATTTGTATTTTAAAAACCTCAACATCTCTATAATTGTTGGACTTTTAACGAAATAATAAAGATAATAATGTTTTTTATAACATTTTTTTGTTTTGTTTTACTTTATATCAAGTCGTTATTCGAAAAAAAAAAAAAAAAAAAGCATGTGTTTTTATCAGAATACCATAGGGAAGTATTGTGTTTCGCTTAGAGTAAAAAATATGATTAAATAAATTATAAATTAAATAAATTTAAAAATAAAATGCATCGCCTTGGAATAATATGTGTTTGAATAACACAATATTTGAAATTGTAACAAATATATTAGATAATATTAGTTTTAGCTAGGTCTACACGATCAGTTTAAATTATTTTTTAAAAAAAGAATTGAAATTCTTAAGTTTTATGTGTGCTTTTAATTTAAGAGATACCTAAGCGATTTTACCCATAGTTGAGAAACTTAAAGACTTCATCTATTTTCTTGTAAGGCAACAAAAGAAATATACGCCAGCGTGGAATTGGAAGTGAATGGTGGTAAACTACATTTATCTTTCCTGACACCAGTCCCACAGGTAAAGCACCGTGTAAATCAAGCTGCCTTATAATTCAGTAGGGATCAAGGAGTGCGCAGGTGCTGAACACATGGACATATATAAGTGTTTCGCAATATATATCTTTAATATGCTGAATGTTTAGTAATCATAGAAATGTGTGAAGAAAAATTAGGAATAAAGTATCAAAAAGTCAAAAAGTAAATGTAGAACACAGGAAATTGACTTTGATATATCACAGTACTTTCAGAATCTCCTTGAGGTCTTGAAATGACTTGATGAGGATTTAATTGTTCCATAGGCGTCTTTTGATTCAGTAGATCATAATTGATTACGTAAAAGGTAGGAAAGGGTAGGGGGGAATTGATTAAGTTTGAAGGTGGGGATTAGCAGTTGAACAGTGATGGCGTTACAAAGGTGAATAAATTGAGTGTGTCAACACATATAAATATATAGGTTTGACACTGACACCAACATTGTTTTTACAAAATCATTTGCAAGAAAACTTACAACAATAAATCGGAGGGCTTTAAAGTTGAGGTCTGGTCAGTTATGTATTACGGTGCGCAAGTCCGATGAGTTTTGTCATTAAAATGGTTCTGTGCCTGTTGGAAAATACTCCTAATTACTTAGGGATAATTTTAATAAGTTAATAGTTTTTATTTTCAAGTTACATTTTAAGTATGTAAAAGTACTTGACATGGTCCCTAACTGTTTACCTAATGTTTTATCAAATAAGATAAGCAGAAAAAAATTCTGTGCCATTATCTCGCAATCGGGACAATAGCGAGCGAAATTGGTGACCTTATATCAGGCGATAAGGAACAATGCTAGGCACGAATGTATTATAGTTGCTGGGGGTAATCGCTACCAATCACAGTGTTAGAATTTTAAAATCCCCTTTTACAGAAGAACTAAACTATGACTAGGTGATAAAACTTATTTTAGGGAGTCATTTGATTCAAAATTAATTAGATGGGTTTTTAAGTGTAGGGAGATTTACTAATCTTGAATTTAAACTTTGGTTAAGGGAACAAAATTTAAATTGCTCGCCGTAAAATAAATTAAAAGATATATATATATATATATATATATATATATATATATATATATATATATATTCGGAAACGACCAATTTTAAAGATAATTATGCTTAAACACTAACTATATAGGAAAGATTTTTTATATAATATTTAAATGGGCAGGATTGGGCGAGGCTTGCAAAATATGCTTAACAATCGTGGCAGTACAGATGGGCTTTAGTTTGGAATTTTAAATGAAAATGTTAAAAGTGTTCTAACAGGAAATTTGACTGAAATTGAGGTTGAATTAACAAATAATAATGAAAACGTATATATATATATATATATATATATATATATATATATATATATATATTTACGTCCATGCCATTCCTACCGCTTTTCACTCACGCGCACGACATTTCTGCCGTCCCAAGACCTTTCTGCCAGGCGGCAGAAATGTCGTGTTCATAAATGAATGATGCGTGAACATAACAATTTTTTTTAGTTTTTTTTTTTTAGAATGGTAATATTTTTTAAGCTATAATAATCTTTAATTATAATAATGTTACACATTAAATAGCAATTTTCCATTTATTTTTTCATTTTCTATAAACGCTTGTAAAAATATGAAATGTCAGGGATAAATCTGAGAAAGTCAATTCTTAAATAAAGCAATAAAACTTGTTCTTTATTATTTAAAAAAAACTTAAAATTGACGTTAAAATTTCATTAGTATTTTGTTATGATTTAGTTGTATATCAATATTTAAAGAATTTTTCAAAATAAAGTTAATAAATCAACTTAAATATAGAAAATGTAAGTAATATTTATCTTATAATGAATGATTTATAAATTTAATCTTCAAAACACATTTAATTTTGGTTTCTTCCTTATAAAAAGTAATGAGTTTAGTTATAAAATTGAGCAGGAATATAGGCCTACTAATAATTATTTGTTCTACATTTATTTTAAGACTTTGAAATAGATTCAATGTAAAAATTGATATTCGCATCAAAATATTAATTAACAGAATAGTTACTAATTTTTTTAAAACTACAATCAAACAATTATAATAACCTTTATAAAATTCTAAATTATTCAAGCTTTTTAGTGAAAAAAAAGTTATTTTTTGGCACATTATTTTCCGAGATTAAGTTAAAAATAAAACTTTGGTTATGGCATCTCTTTTTCAAATTCTAATCTCATGGGGACCTGATTATATTACTACAGCTATCAAATTGTTCATTTTCAATTTGCATTTAATTATTTTCACGTTTAGGGTTAAGGAAAATAGATTTATATATATTGTGTAGTATTATTTGTTATGGTAAACTATGTTATTGTTGTAGACTAGTTTCATAACCTCAATAATAAAACATAAATCTCATTTTCAGAAAGCATACTGTAAATGTATATTATATAAACTATGCAAGTATTGAATAAATAATTTTTAATTATGAACAAAAAAGTAAAATTTTAATTAACCTACTATTATGATATTTTTGAAAGAGTATTTACGATTAATTAAATTCTTTATTACTTCGGCTATTATTTTTACAGAGAATTTTGTAGGACTCTCCAATTGTAAATATATACGCTGGATAGTTAGTACTTAGTGTAAACTTTTTTTTTTAAATTAAAGATGCATAGCCTACTATTTGAAAGTACAGTATACCTATTTTTAATTATTTTTTCTCAAATGTCCCTGAAATTATGAATTTTGTTTCAAACACAGATTTTGCCAAAAAATCATTTTCACAGCTTTTGCTTAATTAAATGATTTCATTATAATATTTTCCGAAAGTTTTTTAAATTTCTATAATAAAAGGTAAAACAACTTAATGTTTTAAAAAAAAATTTTTGATGACAAAATCTAAGATTTTAAATT
This sequence comes from Aphrophora alni, assembly GCA_963513935.1. Taxonomy (NCBI): domain Eukaryota; kingdom Metazoa; phylum Arthropoda; class Insecta; order Hemiptera; family Aphrophoridae; genus Aphrophora; species Aphrophora alni. The sequence continues at coordinate 134,954 of OY740770.1, forward strand.
GAGTTTATCTTTTATAGCCTATTTGTTTTTATCCATCTAAATAAATATAAATATATAAATATAAATGTTTCATATAACTTGAAAGTTACGATACTTTAAGGAATAGCTGACTAGAGCGTTTTAAAACATTTTGGATTTTTTTATAAAACTATTTCTATATGTTTTTAAAATTAAATCGCATCCACAGGAATTTTTTATATAAAATACCACAAAAATTATCATTTATTTGGATACAAACTGACTAAATTACCCTTTTGGCAGAAAAAAACTATCTTTTTAAAAAGATTTTAAAAGTCATAATTTCATGGTGGTTTGAAATAAAATGTGTTTTACTCCAATTGTTTACAATTATTGATAAGTACCAGCCATCCTGTAAATCATCAAAGGTTAAATAATATTTAATAAATAAATAATAATTTATAACTCACCGTCTGTGACTTAACTTTACAAACAATATGTAGTCCTATTGAAAATTCCTATACAGGTTTATTACAGGTAGAACTGAGTTTGGATATACTTTCAAACATTATATTTAAAAAAAATATATTAGTACCTTAAAATAAAAAAATTAAGACGTTTATTTTCATCAAGACTTCATTTTAATACCTTATAAGATAATATGCTCACAAATTTGATTGAACCGTTAATATTTTTAAATGACATTGAAAAAAAAATCTATTTATTAATCATGCACGGATATTTTTAGAATTTTTTACTTAATTAACATGTAATAGATATATAGTCCTACAAAAAAAATGTGAGCACTCTAGTTTGAAGGTGAATAGAAAAATAACCAAATGACCTAGCTTTATTTTGTGTCGGTAGTTATAATTTTTGAAGTTATGGCTCATAATTATTAAAAGAGGAAGAGCGTAAATAATGCATATTTTAGATATATTTCAAACATCTTAATGAAATTTTAATAAATTTGATTTTTATATTATGGTGTACAAGTTTGAGCTTGTGTTACAAGGGCGTACCCAGGATCAAAACTAGAGGGGGGCAAGCCGGTCATTCAATATAAAATTGATTATTAAAATAGTTATTTCAAGAATTGTATTAAATTCCAGCAACAAAATGTATAATAAAGATTTATTTTTGCTTCCAGGGGGGGCAGCTGCCCCCCCTGCCCCTCGCTGGGTACGCCCATGTTGTGTTATCCTTTCAAGGAAAATATATGTTTATTTGTTGAAACAACATTTTCTCCGGAGTGGAATGTTGTAAGATTACTTGTTTGGTCCTGTAGTGATTACAAGGCATGAAGATTAATCAGATTTAAATATGAGGATAATATAAAAGAAACCACTGGTTTGATTCATTGATATTTGTATCAGTTAAGTAAGGCTGCGCACAGCAACAAACGGTGTGCGAAAAGTTAAGAAACGAAGTAAGTATTTAAAATTAAATATTACATGCTGGTATTATTTATTGTTGGATGTAGACATTTGTTGTTAGGTATGGTTATAGAACTAGGCTGTTTATAGAGATTTAAATCACACCAATGTATTTCGGATATGGACTTTGTTTAAAACTTACCATATGACTAAAGAGTAGGTACGGTGGATATTATAACTTCAGATATATTACTATAGTAGTTTATTTTATGTTTAGATAAATTATTATTGTACGTTTATTTATTTTTTTATGGGTGAGGTATTAGACCTACCAATAAGTAACTATACAATCGACTTATGATAATTAAATATGGATTTTAATCTATTAATGAAATTATTTTTATGAACTCCATCTGATTGTTCCAATGATTGCTTCCATCTACATCTTTTGTTAGCTAGTTTTGATAGTAGGCCCCTACCATTAAAATGTACAATTCAGTTAAAATGATTATATATCCCTTTGAAGTTTACATTATTATTTTGTTCCTTACTTTTCTATGATACATTTTCACCTTTCCATACATACCTCTTTCCACGTCTAGCACACAGTTTCTCTTTCTCATATTTCAGTAAACAATCTAAGAATTTTGTAAGTTATAATAAAATGATAATAAAACACATTTATTTTTATTTTTTAATATCCACTTTTAAAAAAAATTGTGTTTTATTATCTTTAAACACGGAATTCCACTAAGAACCATCGGTCTCAACAGCAATGAAAAAAAATAATAATAATAATAATAAAATGCATTCTCTCTCTCTCTTTTCTTACCCCTCCCCACTACTTCCCATCTACTGTCAGTTTTTTTATAGGCTTACTCACTTTTCTATCACTCACTCATATACTACCAGTGTTCTATTCTAATATTTTGCATTCCAAATCTTAATTCAAGATGCCTTATGTGAAAATCAATGCACTGTCACAGGTCAGAGGCGTCGGTGTGAGCTGATGGGCTAAGTGAACCCAATGAATTAAAAGATTTGATCACTTAGTTAAATAACATTGTGATATAAATTATTTCAGCAATATCATCTTCATAAAACTTCTAATATGTATTGGTTGTAAAGTACTTTTTATTTATTACAATTTTAAAAAAAATTTAAAAAAAAACAAAGCACTGGTTTTGGTTTTATGACAATAGTAAAATTCCAATTCATAATATTTTGAATGTATGTAAACTATTTTAACTTTGAAATATAATATATATGATAGGATTACATTTCTATTAACACTTACAAGTATTTTTATAGAATGTAAAAATCACCTTTGGAAGTAGAATCAGAAGAAAAATGCATTCTAAATATTATTAACACATTTTTATTAACTCGCTTTCTTGTCTGTCTGTACAGGTGGAAATTTTAAACTAACTTCTAAATGAGCTAGAGACTTGAAATTTTAAACATAGCTCGGAACTGGATGACAATGCAATATTAACTCGTTTTCGGCCCCTAATTCTCTCTCAAATTCAATATTGTCTTATACAATGAATATTAGCTGTTGTTGAAATAAGTTATACATGGTTTAGGATATAAAAATAATAATTAGATTTTCTTAATGATCCCTCTAATTAAATATTGTCTTATACAATGAATATCAGCTGTTATTAAAATAAAATATACATGGTTTATGATATAAAAATAATAATTAGATTTTCTTAATTCTTCCTCAAATTAAATAGTGTCTAATACCATTAATATCAGCTGTTATTGAAATAGGTTATGTGCATTATTGACAGCTAGCTTAGCACTTATGGGATACGTTACGACATGGTTTAGGTTATAAAAATAATAATAATATTTTCTTTAAATGTTTTTTTTAATTTTTCATGGCACAATACAGATTTATAACACCATACAGTTTGTCCTGAAAATTTGTGTAAGTACAAAGTAATAAATTGAAATAATTAAACTATTGAAAAAAGATAAAATAATATGAAAATTTGTGATTTTTAAGTACAAAGTTATAAAATGAAATAATTATACTGTTGAAAAAAAGATAAAACAATATGAAAATTTGTAATTTGTAAGTACAAAGTAATAAAGTGAAATAATTAACAGATTTAAAAAAATAATAATCATAACATAGTATTTTTTTAAAAAGTATACTCATAACTAAGTAAACATAATCTCATTTCAATTATTGTTATGAATCTTACACCAAACTTGACACAATACCGCTAGCCCATCTAATGGTTTGAACAATGTTAAATTAAGTTGAGTTAAGTCGTGTGGGTTTTTAAAATACTTTTTACATGGCTACTTTCAAAATATAGGGCCTATTTAAGAACAACAAGGACTTAACCCAATTTAATCTAACACCTTTCTAGACCAAAATAAAGTACGCAAATACAACACTAAAAATCATAAAATAATAAAAAATCAATTTGCCATGTTTATAAAACGCACTAAAAAGTATTAAATAAATAATCATGCCCCATAAAGATTTTTAACTCTGTACAAATTGACCTGAAAATATGGGACTGTAAATTTTTAATGGTAGCTTTTAAAATAATTGTAAGATTTAAAATGAAAAACTTGGAGTGCATGGAATAGATGAAAATTAAATTTATAAATCTGGATAGAATTTATATAGCACAGGGAGAAAATATTTAAATTTAAAAAAATTTAAATTAACTTCAATGTCCTATCTTACCAAAAAGGGTTAGCATGTTAACTAACTCTGTGGGTTCTTCCTGGAGTGGCGGAGGAGAGAAATTTTAACAACTATCTTACGATTATATATATTTATAAAAATAAAACATAATTTACAATACCAGAGCATCATATTATTATAATGAATAAAATTATCAACAATCTTCAAGGTCAATCTTGGTTTTAACAAAGAGAATAATCAGGAATTCGGAATGGAGCCTTTATCAGACTTTATTTATTTTGTATTGTCTGTTCTAGCTATTAATATGCTTCCATAACTGTTTAATAATTTGTTAGAAGAAACTTATGTAAATTAAAACAACAATTTTTTAGTATAAACCACAATATTTTAATTGAATTCTTGTATAAGTCCTTGACAATGCTTTAACTAGCGAATCCATGGTCGGCAAGTTTCAATTAAAATATTGTGGTTTATACTAAAAAAATATTGTTTTAATTTATTTAAAATGGAATACCACCAAGTACCTACGGTCTTTAGCATAAATAAATAGAAACTTCAGTTATTATTTTACACTATTGATTTCTGTGACACGTTTAGTTTTGTACAGATGTTCGGTTAATCTTGATTTTTCGGGTCTGTAGTATTTTAGATGGGCTAAATGTTCTTTAAACCTAGTGGTGATTTTTCTCTTTGTTTGACCAAGATAAGTCACAGTCATTAGGGCTACATTTAATTACATAAATAACAGAAATAATAGAAGTTAAATTTAATATAGGCTAATATTTTATGATTTTTTTAATATTGAAGCTGACTTGTTTTTGTTTTATTTTTAATAGATTGTCAATGTAGGTCATCATACTACTAACAGATCTATTTTTATAAAAATGTTTATTTATTATTTTTTTTTTGATAAAAATTATAATTTTATCTCTTAGAATTGTTTTCCCCCAAAATATCATTTCCGAACTCAGAAAAAAGACGTTCTTTCTCCAGCGGAGTCTACGTTTTGCTAGATATTTTAACACTTTTAACAACTTCATTATCTTCCGATGATTCTGAATCTTCTTTACACTCATAATTAGAATCAGAATCATCGGTTTCTAATGGATGTGCATTTTTCTTATTAGAAAGTGTTAAAGGAAGCAGGAAGTTCTTTTTTCTGAGTTTGTTTGCCAACCTATTAAAGTATTCAATTTTGGCTTTTTTTATAATGTGTACAACAAGGCTGCTCAAAAGCTCATCATACACATTATGTTTATCCTCAGCATTGTTATTAGCTTGAATTTATAAAAGTACAAAATTTGACTATGGCTTCTTCTAAAGGCATTTTTTGGAAAGTTTTTATTTTAAGATTTTTTTTTGGATTTAACAGCCAACCTTCCAATTTTACTTGACCAACGCTTCTCTAACAATGTGGCAAAATCGTCATACATTAATATAGTGTCTCTGTCATTTCCTTCCCCTTCGTAAACCTTTGAAATAGTCTGACTCCTAGCTAATTCAAGAATCGACTTTAGAGCTGGGAGGACCCTATAAGGTATTGACGGTTTTCCCAAAAGTCCTGTCTCATCATTACAACCCGAGATGTCCAATACAGCTTGTACAATTGTATTGAAGTACATCGGGTTTGAAATATTAGACATTGTTTTGGTACCACTTTGCTCGTTGGTCGATAGCTTATCATTAACTACTTTAAGGAGACGAGAAAGTAGTCTCATTTCACTACTGACTTGGTGTCTACTTTCTCGTCTGCTCATATGAAACTCGCTTATGTAATTCATAATTAAATTATCTGAAATGGCTCTCCTCCAAGTTTCATCTTGATTCATAGCTGGGAGCACTTCATTTTTTAAATGATCACTGACTTCTACCAATGCAGAAGCCGTGCTGTACACCCTAACAGCCTGAATCTTTGTTTGCCCTATACTTTGAGCCTTAAACTCGGAACAGCTATGTTTCAGGTGAAACCATAACTTATCTCTGCGGTACCTACCACCACAGTATTTACACAGTTTAGTGTTTGTGAAGGTAGGTACCCCAGAATGCCAAGTTTTAGGCAACAGTAAGGTGCATTGTCCCCCACTTTGTAATATTTGTTTATTTACAATTTCTAAATTCAAGTTTCTCATTTTTTTGGTAATTACCAACATTTGCTTCCTTTTTTCTGCTTTAGAAAAATTACTGTTGGTAATTAACAAAAGAGCCGCCCCTTCTTATGTATTAGAGTGTTTGTTTTCAATATGCTTTGCAAAATCCCGAGGACACAAGTTACAATAAAGGCACTTGTGTCTCCTTCTCGGATGTTGCGGTGCTTCCGGTGAGGCTTCTGGTGGGGCTTGCGATGGGACGTCTGATGTGGTTTGTGCTGGGACTTCTAATGCTACAATCTATAAACAAAATTAGGTTTTATTAAAATGATATAAACTAAATAATTATCTTACTTACACCAATCCCCTTAATAGTAAGTATATAGGAAACTTCAAACGACTAATGTCTTAAAATAATTGGGATTGGTAAAATAACAATAATAATAAGGCCATCAGAACCTTTGCTACCAAAAAAGTCATTGCATTCATAGTGAATGACTCAATTATTACATGTTGTCTTCACAAGAATATCAACTCGTATTTTGCTTAAAAGTCATATAATTACAATTTAAATTTCAATAGATATAAAACTTTTTTCACAAAGAAATTTTGTAATGAAATTTGTTATACTTTTTAAAATATAAATAAATAAAAACAACTAATCAAGTTTATTAAAATATTGTATTAAATGCTACAATATATTTTATTTTTACAAAAAAAAAAAAAATTGTTATAAAGATTACTACACTTGCACAACAGCACTAAAATACAAACAAATTGCTATGGACCTTTGGTCTCAAACCGCATAGAAGAATCTTACGTTTGAACCTTTGGTACCAAAAACAAAATCATTAAATTCGTAGCGCATGAAGTAGTCATGGAGAATAACTAATGCCTAGACCTTTAGGAGCGTACGACCTACAGTACCTTTTGTATCGACACTCCAGTGCCTTGGATAAAATATCCGGTGGCCGCTATCGCCCGACACATTTAGTCTGTACGGTCTGCTCCATTTGGTTCGGCGCTTAATTTTTCTCTCGTAATCCTCATTATTATTTTCAATCTGCTATATTTTATGCTTAAATCACGGATTTCAGTGGTTGTTTTTATTATTTATATATTTCTATATTGTAATTTTTGTTACAAAACAAATCCTACTTAATTTTAAATGTTGATTTAATTAAAAATCCACAGTTTTTATATTAAAACATAACTTTCTTTATTGTAAACATCATCTAAATTATAGCTGTATTACCTATAGCCTACATTCCCTAACAACGATAAAGTTCACTATAACAGTTTTCTCTGAAAAACAAATTTCGTTATGTATTTCTATTAACTCTCCCTCAGTCATATTTGTGAGGTTTATCAGCCTTGATAAAAAACTAAATTTCATTATTTGTAGACCTATAGTATTAAAAAATAAATATTTGTTGAGTTAAACAACTTTTGTTATACTGTATTTTAATTTTCCTAAATTGGATATCCTCATTTATAATTATAAATTTATATTAATATATGTAAAAATATTACCTGATTTAATTTGGTTGCAAGTTCTGGGACTCTTTTCAATGAACTGGTATCTAAAAACAGATAATATCATATTATAATGATTTATAAAATAAATAAAAAGAGAAGTAACTGTTGTATTACAACATTTTTATTATTCATAAATTTATTCTAAATTAAGGTTTTATAAATCTCTTATTTGTCTGAGATCTCTCTCTAATCGGGATTTATGAGGGTCTTTTCAATATACTTGTAATTTATTCTTATATTAGGTACATTTATGAAATATAAATTAACTAAAATATTTAAGAATTTACATTTATAAAATAGATTTATTTAGAATATCTATAATTAATTCTAGTTACAAAAGTTTATACAAAAATAACCACGAAAACCATGTTTAAAGGATCAACTTTCCAACAAATTTATTAATATATTATAAAACCAAAGATTCATTACCTCTCTCACTTTCTCATAAAACATATTTAATTTTTTTATCTATAAAAGAGTTTTGAATTGAGACAATTGGCTTCAAAGAATCGGATATTATTTTAGATCAAATTTTAAAATAATATAAATACACTTTAATATTCTAAATAAAAAGTGTCAATAGTAGGCCTACAATTGTGGTTGTTTGTTTCTTTATCAATTCTTCATTAATTTATTCAATCCTGTGTGTCAAGTAAGTAAAACATGAGTTATAATATATCAATGAAACAATATACTCAATAACTAATTTAAAAAAATGTATCTTAACATCTGTGAATAGCAATTTTTTTATAATTTGTATTTTATTTTATCATTCCAATAAAAAATTAAAAAATAACCTCAAAATATTAAGTTTGTTTTATCTCCCGTATTTTATTTTATAATAATTCTAGATAAACATCTAAAATTCGCCAAATTTTATTTACCAGAAGTTATTCCTTCTGGCTCGGTTGAAGGTAATAATGCTGGAATGTTATATTTTCAGTGACTGGGTAAGTATGTATGTGTGTTTATTCCATCATAACTTCTTAACAGCTTAACCGATTTTGATTTACCTTTAGTCTAGTAAATGAAGCGTTTAACCCCTTAAAAAAATTATGACGGTCGGATTTTTATGCACAAGGTGGCAGAATGTGTCTTAAGGTGTGTCAATAACATTAAACGACCATGGTGGTTTTCTGAAAATTTAAATTGGGGGAAAGGAAATGGCATTTGATTTTTGTGCCTTTCTTGCCCTTATAACTCTGTAAATATTAACTTCAATTATCTAGTCTATATGTACACAAATCAAATTACTACAAAAAAAATAATAATAATAATAATAAGCTTTAATAATAAAAACTTTAAGCTATGCAATTTGTAACAAATTTTAATTTTGCAGTGTCCATAGATCTTATTTGAAATGATTGAACAACATCGTCAGAGATATTAGGATTGAAAAGAAGGGGGTGAAATATGTAAACATGAAAGATATAATAATACAAATATATTAAGCTAAACACTACATCTAAAGCAATTGAAAATATTTCTTACCCTTTTTAGGGTTATGTTCCTTTGTACCCTTTTTAGACAGGCAGAAAATATTCAAGGAAAAACGGAACAAATGAAAATGGCAACTGTTAACATGTAACGAATACAAAACTAGTCGATAGTCCCATCACTAAACATAAACAAATTTACACACTTTCACGGTCAAGATCAAACAGTAGCTAGAAAAAAGGCCGCGTTATTAGTTCACACGTGCCAACCCCTGTCGTGAGATTTATAAATGGTTAATGATCTCTGGTTAAACAAAAATATTTCACTATTATCAGTATGTCAAAATATATCTTGCATACATACCTACTCTAAAATATATTTTTTTAATTTTATTTTTTTATTAGATAGGTTTATTTCAAATAAAAATTATTATTAATACATTTAATAAAATCAAGATACCTTACTTAATTAATAATTGATTAAAGAACGAGAATAATTTAGGAGATAATAGCTATATTATATATTATTTTACTTACCTAGTAACGTATTACCGCTTCTAACTCTTCTACTGGCAAAACTAATCAGCAAAGCTATAAACAGCACTTATTTATAGGGTACGTTAAGAGTAGGGCTAAAGTTGTTTTCAGAGGAAAAGATATGTCTAAAAAAAGTTCTAAAATAATTTGTTTAAAGGCTACAAAATTTGTTAATATTAAAATAACGTTTTAATTGTTCACTTTCTTCAATAATTGACACAATCACAAAATGATGATTAATTAGTAAAGGCGCAATTCCACTAAGGCACTGTAACTGAGTCACTGCACAACTTTACTGTGAGTCAAGCCATTGAATACTTAGGAAGCACGGCTGGAGCTCGGCTCTACCTGCGAGAGACTAAAGAATCTGCTGGACCGGAAGCTAACCTTCCGGTCCATATGTTAGAACTACAAAAATAAAACGAAAATGTTATATTGCTAGTCTACAGTAATTTGTTTGGGATACCGATGAACTACCGGTAACAGAAATACAACACCGGGGGGGGGGGGTTAGGAAATAGGAGATACAAAATTATAGTTTATTCCCACGTTCTAATAATAGAACGGCCCAACGATTCCTAAAATTTGGAGAGTGAATCGCTCTCCCACTCTCAGTTATTCTCTCTCTCTCTCTCTCTCTCTCTCTCTCTCTCTCTCTCTCTCTCTCTCTCTCTCTCTCTCTCTCTCTCTCTCTCTCTCTCTCTCTCTTTCTCCCTCTCTCTCTCCCTCTCTCGCAAGCAAGCACACTCAAAAAATCAACGTTTTCAGAATATCTTTCCGATCATGAATCAAATTACTTCTTTCCATAAACAATACGTTTGCCAAATTTAGTCATAATCGGTCAAAAACTATGAAGAATGAAAAATACTCGTAGACGAAAAATCGGTTAAAAATAAGCAAACATTTGATAAAATCAAAAGAAATTGCCATCCAATATAATATTTTAACCAGGGAACTTAATCATTTATAAAAATAACAATGGTTTTACCACATTTGCTAGGAATTTAACAATAAACATACGAGGTAGAATGAAAATGATGAAAAATTGGTCAAAAATAGAATAGAAAACAATCTTCCGATTACTCGGTTTTCTTGTGACAACAACAATTGGCTAGCTGACGAGTCAAATATTATCCATTTCTACTCCTTCCTTCCGTTCTAATGGTAGCTCACTGCCAGACAGTGTAGACTGTAGAGTATAAACGTTTACATAAGTTAAAAACATAAAACGTTTTATAAATGTTTTGTATCTTTTTTTAATGAATAATGTTTATCCCCTACTAACGGGGATTCTAACCGAAATTAGTATTTTAATTAAATAGTAGGTTTTCAATTACATTATTGTTTGTATGTAATCATATTTTTGAAAGAAATATATTTCAGAAACAGTTTACAAGTGTAGCCTACTTTCATAAGTTAGGTGTTTTATTTTCGTTGAATAGTTTAAATTCGATACTTTGGCGCACCTATATGTTTTAAAAAAAATTGAGTTGGAATATTGCAAACAGTATTGAAAGTAGTGCCTTTTACCTGTAAACCGTGGCGGATCCAGTGAGGGGCGATTGGATGGATCGCGCCCCCCCCCCCGTTAGCAAAAAAAAAGTTAATATAGAAATTACAAGTAAGTAAAGTAAAATACGACTATGCTGCAATACTGTATACAAGGAAAACTAAAGACGTTCTAAAGTCGGTAGTATATTGTCAAATGAAGTACTCAGTGATCAGTGCCGGATCTACAAATTGAGGGCCTCCAGCAAAATTTCTCCAAGGGCCCCTTGAGCAGACATGGATAGAGGGAAGGAGGGAACCGTTCACAATTTAAGTGTAAAACGTTTAGAAATTAACACTTAATCTCTTTTCTTACACTTATTTAAATTATAACTTTTGTGTTAAAAACCTTTTCTGCCACTGCTTGAACTCAATATTTTATATATATTTTTTATTTTAGCCTCATTTATTTTTTGAGTAGAGGACCTTTGGGCCCCTAAGGGCCCGCCCCCCCCCCCCCCGAATTGCGGGGTTTCGCGGGGTCTAGATCCGGCCATGTCAGTGATATGAAAGCTTATTTGCGAAATAGCGCTAAGGTACAGAGGTAGGCGAGCTAATGGCTAACCTGATATTCGTAGACATAGAACACGTAGGCCTACGAAAACGTCACGGAAGGTCGACGGCGCCGGTGGCGATAAGGCGGTCTGTTTGTGTTGAGTTGATTGAGTGACAGTACTTTTGTAGGCTTACATGTTCAGTGTTATGTTTCTTATATGATAACGTTTGTTTAGTTTGAGCATTAGACTGTCGTGCCTCATGATCGTTGAATTAATTGTTGATAAATTGTTGATTAGATAATACTTGATCATAATACTATGTAATCAATTTCGGGCACAAATCGGTAAAATAATGTACTAAATCCAAATTTGTTAACATTTCATTGCGATTCAGCCGATTTAATTTCATGATTTTTTTTTATCTATGAAATAGACTATTTAAACTAACTATAAATGTTTATCTAGACAATCTCAAAACCAACCCCTCACTTCTCCAACCATCAAATGTCAACCGATTCTTACTTCATAGAGCACAAGTTTATTTGTTGTTAAAATTATATAATATTTGTAATGCAATTTTCCCTTTTCTGTTCAAATATATATTCTTTTACTGCCACAGTAAACATATAAATACCATATTGTTCGTCATTAACAAATAAAAGTTTCACTCTCTTGTAATTGTTTTATAAGGTTAACAAGTTTTCAATATATACGACTTTAACATTTTAAAATGGAAATCATTTTCAAATCTCGTGTAAAACGTTACATGAAAAATGCGTTTATCAAATCTGAACTCAATATCATATATATTTCTAAAGTTATAATGTTATTTTATTTTTATAAAATGGTGGATATTCGAAAACTAAGCACGATAGGATTATCCTACATGTTATAATTATAGCATTTAATGTATATATTGTCGTACTTAATCTGTTCTATTGTACTGTACTATTGAACTTTTGATTGTTCTGAAATTTGATTAAGTAATTTCAACTTATTTGTCACAAACGTTTCTTTTGGATGAGTTCGTACAGTTGTCAAAGAATTCTGATGATATTTAACCGTTTTTTTAAATTCAATGTTTAATATAAATTACTAAATCCATAATAAATCGAGAAATCGGAAAAGCTTTGAACCGATTTTTGGGGTTTCAAAACTCTGGCGAATTGAGTAGCTCGCGTAATTTTTGTTCAGTTTTCTTCAAATTGTTTAACATATCTTAAAACGAAGTTAGATAAAATATATTTTGTTATTGACTGTTGGTCTCTTTAACTTCGATAAATAAAATATTTGTCAAAAAAAATCAACTATTTTAAGGCAAAATGTTTTTACGTTTTTCACAAATTGCAGAACAGTATTTTTTGTAAAGGTAAAATGTGTAAATATTTGATTAAACAATTCCTTGTAAACATCTTAGTTTAGTTCAGTTGAAGCTGGATGTGTTTTTTTTAGTAACACTCCTAACAAGCTCAGTGTGTTCCAATGAAGGAAGAACTACTTCCTGGCACAATTATTCAAATGTCGATGAGTAACCTATAGGCTTACATGTGAACAAACCAACTGTAGAACGGAAATATAGTTTATTCTCTGATGAGATGATAATTGTGAATAACATGCGTCCGTGATTCTGTTTTGGATGTGGGCTGGGGGGGGGGGGTGTTTTTCTGTTCTTGTAAAACTGCAACCTCTATTATTTTCACGGTGTCTCATTATTGTATTTTCAACATTGTCCTATTTAACACGAATCTTAAAAACAACAAACGTACTTTCTTTGTTAAATCGTAATTAATTTAGTATTATAAATAGCCTTTCCTAAGTAAATTGAAATCTTTATTCTTATTAAAAAAAAAATAACGAGATTTAGATTCGAACCAACTACCTAAGATTTAGAAAAACAAAGATTAATATAGTTCCTCTATATAATAAAAATAAAGTCTTCTTTAGACTTCACTCTGGCTGTCTATCTTTCCGTTTTCAGGATAATATTGTGAACTAGGGAAATTACCAAATTTGTGCTTTAACTAATAACTACAGTACTGTAATTCATTTATTGAAAAAACGAAATAAATATAAGACACCACAATTAAAGATCCTTTACGAAAGTGCTATCCTTCTGCGGCAAAGAAGCCTATAACTTTGACCATACATAGGTTATTAAAATAAGTTATTGGAATTTTTGAGTTCTCCAATATTCTGCTCGAGTTGTTGAATAGCTATATTACGATTTATTGTTTAAAAACTTTGAAATATTTTCCAGGACTTCTTCAACTTTAACGTGAGGTAATTTGTTGTGCCTCCCACCTCCCACTCATCCATTTTAAATTTAGTACTTTAAAAAAAATTCCTTACCTATATAACACTCTTAAAGTGTGCTTCAATATATACATACACACAAACGTATATAAATGATGTCAATGAATACGTATTCAAAGGTGACGATAGTCTTGCTTCCTTTTCACTAGATGCAAGGGATAAATCAGAAATAAAGTAAGTACTATACAGTATATACAGTTAAACCGTTAACTTTTTGCGAGATGACAACGTCAGACACAATTGTCACACATTAACAATAAGCCAGATAAACCATTAAGTTTAACTAGATGTAAGGGATAAATCAAAAATAAAGTAAACACTATACAGTATGTACAGTTAAACCGTTAACTTTTTTAAGATTATAAAGTCAGACCCAATTGTCACACATTAACAATAAGCCTGATAATCCATTAAGTTTTACAAGATGTAGTGGATAAATAAGAAATAAAGTAAAGACTTTAGAGTATGTAAAGTTACGCCGATAACTTTTGTAAGATTAAAAAGTCAGACCCATATATTACACATTAACAATAAGCCAGATAAACCATAGGGACAAACTTTAAAGTATTGCGGCATAAGTCTCAAAGATTCCTGTTTTTCTCACGGTCAATTATACGTAGCTTGATCTCGAGTATGAAATCCGAAAAATTTGTATAACTTACCTACAGATAACAAAAGGAAAAATGTTGTTTATAAACAAGAATTTTAAATAGTTAGAATTTTTTCAATAAAAAGCTTTTACCTCTTATATTTTGAGGTTTATCTCTTTATATTCCAACTACCACACAATACTATAGCACCGGATCTTCTGAAAAAAATTACTGTTACTGAGTAAATTTCTACTTTGTAAAAATACTTTATTTAACTTATTACTATCATTTTTAGGGTCTTGCGCATGATTCTTCAATTAGGTGCTAGCAGACGGGTTTGCGAATATTTTGAAATCAAGATCATATTCAACATTTATTGGTGAATAACATATGATAGAAGTCCCGGGCGAAGCCGGGTTAAACCAATAGTAATTCAATAAAAACCTTCTCCTTAAAATAATTCATGTGTGTGCCAATTTTCATGTTAATCGGTAAAACGGTGTCTTAGTATTAATGTTAGACTGGGTAAGTAACATGATGATGTTTATAATAATTAGATAAAAACCTTCTCCATGAAATAATACATGTGTGTGTGTGTCAATTTTCATGTTAATCGGTCAAACATTGTCTTAGTATTAATGTTAGACTGTGTAAGTAACATGATGATGTTTATAATAATTAGATTACAACCATATACATGAAATAATACATGTGTGTGCCAATTTTCATGTTAATCGGTCAAACAGTGTCTTAGTATTAATGTTAGACTGGGTAAGTAACATGATGGCTTTTATAATAATTAGGTAAAATTCTTCTCCATGAAAAAAAACACGTATTTGCCAATTTTCATGGTGATCGGTCAAACGGTGTCTTAATATTAATGTTGCGCTGGGTAAATTGCGTAATAGCGTTTAATAGTTCGATAAATTATCTAATTTATTAAATATGGTATTAAAAAATCTAGATTGTTTTTTATCTATAGAAAAAAAGTCTGGTTAAAATATTATCCTGTGTTTCCACCCACAAGTCTATAGAAAAAATCGTCATACAAAATTTGATGTTAATTGTTTATTTTCCATCGATTTAAACTAAAATAAACCAAATGTTTTATGCCTATTGCAGATAGAGATTTAGGGAGATAACAAAAATGAGAGTATAGAAGAAGGGAAAATGTTGGGGACAAGACAATGTTGGCAGCATTTGTTGCAAAAATCCGTGATATGTTAACTCATGTTAAGGGGACAGTAAGTTATATATACTGTACATTTAAATAAGAAATATTCAGGTGTGGCTACAACAACCTAAATTAAAACGTAACACGTTAGTCAAGAATTAACCCTAGATTACTACTCTTAGTTCATTGTTACGTGATCACTATTCATTCGTAAATTTTACTACTTTCTGTTTTTATTTTTATTGTTTTTTTTTTTTTTTTAAACTTTACTTTAGTGTTGACAATTTTTTTATATTAAATCCTTTATTGTTTTTAAGTGTTTTTTAAAAATATTTAACAATAAACTCCTACATATTTTAACTGTAAATATATGTCTTTTAATACCACTACAAGTACGTTTTAAAAAAATAATAATTCTTGGAAAAAAATCGGAAAAAAATATAAATGTTATTTTATTGGAAAAATTAATCGGATATTTATAAAATACATCATTTATAAGTGTTTAATTTATATAAAAATAGAAAAATGATTTACAATAAGTTCATTAGGTAGAATGCCAAAAATGCCAAAATTAGAGTCATGTCTTCACTGAGAATCACATTCGTTGCAGTGAATAATATACACTTAGTAGCTAAATCAAACACTTTGAACTCTAAAATCACTATTTACACAATAAAGTATTTACAACACTAAAAACTAATAATATAAAAACAATATAGTCAAGAATTAAATATATTTATAAATAAATGTAAGTTATGTTAATAGACTTTGTTTTAACAATTAAAATAAACATTAGATTCCAATATGAAAAATGCATGTGTGCATTTACGACCCGCTCTTTGTAAAACGTACTTGTAGTGGTGGTAAAAAACATTTTTTTACAGTTAAACTATGTAGGAGTTCATTGTTAAATATTTTAAAAAACAATAAAGGATTTAATATAAAAAATAGTCAACAGTAAAGTAAAGTTTAATAAATAATAATAAAAATAAAAACAGAATGTAGTAAAATTTATGAATGAATAGTGATCACATAACAATGAACTAAGAGTAGTAATCTAGGGTTAAGATGTAACAAAACAAAATGGGTCAGGTAGCCCAGCAGATGGACGGTGAAAGTGAGGGTCTATAAATCTATCACCGGCAACGAAGGTTTCGACTGAAAACCCTATGTTTTTAGAAAAGAGCCCCCGCACCCCCTCTCGCCTTTCAACCCAACCACCAGCCTGCGCGCACAGTTAAACGGTCGTACTCACGTACTGTACACTAGGTGACTCATAGGGTTGGAAGGAAGGACGGTCCAAATCCCTTGTACGCAGAGTGTGAGGGTGCGTGCGTGCGAGGGGACTTGACCTGGTCTCTATCGGTACTCCCGCTTTGTTATTGCAATACCTGTACTGTACTATAAGTATGTTTTTGTACAGCGGGAAAATACCTAACACTCCAACGGTTAGGAACACATGGTTGCGACGTTGTCAGATTTGTTTAGTTTGACTCAGCTTAGCTTCGTCGGTAAAGTTCGATATATAAAACTACAAGTTCTATATGTATATAGGTGTTATATAGGTAAGGAATTTTAAAAAAAGTACCAAATTTAAAATAGATGAGGCAGAGCTGGGAAGCACAACAAAGTACCTAACGTTAAAGTCCTGGAAAATATTTCAAAGTTTTTAAAGTATAAATCTATTTATACCATTTATGTAGCTATTGAACAAATAAAGCAGAATATTGGAAAACTCAAAATGGTCAACAACTTATCTCAATAACCTATGTATGCTCAAATTTAGAGCGTTGGTGTGATGGCTAGGCTGGGCTGGGCAAGTAATACAATGGCGTTCGAAATTAATAATTTAAATATTTATTATTGTACTTATAGGCTACTGTATACAATAATTCAATAACATTACAATGTATCATAATTTAGTTTTCCACATTAATATGTGTGTAAACATCCATAAGGTCATTCACACATACACAACACACACTCACTCATACAATATACCTAATCAACATATTAATATCATTTTGTATTTATTATATCCATCAAATAACCAAAGAGGGTATATTTATTGTAGGTTTATATGTATTGTTTATATTCAGAGTGTCAAAAAAGTCACGGAACAGTTAAATAACTTTTAAACTTAAAAAGGCAGAGATCCGAAACAATTCGGAACGCATTCAGTGAAAATATATGCAGAGCAGATATTATGGAATGTCATTCAAAGAAGGAGCGACATACACGAAATCTAGCTGACATTAAAATCAACTCCGATTCAATATTCAACCATCAACTGGTAGGCCTAGGAATGCAAGAAGAAAATTATAATTAAAATTATTTCCCGGCATGAAAAAAAATATATATTTCCCACCTCAAAATTAATCCATATTAAACAGTTCAAATAGGAAAATTATCAGACAAGAATGATACAACCTCTTAAAAGAAATATCCAAATTTTAAACTTCCACTTAGAAACGTTAGCATCAGAATCAGACAAAAAAAAAAAAAAAAAAAAAACTCATAATCGCTTAGATTATACGGAAATTTATCGGAAGAAACTAATATTTTTAATGGATAGAACAGAGTCTAGTCCTTGATGGCTAGTAACGTCAGGGTCAGTAAAAAACAAGATTTGGTTAAGAGAGACCTAATGGGAAGATGAGCGAGATTTAACGACCGCTTTGTAAAAATTTAATGTAACGAAATTTGTTACATGCAAAATTTAAACATGTTCCAAAACAAATTCTTAATCCCTTCTAAACCATTTATAAATATACCATTGTTAAATAGCAAAAAAAAAGTTTTATGAACTAAGTAATAGTAGAACAATGGTTTCATTTGGTTTCAACAAATCATAACTGGTAGAAGTGCTGAATTTCCATAGGTATGGAAACACAAAAGTAATAGACTGCAATTTAATAATAATAAAGCTATTTATAAAACTCAATTTCCTTTCAAAGATGGTTTCCTTCCAGTTAAATAACTTTAAGACCAATTAAACATTACCCCTCTCATGGCAGAATTACATAATTTATTTTAAAAGATTGCATTAACCGT
The DNA here is from genome assembly GCA_963513935.1 of Aphrophora alni. Classification (NCBI taxonomy): domain Eukaryota; kingdom Metazoa; phylum Arthropoda; class Insecta; order Hemiptera; family Aphrophoridae; genus Aphrophora; species Aphrophora alni. The sequence goes on from OY740770.1 coordinate 153,737, forward strand.
ATCAAAAGTCTTTGTAATGATATATGTATAGATCTTTTCCTTTGTTCTGATGATGCCTGACAAACAGGCGAAACAGTTGTAAACTTGAATAGTTCATATAATATTGCTCAGGCAAGTAAAAGATGTATAAATATGTCATTTTTATAGTAGCAATCAATACGGTTACATCAACATAAATGACTTTTGTAATTTCCAGTAAAATTCCACTCCCCATTTCTTTCTATTCAGACCATCAGTAATCATATCCATAAAATCACGGAGTACAGATTGATTTTTAACCCATTTTACTTTTCACAGATAACTTATCAGCCTTGTCTTCAATATTTATTCAATATCGTTTGAGAAAGAAAACAACAGATAGTAGAAAGTGTAGAGTCAGGTAGTGTAGTTCGGTACAAAATGTGAATAAAAAATGTACCATCGACGTTAAGTCACATTCAGTTGCAGAGATAGTCCGATGTAGCGACCATGATTTGAAGTTATTGTTTTTTTAAATGCGGTCAATATAATTACAAGTATTACTATAAAACTACAGTCAATATAAACTACAGTCATGAAACGTATGTCAAGTAGTGTGTATCTTTAGACAAGTGGTTTGGAGTTGTAAAGTTTGTTTGCTTTAAATAGGTTATGTATTGTCTGGTATTGTCAGATAGTTACTCTATAAACACAGGGTATTGTAAATTTAGTCCAGTATTATCAGAGTAGAGAACAGCTGTTTTCACAAACTCCCTCTTTTCTTCAGAGTTAAATTATTATTATTTTTACTTTCTCACATAAACTTAATATAGAGGAAATTATGTTAATGAAGTAGATCAAGACAGACATACGCTGAATATATGTAGACGTGTTGCGTTTGTTCATTAACGTAAATGGCTATAGACTAATGGTCAGAGATTAGATAAACATATATTTTGTTAAAATTTATAGCTTTCATATAGTGGACCGAAAGTATGATTTTTATTAAAGTATGAATTTATACATTTACTTTTTACATAAGATATAAAAATAAGTTAATTTTGTATAAACAGTTTGTTCGGCTAAATAACAGCTTTGTGCTGCGGCTCAAAACTCCCAACAATGGCGTTCAGCTTTTAGGCGTAAAAATAATATTTTTCCGGTCATGCCCCCGAATTGCTTAATATACTTATACATTATGACAGTGTAAAGATCTTAAGATTGCCTTTGGTATTATTTCTTCATGTTTCTCATTACAGTTGTTTCACCGATCATTGCGGCATCATCAGGTGAAAATTACAGAACATTAAACAAATTACGTACATTAACACAAACACTGGACATTTAGATTGGTTTCTGTTCAACATTGTCAAAGCAGCAAGAAGATGGGTCATTTTCATTTAAATTTTAATAACTTGACGTTCTAGAAAAGAAGCCAATTTTGTGTCCAATGTTTGTGTTAGTGTACATATAATTGTTGGTGTACATATATTGTGTTGTGTAATGTCGTGTAATTTTCACCTGATGATGTCACATTTATCGGTGAAACAGCCACACAAATTAATTCTATTATTTTAATTCTTTAATTTGTTTGTTTTTGTTTATATATGTGAATTATGCTTGTGTGCACTTTTTTAATATACTGTATACACTATATAAAAAAATATCCTGTCAAATGTATTCAAAAGTTAATACTGTAAAATGTTGTGATGGATAGGATGGGCTGGGCAAGTAATACAATGGCGTTAGTAAATAATTTAAATTGTTATTAATGTACTTATACTGTATACACTTTATTAAAAAATATCCTGTCAAATGCATTCAAAAGTTAACACTGTAAAATGATGTGATGGCTAGGCTGGGCTAAGCAGGTAAGACAATGGCGTTAGTAAATAATTTAAATTGTTATTAATGTACTTATACTGTATACACTATATTAAAAAATATCCTGTCAAATGCATTCAAAAGTTAACAATGTATGTAAAATGATGTGATGGCTGGGCTGGGCAAGTAATACAATGGCGTTAGAAATTAATTTAAATTTTTATAAATGTACTTATACTGTATACACTATATTAAAAAATATCTTGTCAAATACATTCAAAATAAACACTGTAAAATGATGTGATGTTTAGGCTGGGCTGGGCAAGTAGTACAATTGCGTTAGAAATAATTAAAATATTTATAAATGTACTTATACTGTATACACTATATTAAAAAATATCCTGTCAAATGCATTCAAAAGTTAACACTGTAAAATGATGTGATGGCTAGGCTGGGGTGGGCAAGTAAGACAATGGCGTTAGTAAATAATTTAAATATTTAAAAATGTACTTATACTGTATACACTATTTTAAAAAAATCCTGTCAAATGCATTCAAAAGTTAATACTGTAAAATGTTGTAATGGCTAGGCTGGGTTGGGCAAATAATAAAATGGCATGGGTAAATAATTTAGGGAATTTTATACAAAAATTTTATCATGGAAGACTAAAGAAGGAACAGAAGATGATGAATAAGATTTCTTTTGTAACTACCGACAAAAAAAATTGTTAAATTTGACAAATACCGTAATGAATCAATAAATTTATATTTGAATTTTTTTTTAGTTTGTTATTGATGAAGCTTACCTTTTAAATTATTTATATATTAAAAATATTTGAAAAAAAGCATTTAAAAAATTAAAACCTAAATATTTACTAAATGAGTGGAAAAAGGGAATAACTTTTAAAAATGTAACTTAAAATATTCTTGTGGGGATAAGGTAAAATAAAATGTTCTAATGGTAATGTATAATCATTGTCCATGTAGCGATAAACATTTTTCATGTGCAAAGTTTTTTTATAACTAGACTATAACAATTATTACGAAGTTTTTTTAGTTTCCTGAAAAATTGTATTCCAGTGAGTTATTCCCTTTTTCCACTCAGTGGTTCAATTGATGTACTTATACTGTATACACTATATTAAATAAATCCTGTCAAATGCATTCAAAAGTTATTAGGCCTACTGTAAAATGTTGTGATGAGTAGGCTAGGCTAGGCCAGTAGTACAATGGGGTTAGTAAATAATAATTTCATTTCGCACTTGCTTAGAATAAAAAAAAAAATAAATATCACAAACTGGAGTTTTTATTGTATAGGTTTTATTTTATTGTGGAGTTTTTATTTTATAGACATTGTTATATTGTATAACACTTGCCTTATATTACAAAAAAAACTAATTTTTTATTTATGGTCAAATTAAGTCATTTATTTAATAGTATTGGTATTTATTTTTTATTTAATACATTTTCGAAGGTTAAAATTATGGACTTGAAATAAAATATTAGATATATATTATATATATTCAATGTTGGAAGTAATTTTATATAAGTAATTTTGGTAAACCAAACTCTAATAAATATATATAGGCCTAAAGAATATAGTATATAATTTCTTGTTATGAATGTAAATTATAGGATAATTAGTTTTAAAGGAAAGAAAACTGAATTTTTGATCTAATGACAGTAATTAATAAAACAAATTCAAAAAGTGATTTATTTAAACGACTTTTTTTTTAAATAATAAGTACGTGAACGTTAAATTTTTATTATTTAATTTTAATTCGAATAAGAATATGGAATTTTACGCAATTTTTTTCCCAAGTAATATCAGCATGAAATTAATATAATCCAAAAAAACAATAAATAAAAAATAAAAAGTTAAATAACGTAATGGTAAATAAATAAGTATAAATCAGAAAGTTTATCTGCGAGCATAACATTCCTGCCGTGTCATCTACAAGCACGACTTTTCTGCCTTCTTTCATCTACGTGCATGCTATTCTCGCCGCGGCGGCAGAAATGTCATGCTCGTCGAACTATATATATATATATATATATATATATATATATATTGGGTATGTAGTTTGTTTTTGTAAACTGTTTATTGTACATGTAACGTGGTAATTCAGTTGGAAAATAAAGCATTTTTACCTTGAACGTTGTGTATTTTCGTCTGTCATTTTGTATTAACATTTGTAGTCCTGAGCCAATTTACCATATGGTAACAAAAATGGCCTGAGTATATAAGCACTTCCTTCTAAGGTGGAAATAAAGGGAATGTTTTTATTCTCGTTGTTTAAAGGCGAAAACCACCCGTCACAACGCCTTATAAAGAAAGGAGGAAAGAACATAAAATAAAAACCCATTACCCTTGAACACTCTAATAGCGTCAGAGTAGAATTAAAGGAGTTGGACAAGAGTGAGTGTCAGGTGGATTCTTTTAAGGCTCATCAAAAAATATATGGTTGCAGTCACAAAGGTTCTGCAGATTTATAAAAAGGATGGATACTAGTTTTTAGACTCTGTAGTAATCTGTGATAAAACACTAGTGCACTACTTCACTCCAGAGTTATAAAGGAGCAAGCATGCGATGTTTTAATCCAAGGAAACCCAAAACTACTTTTCAATTTGTAAAAATCATTTCCACTCTCCTTTAGGATTCATAAGGAAATCTTTACCTCAATTTTCTCACAGAAAGAAAATAATAATCGCTCATGAGTAATGTTCAACGATTTTGAAATAGAAAATGAAACGAGGTAGGCCTAATCATTCCAAGGGGAGAGTTTATTCCTGCACAATGCTCGCCTTCATGCTTTGATGTTGCAAATGTTGCAGAAACTCAAGTGAATACAATCGGACTTACACTCTCCGGACCACATAAAACAAATTAACGAGACTATTAACGCTGTGCAAGAATGGGTCAACTTTCAAAAACTTTTTTAGATTGTAGAAACTTCCAGACCGATGAAAACCCTTATAAGAAATAATGTCTAATAATAACCATTGCCAGCGGAATGTTCTTTGACAAAAATCATAACATTTGATCACATATTAAATCGTCTCACTTTAGCAATACAACGAAGGTTCTCGTCTATGACTTTGAGTGCATTCAAGTGTTTGTATGTGCCACGAAAAAGTGTGCCAGTGTTATCAATGGATGACTGAGGTAGTTGTGAAGAATATTAGATCAAAATAACATATAAAAATATACGCTAAATATTTATATATCTAAAGGTTTGTTATTCGTGTTCTTTGTAGGTTTATAGTTCTTTTTTTTAACTCATAGGGGATATAGAAAAAGTTATGTGATTTTTAAAAATGAACGACATCAATACTTTTGCAGTAGAAACTTTAAAGTTTGAATACGAAATTTATACTCGTATTTTAAAATATGTAGATAAAACAAACAGAAATATTGAAAAAGAAATGTTATACATATAAATTAGTTAAGTTAATAAATGTTTAAAGATAATAAAACACAATTATTTATTTTGTAATATCCACTTTTAATTAGTCTAGCCGACTAATTATACAGCCTCGTCAATGCCTTAACAGGCGAAACCATTGGTCGGCTAGACTAATTAAAAGTGGATATTACAAAATAAATAATTGTGTTTTATTATCTTTAATCATGGAATTACACCAAGAACCATCGGTCTCAACAGTAATAAAAATTAATAAAAAGTTAATTCAAATACAACTTTCAGTGTAAAAGTGGTGTTTCTAATTTAAAAATTTAGTACGTTTATTTCATTCTGCATAATATTTTTAGGTTAGTTTTAACCAATTGCTCTATTAATATGCATATTGTAACTCATATAACACATGATTTTACTCCTTAGTTGCTTAATCCCGAGCTACCTAACTGGATTTACCAATTTCTTAATTCGTCTTGAATTAGATATTACATCTTACCTATCAGATCTCTCTTGACAAACTCGTAAACTTGACGTTATTACCGTACTCGAGGACTAGGGGCCTCTATTGCACGTTTTGACGTTGTTAATGTATTCGAGGGCTAGGGGCCTCTATTGCAGTTTTGACGTTATTACCGTACTCGAGGGCTAAGGGCCTCTATCGCACGTTTGACTTTATTAACGTATTCGAGGGCTAGGGGCCTCTATTGCACGTTTGACGTTATTAACGTATCGAGGACTAGGGGCCTTTATTGCACGTTTTGACGTTGTTAATGTATTCGAGGGCTAGGGGCCTCTATTGCAGTTTTGACGTTATTATCGTACTCGAGGACTAGGGGCCTCTATTGCACGTTTTGACATTATTAACGTATCGAGGACTAGGGGCCTATATTGCACGTTTTGACGTTATTACCGTACTCGAGGACTAGGGGCCTCTATTGCACGTTTTGACATTATTAACATATCGATGACTAGGGGCCTCTATTGCACGTTTTGACATTATTAACGTATCGAGGACTAGGAGCCTATATTGCAAGTTTTGACGTTATTACCGTACTCGAGGACTAGGGGCCTCTATTGCACGTTTTGACATTATTAACGTATCGAGGACTAGGGGCCTCTATTGCACGTTTTGACATTATTAACGTATCGAGGACTAGGAGCCTATATTGCACGTTTTGACGTTATTACCGTACTCGAGGACTAGGGGCCTCTATTGCACGTTTTGACATTATTAACGTATCGAGGACTAGGAGCCTATATTGCACGTTTTGACGTTATTACCGTACTCGAGGACTAGGGGCCTCTATTGCACGTTTTGACATTATTAACGTATCGAGGACTAGGGGCCTCTATTTCACGTTTTGACGTTATTACCGAATTCGAGGGCTAGGGGCCTCTATTGCACGTTTTGACGTTATTACCGTACTCGAGGACTAGGGGCCTCTATTGCACGTTTTGACATTATTAACGTATCAAGGACTAGGGGCCTCTATTGCACGTTTTGACATTATTAACGTATCGAGGACTAGGGGCCTCTATTGCACGTTTTGACGTTATTAACGTATCGAGGACTAGGGGCCTCTATTGCACGTTTTGACGTTATTACCGTACTCGTGGACTAGGGGCCTCTATTGCACGTTTTGACGTTGTTAATGTATTCGAGGGCTAGGGGCCTCTATTGCAGTTTTGACGTTATTATCGTACTCGAGGACTAGGGGCCTCTATTGCACGTTTTGACATTATTAACGTATCGAGGACTAGGGGCCTATATTGCACGTTTTGACGTTATTACCGTACTCGAGGACTAGGGGCCTCTATTGCACGTTTTGACATTATTAACATATCGATGACTAGGGGCCTCTATTGCACGTTTTGACATTATTAACGTATCGAGGACTAGGAGCCTATATTGCAAGTTTTGACGTTATTACCGTACTCGAGGACTAGGGGCCTCTATTGCACGTTTTGACATTATTAACGTATCGAGGACTAGGGGCCTCTATTGCACGTTTTGACATTATTAACGTATCGAGGACTAGGAGCCTATATTGCACGTTTTGACGTTATTACCGTACTCGAGGACTAGGGGCCTCTATTGCACGTTTTGACATTATTAACGTATCGAGGACTAGGAGCCTATATTGCACGTTTTGACGTTATTACCGTACTCGAGGACTAGGGGCCTCTATTGCACGTTTTGACATTATTAACGTATCGAGGACTAGGGGCCTCTATTTCACGTTTTGACGTTATTACCGAATTCGAGGGCTAGGGGCCTCTATTGCACGTTTTGACGTTATTACCGTACTCGAGGACTAGGGGCCTCTATTGCACGTTTTGACATTATTAACGTATCGAGGACTAGGGGCCTCTATTGCACGTTTTGACATTATTAACGTATCGAGGACTAGGGGCCTCTATTGCACGTTTTGACGTTATTAACGTATCGAGGACTAGGGGCCTCTATTGCACGTTTTGACGTTATTACCGTACTCGTGGACTAGGGGCCTCTATTGCACGTTTTGACGTTAATAACGTATGGAGGACTAGGGGCCTCTATTGCAGTTTTGACGTTATTACCGTACTCGAGGACTAGGGGCCTCTATTGCACGTTTTGACGTTATTAACGTATCGAGGACTAGGGGCCTCTATTGCACGTTTTGACGTTATTACCGTACTCGAGGACTAGGGGCCTCTATTGCACGTTTTGACATTATTAACGTATCGAGGACTAGGAACCTCTATTGCACGTTTTGACGTTATTAACGTATTCGAGGGGTAGGGGCCTCTATTGCAGTTTTGACGTTATTACCGTACTCGAGGACTAGGGGCCTATTTGCACGTTGGACCTTATTAACGTATCGAGGGATAGGGGCCTCTATTGCACGTTTTGACGTTATTAACGTATTCGAGGGCTAGGGGCCTCTATTGCAGTTTTGACGTTATTACCGTACTCGAGGACTAGGGGCCTATTTGCACGTTGGACCTTATTAACGTATCGAGGGATAGGGGCCTATATTGCACGTTTTGACGTTATTAACGTATTCGAGGGCTAGGGGCCTCTATTGCACGTTTGACGTTATTAACGTATCGAGGACTAGGGGCCTCTATTGCACGTTTTGACGTTATTACCGTACTCGTGGACTAGGGGCCTCTATTGCACGTTTTGACGTTAATAACGTATGGAGGACTAGGCGCCTCTATTGCAGTTTTGACGTTATTACCGTACTCGAGGACTAGGGGCCTCTATTGCAGTCTTGACGTTATTACCGTACTCGAGGACTAGGGGCCTCTATTGCAGTTTTGACGTTATTACCGTACTCGAGGACTAGGGGCCTATTTGCACGTTGGACCTTATTAACGTATCGAGGGATAGGGGCCTATATTGCACGTTTTGACGTTATTAACGTATTTGAGGGCTAGGGGCCTCTATTGCACGTTTGACGTTATTAACGTATCGAGGACTAGGGGCCTCTATTGCACGTTGGACCTTATTAACGTATCGAGGGATATGGGCCTATATTGCACGTTTTGACGTTATTAACGTATTCGAGGACTGGGGGCCTCTATTGCACGTTGGACCTTATTAACGTATCGAGGGATATGGGCCTATATTGCACGTTTTGACGTTATTAACGTATTTGAGGGCTAGGGGCCTCTATTGCAGTTTTGACGTTATTACCGTACTCGAAGACTAGGGGCCTATTTGCACGTTGGACCTTATTAACGTATCGAGGGATAGGGGCCTATATTGCACGTTTTGACGTTATTAACGTATTTGAGGGCTAGGGGCCTCTATTGCACGTTTGACGTTATTAACGTATCGAGGACTAGGGGCCTCTATTGCACGTTGGACCTTATTAACGTATCGAGGGATATGGGCCTATATTGTACGTTTTGACGTTATTAACGTATCGAGGACTAGGGGCCTCTATTGCAGTTTTGACGTTATTACCGTAATCGAAGACTAGGGGCCTCATTTGAATTATTTATCCAGATAATACAGTGTACTTTCAACTTGTGAAACAAAACCGTGTCAATTTTATTTAATTAATAAAATTAGATTTACCATACAAAACAGGTTATAAATAAACAACACGTGTTTAAAGTATTATTCCGTCAAACAGATAAGTAAGATTAAACATTGCGTTATATATTGTTAAACAAAGTAAAAAAGGTAAGGTAAAATCTCGGGTTATTATTTTGTTTATATAATTTATAGCGCATATAAGAAAACTTCCATTACTAAAATGATATCTACAAAATGTAGGTCGATGCAGGTCTGAACTACTTAGTCGTTTATTAATCCAATTACATACATTTTCACTTGTATCAGGTTACAAGGAGTTATTAAACACCATAATACTAAAGTCAGATGGTCAATTAATCGTTTATTACACCAAATACAAACATACAATATGGAAGTCTATTCTATATTACTTTACAAAGAAAGAGGTACTCCAGTAAAACAAGCAAAAAATGACCCTTTTTAAGTAATTTTTTTTTTAACAACCATTCACACTACTCTTATTATTAGAATATTTCATTATTACAATAACGAAGCCACATAGACTGTATGGGGAATTTTTTGAATTCAATGTCATTTGTGGAACCACCCATGTTCACAATTGTAGACAAATATGAAATTGGGGTTTGGGATTTTTTTAAACACTTAAACTTACCCTCTAAACAGTATTTAGATAAAAACATCTATTTATTAGAATGGTTTATAATATTCTTTTTATTAATAATGTTAAGTCTACGCTTTAGTGTAAACACATTTATATTACATTTACTTCCTTAAAATAAAGTTCATTAAATTTAAGAATTGTTTAACTCAGGTTTTGAATTGAACACATACAAAAAATGGATCTTAAACCAAGTAAATTACAAGATTTATTTTACCGCTAAGATTCTGACAAATCTTGAATTAATTTTTTTTTTTAATAAAATTACATCCAGTACTGTAATTGTTACCAAGACATTCATTAATCTGTTACATTTAAACAGAAAGTACTTAATTAAAAGGTTTAATCGTTGAGAAAATTAAATAACTGAGGCATTAAATTAGTGTAGATTAAACCTTTAGCTTGTTAGGGTCTCAAAGACGTAAGCAATTCAGGCAAATATTTAAGTCACTTCTATTATTTTATTCTCTATCTACTTTATTTTTATTTAATTTCTGCTGTTTTTCTCAAAGTTTTGCGATTATTATATCTATCTCTTTTTACCTTTTCTATCTATCCTTTTCCCAAATATCTTCTGTATCTCCCTTCCTCTACTTGTAATTGCCTCTCTCTCTCTCTCTCTCTCTCTCTCTCTCTCTCTCTCTCTCTCTCTCTCTCTCTCTCTCTCTCTCTCTCTCTCTCTCTCTCTCTCTCTCTCTCTCTCTCTCTCTCTCTCTCTCTCTCTCTCTCTCTCTCTCTCTCTCTCTCTCTCTCTCTCTCTCTCTCTCTCTCTCTCTCTCTCTCTCTCTCTCTCTCTCTCTCTCTCTCTCTCTCTCTCTCTCTCTCTCTCACTAGATTAATTAAGGTAGTTACTTAAAATAAACCTTTAGATTTGAATGGTTATTTATTTAACGTTTAAATGTAATTATTTAAAGTTTAATAAATTATATTTCGACAGTAGTTAACTATACAACATTAAAATTTCTTCCCCTTCACACTATTGCGTCTAGTAAGCTCAGTTCAGAATATATTTCTATTGGTCTAATGAGGTCTATTAAAAAAAACAATGATTAGCCGGTCCTTTTCTGCTAATTGGAAAATCACCCTTTACAGTCACTCGCATGTTCAACTCTCGTTTATTACCAATTATTTCTATTATCTACCTCTCTTACTAATTTCTCTCATAATATAAATATTTGACTATTGAAATAATTTATAGATTTTTATTATTTGATTTTTCCGCTTATACGTTTTTTATTAGCAAATATTGAATTTACAATAATATTTCAAGTGAAAAATACATGCGTAAGGGCTGAAAAATGAGTGAAAATTAATTTCAATGTCGCATATGCGAGGTAGTTAATTGGGAACTCAAAATTGCAGCAACTAAAGTCAAGTGAGAAGTCTACGCTCTGTACTGGGAAGCGACTAGGATAGCTCAATGGTAGAGCATTGGCGCGTAAAGCCAAAGGTCCTGGGTTCGATTCCCAGTCTAGGTCGTATATTTTTCACTTGAAATATTATTGTAAATGAAATAATTTCTTGCGTAACACGTTATTTCAAGAAGTACTTTACCTTTCTTAAAAACTCAATTTCAAGAATAGAAAAAGTATATTTTAAATAAATGTCTTATTAGGCTCCAATACTGTCATGTTTCTTGTTTTAAGTATACATAAATTGTTATATGTTCAACGCCAAAAAACAAAACCGATCTTATCATGAATTGTACATTATAATCAGCTAAGTGTGTCTACTGAGGCTTAATCCTTAGTATCATCGACCAAGAAATATCACGTTCGCACACCATATAAATTATAATAAGTTAGCCTACATTTCTATCTATTTTAGGAGACCAAAATTAACGGTTTTGTTTGGTTGTTCGTTCAAACTTCACACTTAAAGCTGCGGTGGTCTTATTACTGGTTTAAAAATAAACTTTGGTATTTAAAATAATCTATGTTTATTTTAACAAACTTCTAAATGTATGTGAACGTAATAGTAATAATGATGAAAGGGGAACAATAATTTTTAATATATTTATACATTATAAGACAGTTGTTTCGGGATTAAATAAAAATTTCAGATATTGTAATACACATGTCTTCTAGAACCCAACTTTTGGTGACTATAATGATTTATTTGCACGTATTTTCTGAGTTATGTATTGGTTTGTGCAGTTAAACTGTAAATTGATTAAACAATTCTCTCATTTGTTGATTTTAATTTTCATAACGTAGTTTATTACACAGAATTAATATGTTTCGTTAGTATTGTACATTTTTAAAATTTATAATAATATGATGGTGACTAAGAAACAGAAAGGTTTTGTGTTACTTTTTACAAATAAAATTTATGTTTTCTTTTGGTTCATTTCTTGATTTAAATTTCTGAAAGTTTAGCGCAATATGAGTTGTATGTATTGTAGATTAAACATATAAAAACGTATATAACATATTAAGTTTATTTTATGTTTATAAATTATTAATATTAGGTAATATATTAAAGCCAGTGGGCGTTTTAAACAGAACGAAAATATATAGCTTAGGACAGAGACATTTAAAATCAACCATAACAATATAATGTTTTTACAACCCCCAAAAGTGAGCGTACTATGTTGATCAGTATTTCAAGGATTTGCTGTTTACACATTCACATACCTCGTCCAAATATATATATATTTACAATATTTACATAGTTCACATAACTATTTACAATATTTTAATAAAAGTTACCATAAAAATACTAGATTAATATTAAAAACTAGAAGGAATTTTTGTACTTCATTAAATATTTGAATTACTTACAGATAAATTGTTTCTTAATAAACAAATCAAATCCTTTAACATATTATTTAAAGTGATTAAACATTTATCTCCAAGCATCTGTTGTAGGAGAAATAGGGTAATGTCTTTTAAAGATTGCAAAAAGCGTCGTAAATTGTAATGTAATCTTGTGTCGCACAGTGGGGAATGTATTTCCTCAGCTTGTTGAACTGATAAGGGAATAAGTGTTGTACAACCATCGCAAAAACCAAATAAAAACGATCCAAACTATTCGTCAATAAATGTGTCAATTTGATAGTTGTCAATCAAAAAGTGAAAAGGAATGGACGCTGACTTAGTATATATATATATATATATATATATATATATATATATATATATATATATATGTATGTACATGTTTAGTGTTATAAATAAATATTGAGCTTGACTTGTGACATATTAGATAGACTAAAACTGGAACACAAGATCTCACAAAAATTATGTTTACTGAATCAAAAGCGTTTCAACGACAAATTCGCCATCCTCAGTGATACATGAGCTACAATAACTAAACTATAACTGAGTTAGAACAGAGATAATAATATAGCCTCATACTAAAATCAAGGAATTAAATAAAGCAATAAAGCTAAAGTTTCAAAATTATTAATAATATAAATGAGCTACAATGGTTTCGCCTTGCGGCATCATCGGGCAACTCAGTTGCTTTATTGCTTTATTTAATCCTTGAATATGGAGTTTCAACAAGAAATATAATGCTGTTACATTAAATATCATACTAAAAGAACTCCAAGTCTACCCTTTGTCGTCAGTCTCGTAGACTAACAGAGTAAACCAAAATAATATACATGACACGAAAAAACTTATTTCAATTGAATGGTAGAACTAAAAATATATAATAAGTGAAGACTCTGGCTTGATTGTTTTAATATGTTTCATATTTAGACGAAATTATCAAGCTCTAAAACGAAACTTAAGAAATTGTTTTGCCCGTTAATTATAATTATTGATAAAGAAATGAAAAAATGATGCTTGTCTCTTCCTGTTTATATTTTAGATTTTTGTTGTATTTAATTAGATATATTAGTTTTAGCGCGCTGTCAACTAATAGACTTGTAAACTTTTATGATTTGAATATGAAATATTAAATGCTGAAAATGTTAAAAACTCGTAAAGCTTAATAATTACTAATCTGAATTTATTTTTTCTTCAGAACTAAAATTAAAATTGAATATTCTTTGTACAGAGAAAAATTATATAAATATACACGTAAAATAAAATATTAGTTACACTTAATTGATTGCACTGTCTCGACTAGTATTTACAGTGGAGGTTGTAAATTTTTATTTGTAGTTACATAACAAATATTCATAAGTCAATGTGTAATGAATTTCTGAACTGTATTTCAAAAATTGTTTGTAAATTAAATACGTTTTCATTGTTACTAATGCGTCTGTTCTCTAAAGACAGAGAGAATTATTCTGTGTGTGTAGAGGAAAGTGTACAAATAGAAAGTAGCAGGAGGTTGTAGTGGGGAACAAAGTCTAGGTATCTGAGAAACAAAAGTCACCATGTGCATGGACTTCAAGTTAAACACCAGGTGAGAGGTCCTCTCGACATTCTCTCCCTGTAAAACTATTTCTACTCTTGAAAGTAACCTTGCGCAGGAAATCTAGCTAATACTTTTACGTCAGGAACGTTCTTACTCAAGAACTTTTTTACCAAAGATGATTTTCGATTCGCGCAAGAACTCTCTTTTCTATACTACTTGCACTGTAAAACTGAAATAAAATGTATATGATTAAATTGTAGATTGTATATTTGTTTGGTTTTAATAATAAATATAAATGTTTAATCATTTTTAGACTTTCACTACTAGTAACAATTACATAATATATTTAATCGTTCTCATAGCGTTGTACACTAAGCTAACCATTATTGTACAAATATAATTTAATTGTAAGTAGGTTTGTAGGTATATACTCAAAGTCTTAGTGGGACTTCTAAATAATTGTTCTAACGTGGATTAAAAATAATTTGTAAGAAAAAACACATTGAAGAAAAGTAATTGGAATATAAGCTTTATCTCTCCAGTATGACATATATGAACAATAATGAAAACGGTAATTTTTTAACTACCACCATTTTATTTAAAGAGTATTCATTGATAAATTTTTCCCTCTAAAATTGCAATATTTAATATACATTACGAAACCCTCTTATATTTTTCATTAACATTTAAACTACGTAATCTCCCCTTTATTTTGGAAAGAGTATATCGAAGTGTTGTTTTGTTTAACAGAAATATGCACCAGCAGAAAATTTACTTCGGGTTTGTTTTATCACTTACCTGCGAACAATTGAATAACACAAAATGACTAATGGTAATATTTATATATTTTTTGATATCTAACTCAGTTTACCAAAAATACATAAATACTGTATTTGTTTCACAAAATGGGACGGTTAGTTCAAAATGTTCATAAATTTTGAACCACTATCATCTCTTTTTCACAGTAAAGATTTCGATCAAAATCCAACCAACCTATGGGACATCTACCCCGTTTCATATCATTCCTTCTAATTTAGTCAAGCAATACAGCTGCTCATACGTGAATGTGTGACGAAAATAACGTGGATACACCTTGTTGCTAATGTCGAGCATAGGACAGTGAAAAATGTAAGACACTAATGTAATATTTTTTAGACTATGTAATTGGAATGTAAAATACTAAATAATAATTATAAAATAATGTACAAGCCAGGTTTTTAATACTCTAGGTGACAGAAGATACGAGTTTTAAGTTAAAATTATATAATCAAATGCTTTAATAGCAACAATGTTCTGCATTCTCTCCAACACTTTATTATATATGTTTCAAAAATATGAAACTGTTGCTGCAAAAATATGTTTGAATACAGCCTAAGCATGGACGGCCTTGTTATACTATAGTAATAATTATTGTTCAATTTTCCCTTCACCTTAGTTATTCAATAAATTCAACGTCTAAAGGAAAAATGAACTCCCTTATTAGCTGTAACTGGCAACCTGACACATTTCACCACTATAATTAAACTCACTGAAACGTGTTTCAAACATGCTATTGAAGCACGGAAGATAACTATAAAAACATTTTTTAAATACATTTTGTTTGAAAGACACAAAAATAAATGTATTTTAGTTTTTTTACAATTTTTTTTATTGGTTACTTTAACCGTATTTCATTTATTAGAGTTCATTTCAATCAATTACTGTAATTGTATTTTGTTCATTAGAGTTAAATTTATGAATTTCTATAACTACACTTAATTACTAATATGCACATTCCGATACAAAGTAAAAGATGTGTCATTAGATAATAATTTTGCAGTGAAAATAAAATGAATAGGACCCTATACAAGACAGACATTGGTGAAGGCTCTTCTTAAATTTAGATTTGGAGTTTTCTAAAACAAGGCAACAGATAATATAACTTTACAGCACAGTCTAAGCGATTAATTAAAATGATAATTAAATGAACAATTAATAATTTTTGGAATTGTATTATGTTTGCTAGTTGATCAGATTATAAAATACGATATTGCTATATCAGATTTCTTCTTCTCGTCTACGATTCGTTTTATAGGAAAAAAAAACTGACCAATATTTTAGGGTTTTTGGAGTTTCAAGAAATTTATAACTACTTTATTTTGACATGTCATAGGAATTTTGTGTTTTTTTTTTAGTTTTTGATTGTCTTTAGTACTATTCAGTACTCAGTACTCAGTAATAAGTAAAGACTTTAGTGTAGTTTTTAATTGTCTGGGATTTTTACACAACAAAAATGCTAAATAAATTTATCATTATGGAACTAATTTTGTGAAACTTATCTTATCAAAGTTTTTAAGTCCATAATTTAAAATTAACCGAAGTTTGTACTGCTACATGTATACAACAACAATTTAAACTAAACTAAACATTTTGGAACCGAATATGTGGAATTTATATTATCAATATTTTTAACTAAATAAGTTGAAATTTAACGTAGTTTATAATTGTCTCACATATAATATAACAACAATAAAAAAGACACTTTACTTTCAGGAACTATTTTTTGCAATTTTAAATTAACAATGTCTTTAAGCGGTTGAGTTAAAATTTAAAGAAGTTTATACTGAAACATTTTTACAACCACAATGCTAAATAAACTCACATTTTAAAAATTTTATAAAATTTATGTTATGAACATTTTTTAGGAGAAGAGTAAAAATTTTACGATGTTTGTAACTCGTAATTAATTACAAGTAACTTTTATACAACATAAAAGATTTTTGAATAAATTTTGAGAAATTTAGACTATAAATATTCTTAACGAGATGAGTTTTAAGTTTGTAATTGTTTTTCTTTTGTAGACAACAACAATAAAAAATAAACTAAACATTTTAGAACCTATCTTTGAAATTTATATTATCAAATTTCTTAAGGAGATGAGTTCAAATATAATATAGAAAAATTAAAAACTGGACTTTTTGTGGCCCAAAAAATATTTTACGACTTTGAATCTGATTTTGCTAATTATTTATGTGCAATGATGATTTAACATTATTATGTACTGTTATTTTAATATGTAATTAATTGCAAAGTCATTGTTGTCTATATTTTCTTTAGGTTGGATGTTAAAATAGTAATATTTATATCTGTTAAAGTAGATTTAGCTGTACATCTTATAGCAATTTATTTTATATTTGGTGGTTTGTAGATTAGGTTATGTTACACTTCTTTCACTGATTTTATTTGTTTCAGGCTATGGATATCAAAAGGTAGATTGTGAATGAATCATTCTTCAGATACACAGAATGCTTTTATTTAGAAAGTTGAATTAGTCGCTGACATGATAACATCATAATTAATTAGTCGCGACTCATTATACGTAATGGAAAATATTTCATGTCACTTACCCACACCTCGCTTAATTGTATTTTTTAATCTAATTATATTTAAACGTTAAATGTAAGTGAAGTAAGACTTCACCGTGTGGGACATAGGTACTTACACCATGTCTTACTTAAAAGATTCGCTTTTGTTTTATTTGCAGAAGATTCTCAAATCAATATCGCGTTTAAATTACATTGCATGCTCAAAGATGACTTCATTGTAGAATTGAAAAACATTCCGTAATTATAATTGTTATTAAGTATAACAATACTAACTTAGGCATAAGTTTAAAATTAGAATTGATAAAACAATAAATCCAAAAAAGCTTCGACGTGTCTTCTGTAATCGGGCTATCTCATTTTCTGTGTTTCACAAGATTCAGGGAAAAAAACGCTATATTTTTATTTCTTTCATGTACTTGACAACTAATACAAAAGGATGTTCGCGGAGGAAAATAAATGAAAAGTTATTTCATGTTACGGATAGTGAAGAGGTGAACAAGAATTATAAGGAAGGAAGGCGACAGATGAGATAAGGCAGACAGTCAGATAAGGGAGGAGTCATTTACACGAGCTTTGATGGGGGATAACGAAACTCAAATAAAAACTGTTTAAGGTTTAAGAATGGAATAAGAAGTATTTTGTCTAAAACACAACGCCAGGTCCAAGTAGTGACGTCATAGGTTGTGTATTAAATGGATAAGATAATAATATAGTACCTGACTCAACGGATGAGATTAACCCGAAGACGAAGATTTCCATCAAGGTTTAACGATTACATAATGTAATAATAATTTGTTACTATTAAAAGAGAAAAAAAAGTAAAGTGAAGGCCAGTTTATAAGCTGATACATGTAGAATAGTCTGTTAGCATTAATGGAAAATTTGTGTCCATAGATCAGATAAGCTGATGTACAACCTCCCCTACACAGTATGAATAAAAGTAGCTTAGATTTGATTTGTTTATGCGAAATATTTTGAAGTCTTGTTCGTTTATGAATGTCCTCATTGTCGAAATAATGATAAAGGTTGAAGTTTTGTTGTACAACTTTGAAAATATTGAGATACTCGAATTTGAAAACAAAGTGTATTGTATACGAGATTCGTGATTTATATGAGTACAATAATTATAGTTTTGTTGATAGCAATGTTTTTCTGTTAACATGCATACATTTGGAAACTTCCTTCAATAATGGAATTGCTTTTGAACGACTCCAGGATTTACTCTTAACCGAATTTCAATTAACTATTGTTTTGGACCTTAACACCACGGATATATATATATATATATATATATATATATATATATATATATATATATATAAGGGTGTTTAGCCAACTTTGATTTTAACGTTGTGAACGAGATAGTAATTTAATATTTGAAAGTTTAAAGTTGATTTTAGTTTTATTGAAGATATAAATACTATTATACATTAGAGATCCAAAACTTAATGTACTGTACTTAATTGCTAATTACTCTAGTAGAAAAGAAGTGGTTTAATAAACTCGAGTGGTACTGTTTTAAAAACCTTAGTTGGTACTTCGTATGGCCAAGACTTGGAACTGATTAACAATAAATTAGTTAGTTCGGGTTTCTTAAGACTTATAGCATAGTGTAGATGATCAATTAAAAATTACGAAAGATATAAATTCTCTCGTTGTAGGTTAACACTAATAGAATTAAGAAAATTATATTCGCTATAAAGGAGTTGAAATGCTATTAATTTTGAAAACAATTTTGTAAAATCTTACTTCTGAAGTAAAGTTTATTGAGTTTACTGACCATGGTTTCGCCAGATACTGCATTTATGAGGGTGATTAATATAAAAAGTCACTATTAGGCCGGTGACTAATATAAACTGAAATATTCAAAACTAAATATTTTGTTTGTGTTTCAACCTATCCTGCAATTGTGTCAATAGTTATGCATTTATCCTCATATACACAAATTTTGACTAATATCGGAATAAACAATACCAATAATATGAACAATCCAATAATCAGAATAACTGAAATCTTATAGAGCTGTGTAAACAATAATAAATTACGAACAAAGCCGTTATTCAAATGCACATATTAAAATAAATTGATGTTAAAGTTTGTACATTTAGAGAACACACATCTTCATTACCTCAGAATAACTGTATATAGTCGGTGTTGTTTTATTTTATATTATTTCAGTAGTTTAAATTTACGTCATCCTACAACATAGGATAGGGGAGTGCGAAGTCCTTAGGGAACGACAAATGTCTAACTCTCCTTCCTCACACACACACACACGCACAAAACAAAAGTCAGGGCGTGTCTTCACCTACGATATAGGTAGTTATCTATCAACATAGACTCTCAATACAAGATCGTTTATTTGTAGCACACCTCGAATAACTAATTGAGATGAAATGATTCCGTCCACTTCTGTAAATATTTTCAAATTTTAGAGAACTTGTATATTACGAAAAGCATTAAACAGTATAATTACAATAACAAATGTTAAATTGTAAAATAATAATGGAAAAGAAAAATTATTGTGAAATTAGAAATTGATCACGGAAAGAACAATGAGCAAAACGCGTAACTGGGTAAAAGACTTAATTTTAATCCTTTGATTGTTTTTTTTCTTAATGAGTCGTAATATAATTTTAAAAAAAAACTAATTTATATCAATATTAATGAAATTTGTTTTCTAAAAATGTAATAAAATGGAAAACATTGCACAGAAACAAAATTTAAAAATATTTTTCTTTTTAAAAATTAGATAATTCATATTTTGTTTTTTTAACGGAAGTAGGTTTTATGAAATTCATAACTGCTTTTCATACTTTATTAATTTTTCATTAATATCATGAAGTTAATAACAAGGGAATTATTATGGTGTGGGCTTTGAACATTTAATTTTAAACTAAAGCTAATTATAGAGAACGAATTAAGTTCCCCCAATAGACTTGAATTTATGGATACACCCATATACACTAAACTCAAAGTGAAATGTACTAATTCATTGATAATTTCTTAAAATGAAATTTGTGTTTGTCTCTTATTAATTAAAAAACGTTTTCTAAAATTAATATTTTATAAATTATGAGACGTATGTGAAGAAAAAAGTAATAAGATGGCTTTTGCTTTCATTCTAGATTTCTATGTTGTTAACAAATGTGGAATTTCACTTATTAAATCGTTTTAAACAATCGGTTCGAGGTCTGAAGCAGAAAGTTAATTTTAGAACTGAATATTTATTTTGTTATTAGCAATTTCACTAAAAACTAAACAATAAAAAGTCTAAATCTATCCTCGCACTGTATATCAGCTGAGAAGAATGTTAATTTTAGAATAATAAGAAGTAATAAATAAAAAGTTTAAATTTTTACTCGCACTGTATAATAATTGAGAGAAATATGAATATAAAACTGAATGTATCAATAGTTATTAATAATTTCATTAAGAACAAACAATAGTAAATATCTTCCTCAACTGAGAAAATTGCTCATTACTCAACTACATTACTCATTGCAAAACCTACATTATTCAAACGTTAGGCAATATATATATTTTTTAATCTTTTGTTAACATTTCCAGGTTATGTTATTTACATTATATTTTATTTTATTCTTGAGATACTTAAACTCAATGGTAATTTTTTTGTCAGTTTTTAGGTACGCGATTTATTCTAAAAGACTATTGATATTGCTACTAACATATGTTCTCCTTTGATTTACAGCTAGTTCAGTTTGAAAAAGATTAGATTAAGACATAAAATTCATTTAAAAGCGCACGCATACAGTGGCACACAACACAACATAGTTTAAAAGAAAATATTTTTACAAATTCATTTATAGAGTAATTAGCTCCAAATTTTCTGGTTTCAAATGCATGTGTGTTTCATAAATATTCTAATGATGGCTGGTTGAAGACAAATGTTTTTAATGAAAACAAGAGTATTGTATAGCTAGGAAATACTAAAAAAGTGTTGTCTTTTGTAGGAAAACGTTTAACAAAATAATATTTTCCAGTAGGTACCTTATATAAATAGAAGCATATGAACAAAATTAGAATTTAACATAGAGAGGGATTAAGCTACACAAAAATGTATAAATATACAGTTCCATGCTGGTATTTTATTTAAAATATGGTTTGTATTAATTATGGCAGGTTTTAATAAAAACTAATAATATGTGTTTCTCTAGACATTTACTGTAGATTCAAAACTTAACTATACTAAGATTCAAAAATAAACATTAAAAAAAACATTTGTTTGATATATTTGATTTTGTCTATTAGTTATTGAGATAGAGAAATACATTTGAAATTGTAGAATAAACACCAAGTAAGTCCATGAAGATTTGAAAATCGTGAAACATTTAATCGGTTGTGAGCAGGGAGAACGGTCTAACATATTGCAGGTGCTCAGTCTACTTCATCCCCGGGGTCAACAACAAAATACCCTCATTAGGAAAAGTAATATATACTTGTCAGGTTATTTTTAAAAGTGATGATGAATCATCTGGATTTCGTAAAACAAAATGGCTCCAATATGTCAAATGATTGCATGTTATCGATTAAAATAAAGAAGTATATTGCTTAAATAACTTAGTGGATAAATATGATAAAATTATTACTCTTTGTTTTCAAAGTATCAGAAGCAATCCTGTGAGTAAAGTTGTAATAATTTGTATTAAATGGTTAAAATATGTATCACTGAAATATAAGCTTCGATGAGTCCTTATATTCGACACACATGTATTTCAGCTTTGGGCATTATTTAGAAAATTTTATTGGCGTTATTATAAGAAAGATATGTTACTAAAAACATCGCTCAAAAATGTAAAATCTAAAACAATTTAAAGTATCTGAAATAATCAATCAAGTATGTTTAACAAAAGTATGTTAAAAAAACAAATTTTAGAAAATGCCCTGGTCTTTTGAATTATATTATCAAATGGAATTAAATCGTTTAAATTTACAAAAGTGATCGGTTTCTGTAAAACTATTAATTCAAAGTATATGATTCTGCAAACCATATAACTAATAATTAATTTTGTAACAATAAATATCCTGTTTTTAATATGTTGGTTTTCATAATTTAAAAACAATTCATAAGATAAAATTTAAAATTTCAGTCCTACATTAAACTTTTTTGGACTGTGGATTTGGAATTTTTAAAGAATTGTAATAGGCCTAACCCCATTAGTACACTGTACTGCTTTCCTCACCACACCACCAGCATCAGTCAAGAGGAATTCTGAAGCAAAACTGTTTAACTCAACCTATAGCCAAACTGAGAAATTAAGCTATATAGTTTCATTGTGATAAAAATTAACTGTAAAAATAGATTACAATTCATTTTTAAATACTAAGTACTTTAGATTTGGATAGATCTCATTACTTTGCAGGATTTCAAAAATTTTAATTTATTAAACAATATCAATTTGTCCTTAGTCGACCCTCTAAGTTCCTTTTTTCTATGCGATTAGATTATCAGTCTAACAGCAAAAAAAAAAAACTATCAAAGGAAATTCTGTTTTTAAACAAATTAAACTTGTATAATTATTCGATTATAACAAATTTTGCTATCATGAATACTTAAGTATATATAGTCATTGTTTAGGAATAATTTTACTTACTCAAGTATATAATATCTAAAATGTTTTTTATAAATCTATGTGCTTCTTTTAATAATCAAGTTATTATCGATCTAAGAATCGATTGTTTCAAAGTGTCGAGTTCCTACTGTGTTATAACAAACACAAAGTTCAACCAACAAACACAACGTATATATAACAAACGTTTAATTCGTCAAACTAAAAGGTGGAAAATATATAGAAACAGTTGAAGTAATTTAAAAGATATCTTGCTACATAGTTTGTTTGTACTGTAATTATCGTATCAGATTACACGTACATTTGATTATAGTCACCTAACTTACCTAATATTATTATTTTTTAAATACATTATTGTTAATCTTTATATTATCTTATCTTAAATTATTAATTTATACGAAATGAATTGAACACAGTCTTTGTTGTATTAATAATAATGCAAAATATAAATATACACAAATTGAAACCAGAATAAGCTTAGGATACCGTGTAATCAATTAACAGTACTTCTACATAATTATGTGAAAATTAACTCCGCTATACCGGTCCCAAGCTCGGGGCCCATCTTGTGATGGGAAGGAAGAGGGGGGGGGGAGTAACAACCTCGTGAGCCTAGGATACCGTGAAATTAATTAACAGTACTTCTACATAATTATGTGAACATTAACTCCGCTATACCCGTCCCAAGCCCGGGGCCCATCTTGTGATGGGAAGTAGGAGGGGGAGGAGTAACAACCTCGCGAGCCTAGAATACCGTGTAATCAATTAACAGTACTTCTACATAATTATGTGAACATTAACTCCGCTATACCGGTCCCAAGCTCGGGGCCCATCTTGTGATGGGAAGGAAGAGGGGGGGGGAGTAACAACCTCGTGAGCCTAGGATACCGTGAAATTAATTAACAGTACTTCTACATAATTATGTGAACATTAACTCCGCTATACCCGTCCCAAGCCCGGGGCCCATCTTGTGATGGGAAGTAGGAGGGGGAGGAGTAACAACCTCGCGAGCCTAGAATACCGTGTAATCAATTAACAGTACTTCTACATAATTATGTGAACATTAACTCCGCTATACCGGTCCCAAGCCCGGGGCCCATCTTGTGATGGGAAGAAGGAGGGGGAGGTGATAAAACCTCGCTAAAAAATCACTTTTATGAAATAGTTTGGTGGACAACGAACAAATATCAAAAACTAAACTTTATCGTGCTTACATAACAAAATACACACACACACACACACACACACACACACATATATATATATATATATATATATATATATATATATATATATATATATTCATTATCATATTTACATACATACCCTTAACACTGCCTTGTATTTACATAATAATGGTAATATTGTTTTGTCAATTCAAGCTGTGTAAAGCACAAAATATCGACAGCAATATTTATTTCGTCATTAAAAGTGGTGATTTAAGATTAGTAAAACACAGATATTATAATCTTCACAGAAAATTTCCTGCTCAAAATGGAATAACACCAGAGTGTGTTAAGTAAACTTTCAAAAAGTACTTAATGCTTGACTATAATGATCCATCAGACTACTGTGTAGAAGAGGAACAAAATCCTAAAGTTTACCAGATCAAGTGGTATGTATATATCAAACATCGAACAAAGAAAACCCAAGTTATGACGAAACGGATTTAATAATAGTGCTACAGAATTTAAAATAGATCGAATTGAAAAATAAAATAAATACAAAGATAGGTTTTTCCAGTCACATCGTTCCAAGGAATTATATTTTTCACTTTTACAACGAGGAGCAAATAAATAGCTGTTTTATTTTTATATTGTATAATAATAAATAAAATTGTTTTCTGTAAAAAAATATAAAATGTTAAAGTAAATAAATACATGGAATTAGTTATTTGTTAGTCTATGGAGATAGCTTGCGAAAAATAATACTACTAAACCCTATTTGCTTTATTAATTTTATTTCTTTTAATTTAATTATTTCAGTCTCGTTATTATTCTTACAATGGCTGCTACTGGCACTGAACAAAGGGATTTAATGTGAAATTTTAAGATGATAAAAATAATTATTTAGAAACAAAAGCCCGTTGTTAGTTTCTCACCTTCTTGGCTTTGCCTCTGATATTTTATTTTATTTGCAGATAGATTTCAAACTATCTGCCTCGCTTGTCACCTGTATCCCCTCTTCATTTCTTTTCCACAGTAATAATTTGGGAATAAACTCATTAACAACGTCTAAACAATCAAAGATTGTTAACATGAAAATGGTTAAAAACCTCTAAACAGTATCAGCTGTTACTCATGATTGTTTTATGTGTTTCTATGTTGGTTATAAAATAGTTGTCTAGTGTAAATTGTAAGTTGTAGAAGTTGAAGGTTATATATTGTAAAAAATAAAGACACTCTAACATGCAGAGTACAGTATACTGAATTATTGAAAAATCTACATTATTATTTTAAAAGCTAAATATAAGAAAACTATTAAGTTATAAAAAAATATAAATGAATAATATAGGTACGGAATCTCTTTGTTGTCGGTCTGTTGTTCTTTCAGTTTTTTCACGAAAAATATTATATCTTTGGAAGTAGATTAAATATAAATTGAAGATTTGATTTAAGCATTAATAAAGTACAGTATAACAAACACACAGATCACAATTCTCACTGTTAGAGTTTGATTGGTGTAGCTCGTGTATCACTGAAGAGAACGACCTTGTCGTTGAAACGCGTCTGATACTTAGGCGTATTTTTTGTGAGAATTGTGTTCTGTGTGTTTGTTATACTGTATAATTTTTCTCATAAATCAAGCTCAACATTAAATATTAATAAAGTAACCTTTGTACAAGTGTATTAGTACAGAAAGATTTTATTTAGCTGTTTTTCAAAATGGCATAGGTTTTTAATGTTTCGAAAACCATTCACATTACAAAAAATGGAAATAAATAAATTATTCGTCAATAAAAGATGAAAACAAGAAAATAAAAATAAAAAAACAAAAGTATTTTATTATTTTTTTCTGTACGTCAAAGAAAAACCAAAATTTTGACAACAACAAAATTCTTGGAAATAGTATAAAACACCCATAATTTGCCTAAAATAAAATATTATTAAATATTATAATAATTGTTTTTAGTAATATCATAATATGTTGCCCAAAATTGTACAACGAATTAACATGTTTCTCAGTTTCAAATGGTTTCTCAGAATACTTTACTAATCACCAGTATAAATATTTTATAAAGTTGTTGCTATCTAGGTTATCATAACATTTTTTTCTCGCCATATTAATTAATTAATAGATATTATGGTTATTTGATAATTGTATCTAAAAGAGAAAAATCATTCGTTTTGGTAAAAATTTGTTTTCGAAATATTTAACATTAAAAATATTAACGTTGGCCATTTTAAAATTCCAAAATAATCTTAGTTTTCTGGTATACTGGAAAAAGATTCATGACTAATGCTATATGAAATATGCACTTAATATCTTATATATTTCTCTAATATATATACAATGTTATTTTGTTAAAACACAAAATGGTCGACAAACGGAAAAGGAATCGTTTCTGAACCTATGTTTATATAAACTCTTATTCTTATTTTTATAACTCTAGAATCAGTTCCTGAAATATTGCTGTGCAATTTTGAATCCTCCGGTATATGACAAACCACTTTCTATGTCCTACTAGTAAATAAGACAATTCGCAATACTTTTTATAAAATTAAAAAATTTCATCATTGATAAAATAAAGTTTAAAGTAATTACAAAAGTATAAATCCAATACAACATTTTCAAATATATATAAAATAGATAAAACTCTTTCCGATAAAAGAAATTCCCATCAAAGAAATTACAGGAAGTTAAATTGAGTTTATGATTACATTTAACCCAATGACAAGGTCCTTACTGCGGCAATAAATAATATAAATCAAACAGATTGGAATTGTAAGAGAGAGAGAGAGAGAGAGAGAGAGAGAGAGAGAGAGAGAGAGAGAGAGAGAGAGAGAGAGAGAGAGAGAGAGAGAGAGAGAGAGAGAGAGAGAGAGAGAGAGAGAGAGAGAGAGAGAGAGAGAGGGAGAGAGAGAGAGATTTACAAACGGTAGAATTCAAATACGAGTATGTGTTAATATTTGCCGTCAAGATTAATAATCCAAAAGTATGTTTAATACTGACACTAAACCATGTAAATTAACCTTCACAAATAACTTTTACTGTTTTGGTTTTATGACTAGGTGTGCCTGTTTCTTCTTATACTTATTTCGATGATATTTCAACTTTAATTGTATGATAGTTTTTTTTTGTTAACTGCCATATTTTATACTAACTATAATACATTTTCATTTAATGTATTTAATCTTCTTCTACTTGTTTATTTATTTTTTTTTAACATGTTAAATGTCATTGCTTTATAAATAATAGTGGGGAAATATTAAATATATTTCACTCCTCCCCACCCCCACTAATATTTGTTGAAAAGATAAATGAAAGAGAGAGATCTAACTTAAGGCTACATGAAACGCACACTCATTATAGGTGGGTCCCTGAGAGTTGTATTTTCATTGAGTTTAAGGTAAAATTTGTGTATGTAAATGTTAAAATTCTATCATTTGAACCTCTTTTCTTTATAAACAATACAAAACGTAACAAATGTTGGATGACTCTACATTATGCTAGTTACACAATGAATCGAGTAGTGACGAGGTTCGAACCTATTCAACGTCGATAGCCTCAATTCCGAACTGCAGCAAACGGGAAATGTTTTAGCCAATTGTGTTACAGTATATCACAGGTGCTTTTATTAAGGATATTCCAAGGTACGACATCAATAGACTACTTAATGTGATGAGGTAAAATTTCTCCTGTTTCTCCTATATGTTAAAAAACAAAAATCTCGTTTTACTAAACAATATTCTAAAATAGTTGTTAAAGGAAAATACATCTTACACTAATTGTCGAAAACACAGAATAATAGATTGTTTGGTCTTGAGAAAACTTAGGAAGATGTCATTAGACTTTCTGAAGACAATAGAGACAGACAAAAGGACTTCAAAACAAGGGATTCTTTGTTTCAGTTCAGAGTTGGTTAAGATAAGGGGACGTTTAGTAACTATGTATATATAACCATTTATTTTTCATCAAACAATTTAATAATATTTATATATTTTATTACTCAAGTTTTTACAAATAAATAAACTAGATTTTTTTACACATTATATTTTAATAGATTTAAAAAAAACCATCAATATGATCATCCCGGAGTATTTCGTTAAATAATAATAATTGTCTTTGATAAATAGATTTCGGTAAAAAGAAACCTTTCATTTAGTTTTAATATTGGCTTACAAAGAGCCTATGTCGTTGGTAGGAATGGTAACAACATTAGTCTATCATAAATAATCAGAATCCTATATCGTTGGTAGGAATGGTAAAAACATTAGTCTATCATAAATAATCAGAATCCTATATCGTTGGTACGAATGGTAACAACATTAGTCTATCATAAATAATCAGAATCCTATATCGTTGGTAGGAATGGTAACAACATTAGTCTATCATAAATAATCAGATCCTATATCGTTGGTAGAAATGGTAACAACATTAGTCTATCATAAATAATCAGATCCTATATCGTTGGTAGAAATGGTAACAACATTAGTCTATCATAAATAATCAGATCCTATATCGTTGGTAGAAATGGTAACAACATTAGTCTATCATAAATAATCAGATCCTATATCGTTGGTAGAAATGGTAACAACATTAGTCTATCATAAATAATCAGATCCTATATCGTTGGTAGAAATGGTAACAACATTAGTCTATCATAAATAATCAGAATCCTATATCGTTGGTAGAAATGGTACCAACATTAGTCTATCATAAAGAGTCAGGGTCAAATGATTATACATCATGTGAAGAGTCAAATAACCTACGAATTCTGTCATTAAATTGGGGTCTTAAATGTATTATTGAGCGATTAATTTTGATATACGAAAGTAATATACAGTTATAAACATAGAATACCTCAATAAACGTTATCAAAAAAATCTGTCTCTCAGACCCCTAGGGAAACTACACTAACAGAAACACGCGGTCTTATAGGAAATTAAATTTCAACGAAATTCTTCACTGAAAATAAACAAAAAGTAATCGTGGATGGAGAGGACAGGGTGAGAGGAATGTTTAGGTTTAGACCGTCAAGCTCACATCTAGCGCCAACACTATTACCGTGTCCTCTGAGACCAATGTTTCCATATATATTTTAATAGATATTGGTGGGAGTTGTGAATTTAAATGGCTTTAGTTTCACCTTAACACAATCTTAGATTAGATTTTAAATAGAAAATGGTTTTACGTGAATATTTTCCTTCTTAATAGCCTTTTGAAACAAATGTTAGTTGATAATCTTTACTTCAATCATATGAAAAAGAAGGGCTACATATAAAATAATCCGAGTAAGTTATTATTTGTTAATGAGAAAATTATTTATTTTGTATGCGATAAATATCGTTATTATAAGTAAAAAAATTAGATATATTTTCAACAATAATTTAAATCTTTAATGAACGTGTTATTAACAAACTATCGCTATTGAACGATTTTAAATTTTAAATTATACATGGGATAAAAGTTCTTACTTGGACAGTTGACTATAATACTGTAAACCAAGAGTGTTTGTAATACATTTATTTGAGATATAATAATGTCCTGATAAAGTTACAGAGTAAGGAACACACATGACAGAAATGTATAAGCCGTCACATTGAACATTCTGAAGTGTTACTTTACATTTGTGGCAAGGACATTATTTATCGCGCACCTTTGCTCCTGAATATATGAGACTATTTCTACGACAAGTTTCTTTTTATATGATTTACAGAGACTATGTCCGTATTTTTTTCTATTTGTATAGTTACTGTAATTAAAATTTTTTTGCGAAGACTTTCGGTGCTAATTATTTAGATTATATTAAAATATTGTATAGTTATAAACATTTTTTGTTGTGTATTTTATTTTATTATGACAAATTTAAAAAAGAAGGAAACAGTTAAATTACTTAATTACTATTTACTTAGTTGCCTTAAAATAAACGATTTAATGCCTTCCTAATGCTTTCAAGCTAAATGAAGCTATGCAATAGAATAACTTTTGAGTCAAAGTTTAAGAAACTAGTTTAAAAGCTTTTAAAAAAATTAATCTGATGTATATCTACTGAAGCAGAGGCACTACAAGATTTTTACTTCAGGTCATAAAACAGAATGTTTTTATTTCTGAAAACTAAATTAAAATAATGTAATCAAAATCTGAGAATGAAAACGTATGTTATAACTGTTTTTACTTTGTGGGAGTCAAATCTAAGTCTATCTTGTTGTTTATCGACAGGTGTTTCGTCAACACTGTTGACCTCGTCACAATAGTCATACTTAAACGTAATACTCTATACGTCATAATAGAACACAACACAAAATAATCACGAACGAATATTAATTACTTACATTATACTCTCGAAGTCGGGGTTTTTTAAGAGGATAGACATTCCACATCTGAGTGGCTTGGAGGACTGCACGTAGATCACATTATTAGTTGTGATGTTTGTACAGTTTGGTGATTTTGTGATAAATAAAATTGGAGGCAAAGTTCTATTTACCATGTTTACAACAATTATGTTGTTTTCTATACTGAAATATGTGTTATTGGTGGATATTAAATGTTCAGCATAGGCAGATGTAGTTGTAATTATTTTTATATGAGGGAAATGGTCCTTTGAACAAGTGATACAATTTCTGACAGTTCCCGCGATTTATAGTCTGTATACACTAACTTGGCGTCTGAACCCTTGGCTACCTGCGACCGTCCCCCCGTCGCTCCTT
Organism: Aphrophora alni; assembly: GCA_963513935.1. Taxonomy (NCBI): domain Eukaryota; kingdom Metazoa; phylum Arthropoda; class Insecta; order Hemiptera; family Aphrophoridae; genus Aphrophora; species Aphrophora alni. The sequence goes on from OY740770.1 coordinate 184,766, forward strand.
TCCTCACTCAGCTGTTTCCGGGATGAGTCACCTACTAGCGTTAACACTGCACTGTTTAACTTTTTTATGGGAGACACAATTTAAAATTTTTTTCAGTATAGTAAAAATGTTTAGGAAAATATAAGCAAATTGATACCAAACACGACACTATTCCGTTTGTAAAAGCTGCCAGTAGAAAGCTCTTTACACAGCTACTATTTGCATAATCACATACTTATTATTTACCTGTTTACGTACTATTTACATACCGGTACATTAGTTATTCAAGGTAGGTTATACTTCTATGTATCCAATTTTAATGTAAATACTCATACGTGTATTAACATCTGTTATAAAATTGTATTGAATCAATATTGGTTTGAATCTACATAATAAATTATTTTCTTCATGAGAAATTAAATTCAATCAAAAGAAAATTAAAGATAATACAAATTTCAATTTATTAATTCGGTAAAATTAAAATAAAACTGCACCAATAATTACAGGACTTCACACTGAAGTTGTCAACTTACTTACATACTAAATATTCGCATACTATAATTTACTAGTTAGATTATATTTCTGTGTACAACAGCTATTTTCAAACACTTTAGTGGAATTTTACATGTCTTACTTAAATTTAGAATGAAGTTAATTAATCCAATAGTAATTGTAAACGTGAATATGTGTACGTATATTTGAAAGAGTATACATTATGTTTCGTTTAATTTAAGAGTTTTGATAATTGTAAACTAAATATAAAATTGCAAATAGTAGGCTAACATGTAACATCTTTATGAAGAATATGAAGTGTCTAAATTGCTGTTTTTAGCAATATATTTTTATAAGTTTTACATATTAGTTAAGTTTTACGCTTCCGGTAGCCATCTTATATTACTTGTCGCAATCATTAAATGATAACTTATATACTCCGTGGTTTGGCCAGAGATATGATGGTCCTGGTGGATAAGACTATTTGATGTCCTGTGTCATAATTCATAACATTCTTTGTTCAAGCGATTAGGTTTTAAGTGTTCTAGAATTAGGTTCTATGGGATGGTAAAGTAAAGTATTTGATGTCCTGTGTCCTAATTCATAACATTCTTTGTTCAAGCGATTAGGTTTTAAGTGTTCTAGAATTAGGTTCTATGGGATGGTAAAGTCAATAATTTGATGTCCTGTGTCCTAATTCATAACATTCTTTGTTCAAGCGATTAGGTTTTGAGTGTTCTAGAATTAGGTTCTATGGGATTGTAAAGTCAATAATTTGATGTCCTGTGTCCTAATTCATAACATTCTTTGTTCAAGCGATTAGGTTTTGAGTGTTCTAGAATTAGGTTCTATGGGATTGTAAAGTCAATAATTTGATGTCCTGTGTCCTAATTCATAACATTCTTTGTTCAAGCGATTAGGTTTTGAGTGTTCTAGAATTAGGTTCTATGGGATTGTAAAGTCAAGTATTTGATGTCCTGTGTCCTAATTCATAACATTCTTTGTTCAAGCGATTAAGTTTTGAGTGTTCTAGAATTAGGTTATATTGGATGGTAAAGTAAAGTATTTGATGTCCTGTGTCCTAATTCATAACATTCTTTGTTCAAGCGATTAGGTTTTGAGTGTTCTAGAATTAGGTTCTATGGGATGGTAAAGTCAATAATTTGATGTCCTGTGTCCTAATTCATAACATTCTTTGTTCAAGCGATTGGGTTTTGAGTGTTCTAGAATTAGGTTCTATGGGATTGTAAAGTCAATAATTTGATGTCCTGTGTCCTAATTCATAACATTCTTTGTTCAAGCGATTAGGTTTTAAGTGTTCTAGAATTAGGTTCTATGGGATGGTAAAGTCAATAATTTGATGTCCTGTGTCCTAATTCATAACATTCTTTGTTCAAGCGATTAGGTTTTGAGTGTTCTAGAATTAGGTTCTATGGGATTGTAAAGTCAATAATTTGATGTCCTGTGTCCTAATTCATAACATTCTTTGTTCAAGCGATTAGGTTTTGAGTGTTCTAGAATTAGGTTCTATGGTATTGTAAAGTCAATAATTTGATGTCCTGTGTCCTAATTCATAACATTCTTTGTTCAAGCGATTAGGTTTTGAGTGTTCTAGAATTAGGTTCTATGGGATTGTAAAGTCAATAATTTGATGTCCTGTGTCCTAATTCATAACATTCTTTGTTCAAGCGATTAGGTTTTGAGTGTTCTAGAATTAGGTTCTATGGGATTGTAAAGTCAATAATTTGATGTCCTGTGTCCTAATTCATAACATTCATTGTTCAAGCGATTAGGTTTTAAGTGTTCTAGAATTAGGTTCTATGGGATTGTAAAGTCAATAATTTGATGTCCTGTGTCCTAATTCATAACATTATTTGTTCAAGCGATTGGGTTTTGAGTGTTCTAGAATTAGGTTCTATGGGATGGTAAAGTCAATAATTTGATGTCCTGTGTCCTAATTCATAACATTCTTTGTTCAAGCGATTGGGTTTTGAGTGTTCTAGAATTAGGTTCTATGGGATTGTAAAGTCAATAATTTGATGTCCTGTGTCCTAATTCATAACATTCTTTGTTCAAGCGATTAGGTTTTGAGTGTTCTAGAATTAGGTTCTATGGGATTGTAAAGTCAATAATTTGATGTCCTGTGTCCTAATTCATAACATTATTTGTTCAAGCGATTGGGTTTTGAGTGTTCTAGAATTAGGTTCTATGGGATTGTAAAGTCAATAATTTGATGTCCTGTGTCCTAATTCATAACATTCTTTGTTCAAGCGATTAGGTTTTGAGTGTTCTAGAATTAGGTTCTATGGGATTGTAAAGTCAATAATTTGATGTCCTGTGTCCTAATTCATAACATTCTTTGTTCAAGCGATTAGGTTTTGAGTGTTCTAGAATTAGGTTCTATGGGATTGTAAAGTCAATAATTTGATGTCCTGTGTCCTAATTCATAACATTCTTTGTTAAAGCGATTGGGTTTTGAGTGTTCTAGAATTAGGTTCTATGGTATTGTAAAGTCAATAATTTGATGTCCTGTGTCCTAATTCATAACATTCTTTGTTCAAGCGATTAGGTTTTGAGTGTTCTAGAATTAGGTTCTATGGGATGTTAAAGTCAAGAATTTGATGTCCTGTGTCCTAATTCATAACATTCTTTGTTCAAGCGATTAGGTTTTGAGTGTTCTAGAATTAGGTTCTATGGGATGGTAAAGTCAAGAATTTGATGTCCTGTGTCCTAATTCATAACATTCTTTGTTCAAGCGATTAGGTTTTGAGTGTTCTAGAATTAGGTTCTATGGTATTGTAAAGTCAATAATTTGATGTCCTGTGTCCTAATTCATAACATTCTTTGTTCAAGAGATTAGGTTTTGAGTGTTCTAGAATTAGGTTCTATGGGATTGTAAAGTCAATAATTTGATGTCCTGTGTCCTAATTCATAACATTCTTTGTTCAAGCGATTAGGTTTTGAGTGTTCTAGAATTAGGTTCTATGGGATTGTAAAGTCAAGTATTTGATGTCCTGTGTCCTAATTCATAACATTCTTTGTTCAAGCGATTAGGTTTTGAGTGTTCTAGAATTAGGTTATATTGGATGGTAAAGTAAAGTATTTGATGTCCTGTGTCCTAATTCATAACATTCTTTGTTCAAGCGATTAGGTTTTGAGTGTTCTAGAATTAGGTTCTATGGGATGGTAAAGTCAATAATTTGATGTCCTGTGTCCTAATTCATAACATTCTTTGTTCAAGCGATTAGGTTTTGAGTGTTCTAGAATTAGGTTCTATGGTATTGTAAAGTCAATAATTTGATGTCCTGTGTCCTAATTCATAACATTCTTTGTTCAAGCGATTAGGTTTTGAGTGTTCTAGAATTAGGTTCTATGGTATTGTAAAGTCAATAATTTGATGTCCTGTGTCCTAATTCATAACATTCTTTGTTCAAGCGATTAGGTTTTGAGTGTTCTAGAATTAGGTTCTATGGGATGGTAAAGTCAATAATTTGATGTCCTGTGTCCTAATTCATAACATTCTTTGTTCAAGCGATTAGGTTTTGAGTGTTCTAGAATTAGGTTCTATGGTATTGTAAAGTCAATAATTTGATGTCCTGTGTCCTAATTCATAACATTCTTTGTTCAAGCGATTAGGTTTTGAGTGTTCTAGAATTAGGTTCTATGGTATTGTAAAGTCAATAATTTGATGTCCTGTGTCCTAATTCATAACATCCTTTGTTCAAGCGATTAGGTTTTGAGTGTTCTAGAATTAGGTTCTATGGTATTGTAAAGTCAATAATTTGATGTCCTGTGTCCTAATTCATAACATTCTTTGTTCAAGCGATTAGGTTTTGAGTGTTCTAGAATTAGGTTCTATGGTATTGTAAAGTCAATAATTTGATGTCCTGTGTCCTAATTCATAACATTCTTTGTTCAAGCGATTAGGTTTTGAGTGTTCTAGAATTAGGTTCTATGGTATTGTAAAGTCAATAATTTGATGTCCTGTGTCCTAATTCATAACATTCTTTGTTCAAGCGATTAGGTTTTGAGTGTTCTAGAATTAGGTTCTATGGGATTGTAAAGTCAATAATTTGATGTCCTGTGTCCTAATTCATAACATTCTTTGTTCAAGCGATTAGGTTTTGAGTGTTCTAGAATTAGGTTCTATGGGATTGTAAAGTCAATAATTTGATGTCCTGTGTCCTAATTCATAACATTCATTGTTCAAGCGATTAGGTTTTAAGTGTTCTAGAATTAGGTTCTATGGGATTGTAAAGTCAATAATTTGATGTCCTGTGTCCTAATTCATAACATTATTTGTTCAAGCGATTGGGTTTTGAGTGTTCTAGAATTAGGTTCTATGGGATGGTAAAGTCAATAATTTGATGTCCTGTGTCCTAATTCATAACATTCTTTGTTCAAGCGATTGGGTTTTGAGTGTTCTAGAATTAGGTTCTATGGGATTGTAAAGTCAATAATTTGATGTCCTGTGTCCTAATTCATAACATTCTTTGTTCAAGCGATTAGGTTTTGAGTGTTCTAGAATTAGGTTCTATGGGATTGTAAAGTCAATAATTTGATGTCCTGTGTCCTAATTCATAACATTCTTTGTTCAAGCGATTGGGTTTTGAGTGTTCTAGAATTAGGTTCTATGGGATTGTAAAGTCAATAATTTGATGTCCTGTGTCCTAATTCATAACATTCTTTGTTCAAGCGATTAGGTTTTGAGTGTTCTAGAATTAGGTTCTATGGGATTGTAAAGTCAATAATTTGATGTCCTGTGTCCTAATTCATAACATTATTTGTTCAAGCGATTGGGTTTTGAGTGTTCTAGAATTAGGTTCTATGGGATTGTAAAGTCAATAATTTGATGTCCTGTGTCCTAATTCATAACATTCTTTGTTCAAGCGATTAGGTTTTGAGTGTTCTAGAATTAGGTTCTATGGGATTGTAAAGTCAATAATTTGATGTCCTGTGTCCTAATTCATAACATTCTTTGTTCAAGCGATTAGGTTTTGAGTGTTCTAGAATTAGGTTCTATGGGATTGTAAAGTCAATAATTTGATGTCCTGTGTCCTAATTCATAACATTCTTTGTTAAAGCGATTGGGTTTTGAGTGTTCTAGAATTAGGTTCTATGGTATTGTAAAGTCAATAATTTGATGTCCTGTGTCCTAATTCATAACATTCTTTGTTCAAGCGATTAGGTTTTGAGTGTTCTAGAATTAGGTTCTATGGGATGGTAAAGTCAAGAATTTGATGTCCTGTGTCCTAATTCATAACATTCTTTGTTCAAGCGATTAGGTTTTGAGTGTTCTAGAATTAGGTTCTATGGGATGGTAAAGTCAAGAATTTGATGTCCTGTGTCCTAATTCATAACATTCTTTGTTCAAGCGATTAGGTTTTGAGTGTTCTAGAATTAGGTTCTATGGTATTGTAAAGTCAATAATTTGATGTCCTGTGTCCTAATTCATAACATTCTTTGTTCAAGAGATTAGGTTTTGAGTGTTCTAGAATTAGGTTCTATGGGATTGTAAAGTCAATAATTTGATGTCCTGTGTCCTAATTCATAACATTCTTTGTTCAAGCGATTAGGTTTTGAGTGTTCTAGAATTAGGTTCTATGGGATTGTAAAGTCAAGTATTTGATGTCCTGTGTCCTAATTCATAACATTCTTTGTTCAAGCGATTAGGTTTTGAGTGTTCTAGAATTAGGTTATATTGGATGGTAAAGTAAAGTATTTGATGTCCTGTGTCCTAATTCATAACATTCTTTGTTCAAGCGATTAGGTTTTGAGTGTTCTAGAATTAGGTTCTATGGGATGGTAAAGTCAATAATTTGATGTCCTGTGTCCTAATTCATAACATTCTTTGTTCAAGCGATTAGGTTTTGAGTGTTCTAGAATTAGGTTCTATGGTATTGTAAAGTCAATAATTTGATGTCCTGTGTCCTAATTCATAACATTCTTTGTTCAAGCGATTAGGTTTTGAGTGTTCTAGAATTAGGTTCTATGGTATTGTAAAGTCAATAATTTGATGTCCTGTGTCCTAATTCATAACATTCTTTGTTCAAGCGATTAGGTTTTGAGTGTTCTAGAATTAGGTTCTATGGGATGGTAAAGTCAATAATTTGATGTCCTGTGTCCTAATTCATAACATTCTTTGTTCAAGCGATTAGGTTTTGAGTGTTCTAGAATTAGGTTCTATGGTATTGTAAAGTCAATAATTTGATGTCCTGTGTCCTAATTCATAACATTCTTTGTTCAAGCGATTAGGTTTTGAGTGTTCTAGAATTAGGTTCTATGGTATTGTAAAGTCAATAATTTGATGTCCTGTGTCCTAATTCATAACATTCTTTGTTCAAGCGATTAGGTTTTGAGTGTTCTAGAATTAGGTTCTATGGTATTGTAAAGTCAATAATTTGATGTCCTGTGTCCTAATTCATAACATTCTTTGTTCAAGCGATTAGGTTTTGAGTGTTCTAGAATTAGGTTCTATGGTATTGTAAAGTCAATAATTTGATGTCCTGTGTCCTAATTCATAACATTCTTTGTTCAAGCGATTAGGTTTTGAGTGTTCTAGAATTAGGTTCTATGGTATTGTAAAGTCAATAATTTGATGTCCTGTGTCCTAATTCATAACATTCTTTGTTCAAGCGATTAGGTTTTGAGTGTTCTAGAATTAGGTTCTATGGGATTGTAAAGTCAATAATTTGATGTCCTGTGTCCTAATTCATAACATTCTTTGTTCAAGCGATTAGGTTTTGAGTGTTCTAGAATTAGGTTCTATGGGATTGTAAAGTCAATAATTTGATGTCCTGTGTCCTAATTCATAACATTCATTGTTCAAGCGATTAGGTTTTAAGTGTTCTAGAATTAGGTTCTATGGGATTGTAAAGTCAATAATTTGATGTCCTGTGTCCTAATTCATAACATTATTTGTTCAAGCGATTGGGTTTTGAGTGTTCTAGAATTAGGTTCTATGGGATGGTAAAGTCAATAATTTGATGTCCTGTGTCCTAATTCATAACATTCTTTGTTCAAGCGATTGGGTTTTGAGTGTTCTAGAATTAGGTTCTATGGGATTGTAAAGTCAATAATTTGATGTCCTGTGTCCTAATTCATAACATTCTTTGTTCAAGCGATTAGGTTTTGAGTGTTCTAGAATTAGGTTCTATGGGATTGTAAAGTCAATAATTTGATGTCCTGTGTCCTAATTCATAACATTCTTTGTTCAAGCGATTAGGTTTTGAGTGTTCTAGAATTAGGTTCTATGGTATTGTAAAGTCAATAATTTGATGTCCTGTGTCCTAATTCATAACATTCATTGTTCAAGCGATTAGGTTTTGAGTGTTCTAGAATTAGGTTCTATGGGATTGTAAAGTCAATAATTTGATGTCCTGTGTCCTAATTCATAACATTATTTGTTCAAGCGATTGGGTTTTGAGTGTTCTAGAATTAGGTTCTATGGGATGGTAAAGTCAATAATTTGATGTCCTGTGTCCTAATTCATAACATTCTTTGTTCAAGCGATTGGGTTTTGAGTGTTCTAGAATTAGGTTCTATGGGATTGTAAAGTCAATAATTTGATGTCCTGTGTCCTAATTCATAACATTCTTTGTTCAAGCGATTAGGTTTTGAGTGTTCTAGAATTAGGTTCTATGGGATTGTAAAGTCAATAATTTGATGTCCTGTGTCCTAATTCATAACATTATTTGTTCAAGCGATTGGGTTTTGAGTGTTCTAGAATTAGGTTCTATGGGATTGTAAAGTCAATAATTTGATGTCCTGTGTCCTAATTCATAACATTCTTTGTTCAAGCGATTAGGTTTTGAGTGTTCTAGAATTAGGTTCTATGGGATTGTAAAGTCAATAATTTGATGTCCTGTGTCCTAATTCATAACATTCTTTGTTCAAGCGATTAGGTTTTGAGTGTTCTAGAATTAGGTTCTATGGGATTGTAAAGTCAATAATTTGATGTCCTGTGTCCTAATTCATAACATTCTTTGTTCAAGCGATTGGGTTTTGAGTGTTCTAGAATTAGGTTCTATGGTATTGTAAAGTCAATAATTTGATGTCCTGTGTCCTAATTCATAACATTCTTTGTTCAAGCGATTAGGTTTTGAGTGTTCTAGAATTAGGTTCTATGGGATGGTAAAGTCAAGAATTTGATGTCCTGTGTCCTAATTCATAACATTCTTTGTTCAAGCGATTAGGTTTTGAGTGTTCTAGAATTAGGTTCTATGGGATGGTAAAGTCAAGAATTTGATGTCCTGTGTCCTAATTCATAACATTCTTTGTTCAAGCGATTAGGTTTTGAGTGTTCTAGAATTAGGTTCTATGGGATTGTAAAGTCAATAATTTGATGTCCTGTGTCCTAATTCATAACATTCTTTGTTCAAACGATTAGGTTTTGAGTGTTCTAGAATTAGGTTCTATGGGATGGTAAAGTCAAGAATTTGATGTCCTGTGTCCTAATTCATAACATTCTTTGTTCAAGCGATTAGGTTTTGAGTGTTCTAGAATTAGGTTCTATGGTATTGTAAAGTCAATAATTTGATGTCCTGTGTCCTAATTCATAACATTCTTTGTTCAAGCGATTAGGTTTTGAGTGTTCTAGAATTAGGTTCTATGGGATTGTAAAGTCAAGTATTTGATGTCCTGTGTCCTAATTCATAACATTCTTTGTTCAAGCGATTAGGTTTTGAGTGTTCTAGAATTAGGTTATATTGGATGGTAAAGTAAAGTATTTGATGTCCTGTGTCCTAATTCATAACATTCTTTGTTCAAGCGATTAGGTTTTGAGTGTTCTAGAATTAGGTTCTATGGGATGGTAAAGTCAATAATTTGATGTCCTGTGTCCTAATTCATAACATTCTTTGTTCAAGCGATTAGGTTTTGAGTGTTCTAGAATTAGGTTCTATGGTATTGTAAAGTCAATAATTTGATGTCCTGTGTCCTAATTCATAACATTCTTTGTTCAAGCGATTAGGTTTTGAGTGTTCTAGAATTAGGTTCTATGGTATTGTAAAGTCAATAATTTGATGTCCTGTGTCCTAATTCATAACATTCTTTGTTCAAGCGATTAGGTTTTGAGTGTTCTAGAATTAGGTTCTATGGTATTGTAAAGTCAATAATTTGATGTCCTGTGTCCTAATTCATAACATTCTTTGTTCAAGCGATTAGGTTTTGAGTGTTCTAGAATTAGGTTCTATGGTATTGTAAAGTCAATAATTTGATGTCCTGTGTCCTAATTCATAACATTCTTTGTTCAAGCGATTAGGTTTTGAGTGTTCTAGAATTAGGTTCTATGGGATGGTAAAGTCAATAATTTGATGTCCTGTGTCCTAATTCATAACATTCTTTGTTCAAGCGATTAGGTTTTGAGTGTTCTAGAATTAGGTTCTATGGTATTGTAAAGTCAATAATTTGATGTCCTGTGTCCTAATTCATAACATTCTTTGTTCAAGCGATTAGGTTTTGAGTGTTCTAGAATTAGGTTCTATGGGATGGTAAAGTCAATAATTTGATGTCCTGTGTCCTAATTCATAACATTCTTTGTTCAAGCGATTAGGTTTTGAGTGTTCTAGAATTAGGTTCTATGGTATTGTAAAGTCAATAATTTGATGTCCTGTGTCCTAATTCATAACATTCTTTGTTCAAGCGATTAGGTTTTGAGTGTTCTAGAATTAGGTTCTATGGTATTGTAAAGTCAATAATTTGATGTCCTGTGTCCTAATTCATAACATTCTTTGTTCAAGCGATTAGGTTTTGAGTGTTCTAGAATTAGGTTCTATGGTATTGTAAAGTCAATAATTTGATGTCCTGTGTCCTAATTCATAACATTCTTTGTTCAAGCGATTAGGTTTTGAGTGTTCTAGAATTAGGTTCTATGGTATTGTAAAGTCAATAATTTGATGTCCTGTGTCCTAATTCATAACATTCTTTGTTCAAGCGATTAGGTTTTGAGTGTTCTAGAATTAGGTTCTATGGTATTGTAAAGTCAATAATTTGATGTCCTGTGTCCTAATTCATAACATTCTTTGTTCAAGCGATTAGGTTTTGAGTGTTCTAGAATTAGGTTCTATGGGATTGTAAAGTCAATAATTTGATGTCCTGTGTCCTAATTCATAACATTCTTTGTTCAAGCGATTAGGTTTTGAGTGTTCTAGAATTAGGTTCTATGGGATTGTAAAGTCAATAATTTGATGTCCTGTGTCCTAATTCATAACATTCATTGTTCAAGCGATTAGGTTTTAAGTGTTCTAGAATTAGGTTCTATGGGATTGTAAAGTCAATAATTTGATGTCCTGTGTCCTAATTCATAACATTATTTGTTCAAGCGATTGGGTTTTGAGTGTTCTAGAATTAGGTTCTATGGGATGGTAAAGTCAATAATTTGATGTCCTGTGTCCTAATTCATAACATTCTTTGTTCAAGCGATTGGGTTTTGAGTGTTCTAGAATTAGGTTCTATGGGATTGTAAAGTCAATAATTTGATGTCCTGTGTCTAATTCATAACATTCTTTGTTCAAGCGATTAGGTTTTGAGTGTTCTAGAATTAGGTTCTATGGGATTGTAAAGTCAATAATTTGATGTCCTGTGTCCTAATTCATAACATTATTTGTTCAAGCGATTGGGTTTTGAGTGTTCTAGAATTAGGTTCTATGGGATTGTAAAGTCAATAATTTGATGTCCTGTGTCCTAATTCATAACATTCTTTGTTCAAGCGATTAGGTTTTGAGTGTTCTAGAATTAGGTTCTATGGGATTGTAAAGTCAATAATTTGATGTCCTGTGTCCTAATTCATAACATTCTTTGTTCAAGCGATTAGGTTTTGAGTGTTCTAGAATTAGGTTCTATGGGATTGTAAAGTCAATAATTTGATGTCCTGTGTCCTAATTCATAACATTCTTTGTTCAAGCGATTGGGTTTTGAGTGTTCTAGAATTAGGTTCTATGGTATTGTAAAGTCAATAATTTGATGTCCTGTGTCCTAATTCATAACATTCTTTGTTCAAGCGATTAGGTTTTGAGTGTTCTAGAATTAGGTTCTATGGGATGGTAAAGTCAAGAATTTGATGTCCTGTGTCCTAATTCATAACATTCTTTGTTCAAGCGATTAGGTTTTGAGTGTTCTAGAATTAGGTTCTATGGGATGGTAAAGTCAAGAATTTGATGTCCTGTGTCCTAATTCATAACATTCTTTGTTCAAGCGATTAGGTTTTGAGTGTTCTAGAATTAGGTTCTATGGTATTGTAAAGTCAATAATTTGATGTCCTGTGTCCTAATTCATAACATTCATTGTTCAAGCGATTGGGTTTTGAGTGTTCTAGAATTAGGTTCTATGGGATTGTAAAGTCAATAATTTGATGTCCTGTGTCCTAATTCATAACATTCTTTGTTCAAGCGATTAGGTTTTGAGTGTTCTAGAATTAGGTTCTATGGAATGGTAAAGTCAAGAATTTGATGTCCTGTGTCCTAATTCATAACATTCTTTGTTCAAGCGATTAGGTTTTGAGTGTTCTAGAATTAGGTTCTATGGTATTGTAAAGTCAATAATTTGATGTCCTGTGTCCTAATTCATAACATTCTTTGTTCAAGCGATTAGGTTTTGAGTGTTCTAGAATTAGGTTCTATGGGATTGTAAAGTCAAGTATTTGATGTCCTGTGTCCTAATTCATAACATTCTTTGTTCAAGCGATTAGGTTTTGAGTGTTCTAGAATTAGGTTATATTGGATGGTAAAGTAAAGTATTTGATGTCCTGTGTCCTAATTCATAACATTCTTTGTTCAAGCGATTAGGTTTTGAGTGTTCTAGAATTAGGTTCTATGGGATGGTAAAGTCAATAATTTGATGTCCTGTGTCCTAATTCATAACATTCTTTGTTCAAGCGATTAGGTTTTGAGTGTTCTAGAATTAGGTTCTATGGTATTGTAAAGTCAATAATTTGATGTCCTGTGTCCTAATTCATAACATTCTTTGTTCAAGCGATTAGGTTTTGAGTGTTCTAGAATTAGGTTCTATGGTATTGTAAAGTCAATAATTTGATGTCCTGTGTCCTAATTCATAACATTCTTTGTTCAAGCGATTAGGTTTTGAGTGTTCTAGAATTAGGTTCTATGGTATTGTAAAGTCAATAATTTGATGTCCTGTGTAATAATTCATAACATTCTTTGTTCAAGCGATTTGGTTTTGAGTGTTCTAGAATTAGGTTCTATGGGATGGTAAAGTCAATAATTTGATGTCCTGTGTCCTAATTCATAACATTCTTTGTTCAAGCGATTAGGTTTTGAGTGTTCTAGAATTAGGTTCTATGGTATTGTAAAGTCAATAATTTGATGTCCTGTGTCCTAATTCATAACATTCTTTGTTCAAGCGATTAGGTTTTGAGTGTTCTAGAATTAGGTTCTATGGTATTGTAAAGTCAATAATTTGATGTCCTGTGTCCTAATTCATAACATTCTTTGTTCAAGCGATTAGGTTTTGAGTGTTCTAGAATTAGGTTCTATGGTATTGTAAAGTCAATAATTTGATGTCCTGTGTCCTAATTCATAACATTCTTTGTTCAAGCGATTAGGTTTTGAGTGTTCTAGAATTAGGTTCTATGGTATTGTAAAGTCAATAATTTGATGTCCTGTGTCCTAATTCATAACATTCTTTGTTCAAGCGATTAGGTTTTGAGTGTTCTAGAATTAGGTTCTATGGTATTGTAAAGTCAATAATTTGATGTCCTGTGTCCTAATTCATAACATTCTTTGTTCAAGTGATTAGGTTTTGAGTGTTCTAGAATTAGGTTCTATGGGATTGTAAAGTCAATAATTTGATGTCCTGTGTCCTAATTCATAACATTCTTTGTTCAAGCGATTAGGTTTTGAGTGTTCTAGAATTAGGTTCTATGGGATTGTAAAGTCAATAATTTGATGTCCTGTGTCCTAATTCATAACATTATTTGTTCAAGCGATTGGGTTTTGAGTGTTCTAGAATTAGGTTCTATGGGATGGTAAAGTCAATAATTTGATGTCCTGTGTCCTAATTCATAACATTCTTTGTTCAAGCGATTGGGTTTTGAGTGTTCTAGAATTAGGTTCTATGGGATTGTAAAGTCAATAATTTGATGTCCTGTGTCCTAATTCATAACATTCTTTGTTCAAGCGATTAGGTTTTGAGTGTTCTAGAATTAGGTTCTATGGGATGGTAAAGTCAAGAATTTGATGTCCTGTGTCCTAATTCATAACATTCTTTGTTCAAGCGATTAGGTTTTGAGTGTTCTAGAATTAGGTTCTATGTGATGGTAAAGTCAAGAATTTGATGTCCTGTGTCCTAATTCATAACATTCTTTGTTCAAGCGATTAGGTTTTGAGTGTTCTAGAATTAGGTTCTATGGTATTGTAAAGTCAATAATTTGATGTCCTGTGTCCTAATTCATAACATTCTTTGTTCAAGCGATTGGGTTTTGAGTGTTCTAGAATTAGGTTCTATGGGATTGTAAAGTCAATAATTTGATGTCCTGTGTCCTAATTCATAACATTCTTTGTTCAAGCGATTAGGTTTTGAGTGTTCTAGAATTAGGTTCTATGGTATTGTAAAGTCAATAATTTGATGTCCTGTGTCCTAATTCATAACATTCTTTGTTCAAGCGATTGGGTTTTGAGTGTTCTAGAATTAGGTTCTATGGGATTGTAAAGTCAATAATTTGATGTCCTGTGTCCTAATTCATAACATTCTTTGTTCAAGCGATTAGGTTTTGAGTGTTCTAGAATTAGGTTCTATGGGATGGTAAAGTCAAGAATTTGATGTCCTGTGTCCTAATTCATAACATTCTTTGTTCAAGCGATTAGGTTTTGAGTGTTCTAGAATTAGGTTCTATGGGATGGTAAAGTCAAGAATTTGATGTCCTGTGTCCTAATTCATAACATTCTTTGTTCAAGCGATTAGGTTTTGAGTGTTCTAGAATTAGGTTCTATGGTATTGTAAAGTCAATAATTTGATGTCCTGTGTCCTAATTCATAACATTCTTTGTTCAAGCGATTAGGTTTTGAGTGTTCTAGAATTAGGTTCTATGGGATTGTAAAGTCAAGTATTTGATGTCCTGTGTCCTAATTCATAACATTCTTTGTTCAAGCGATTAGGTTTTGAGTGTTCTAGAATTAGGTTATATTGGATGGTAAAGTAAAGTATTTGATGTCCTGTGTCCTAATTCATAACATTCTTTGTTCAAGCGATTAGGTTTTGAGTGTTCTAGAATTAGGTTCTATGGGATGGTAAAGTCAATAATTTGATGTCCTGTGTCCTAATTCATAACATTCTTTGTTCAAGCGATTAGGTTTTGAGTGTTCTAGAATTAGGTTCTATGGTATTGTAAAGTCAATAATTTGATGTCCTGTGTCCTAATTCATAACATTCTTTGTTCAAGCGATTAGGTTTTGAGTGTTCTAGAATTAGGTTCTATGGTATTGTAAAGTCAATAATTTGATGTCCTGTGTCCTAATTCATAACATTCTTTGTTCAAGCGATTAGGTTTTGAGTGTTCTAGAATTAGGTTCTATGGTATTGTAAAGTCAATAATTTGATGTCCTGTGTCCTAATTCATAACATTCTTTGTTCAAGCGATTAGGTTTTGAGTGTTCTAGAATTAGGTTCTATGGTATTGTAAAGTCAATAATTTGATGTCCTGTGTCCTAATTCATAACATTCTTTGTTCAAGCGATTAGGTTTTGAGTCTTCTAGAATTAGGTTCTATGGGATGGTAAAGTCAATAATTTGATGTCCTGTGTCCTAATTCATAACATTCTTTGTTCAAGCGATTAGGTTTTGAGTGTTCTAGAATTAGGTTCTATGGTATTGTAAAGTCAATAATTTGATGTCCTGTGTCCTAATTCATAACATTCTTTGTTCAAGCGATTAGGTTTTGAGTGTTCTAGAATTAGGTTCTATGGGATGGTAAAGTCAATAATTTGATGTCCTGTGTCCTAATTCATAACATTCTTTGTTCAAGCGATTAGGTTTTGAGTGTTCTAGAATTAGGTTCTATGGTATTGTAAAGTCAATAATTTGATGTCCTGTGTCCTAATTCATAACATTCTTTGTTCAAGCTATTAGGTTTTGAGTGTTCTAGAATTAGGTTCTATGGGATGGTAAAGTCAAGAATTTGATGTCTTGTGTCCTAATTCATAACATTCTTTGTTCAAGCGATTAGGTTTTGAGTGTTCTAGAATTAGGTTCTATGGGATGGTAAAGTCAAGAATTTGATGTCCTGTGTCCTAATTCATAACATTCTTTGTTCAAGCGATTAGGTTTTGAGTGTTCTAGAATAAGGTTCTATGGTATTGTAAAGTCAAGAATTTGATGTCCTGTGTCCTAATTCATAACATTCTTTGTTCAAGCGATTAGGTTTTGAGTGTTCTAGAATTAGGTTCTATGGGATGGTAAAGTCAAGAATTAGATGTCCTGTGTCCTAATTCATAACATTCTTTGTTCAAGCGATTAGGTTTTGAGTGTTCTAGAATTAGGTTCTATGGTATTGTAAAGTCAATAATTTGATGTCCTGTGTCCTAATTCATAACATTCTTTGTTCAAGCGATTAGGTTTTGAGTGTTCTAGAATTAGGTTCTATGGTATTGTAAAGTCAATAATTTGATGTCCTGTGTCCTAATTCATAACATTCTTTGTTCAAGCGATTAGGTTTTGAGTGTTCTAGAATTAGGTTCTATGGTATTGTAAAGTCAATAATTTGATGTCCTGTGTCCTAATTCACAACATTATTTGTTCAAGCGATTAGGTTTTGAGTGTTCTAGAATTAGGTTCTATGGTATTGTAAAGTCAATAATTTGATGTCCTGTGTCCTAATTCATAACATTCTTTGTTCAAGCGATTAGGTTTTGAGTGTTCTAGAATTAGGTTCTATGGGATGGTAAAGTCAAGAATTTGATGTCCTGTGTCCTAATTCATAACATTCTTTGTTCAAGCGATTAGGTTTTGAGTGTTCTAGAATTAGGTTCTATGGTATTGTAAAGTCAATAATTTGATGTCCTGTGTCCTAATTCATAACATTCTTTGTTCAAGCGATTAGGTTTTGAGTGTTCTAGAATTAGGTTCTATGGTATTGTAAAGTCAATAATTTGATGTCCTGTGTCCTAATTCATAACATTCTTTGTTCAAGCGATTAGGTTTTGAGTGTTCTAGAATTAGGTTCTATGGGATGGTAAAGTCAATAATTTGATGTCCTGTGTCCTAATTCATAACATTCTTTGTTCAAGCGATTAGGTTTTGAGTGTTCTAGAATTAGGTTCTATGGTATTGTAAAGTCAATAATTTGATGTCCTGTGTCCTAATTCATAACATTCTTTGTTCAAGCGATTAGGTTTTGAGTGTTCTAGAATTAGGTTCTATGGGATGGTAAAGTCAATAATTTGATGTCCTGTGTCCTAATTCATAACATTCTTTGTTCAAGCGATTAGGTTTTGAGTGTTCTAGAATTAGGTTCTATGGTATTGTAAAGTCAATAATTTGATGTCCTGTGTCCTAATTCATAACATTCTTTGTTCAAGCTATTAGGTTTTGAGTGTTCTAGAATTAGGTTCTATGGGATGGTAAAGTCAAGAATTTGATGTCCTGTGTCCTAATTCATAACATTCTTTGTTCAAGCGATTAGGTTTTGAGTGTTCTAGAATTAGGTTCTATGGGATGGTAAAGTCAAGAATTTGATGTCCTGTGTCCTAATTCATAACATTCTTTGTTCAAGCGATTAGGTTTTGAGTGTTCTAGAATAAGGTTCTATGGTATTGTAAAGTCAAGAATTTGATGTCCTGTGTCCTAATTCATAACATTCTTTGTTCAAGCGATTAGGTTTTGAGTGTTCTAGAATTAGGTTCTATGGGATGGTAAAGTCAAGAATTAGATGTCCTGTGTCCTAATTCATAACACTCTTTGTTCAAGCGATTAGGTTTTGAGTGTTCTAGAATTAGGTTCTATGGTATTGTAAAGTCAATAATTTGATGTCCTGTGTCCTAATTCATAACATTCTTTGTTCAAGCGATTAGGTTTTGAGTGTTCTAGAATTAGGTTCTATGGTATTGTAAAGTCAATAATTTGATGTCCTGTGTCCTAATTCATAACATTCTTTGTTCAAGCGATTAGGTTTTGAGTGTTCTAGAATTAGGTTCTATGGTATTGTAAAGTCAATAATTTGATGTCCTGTGTCCTAATTCATAACATTCTTTGTTCAAGTGATTAGGTTTTGAGTGTTCTAGAATTAGGTTCTATGGGATTGTAAAGTCAATAATTTGATGTCCTGTGTCCTAATTCATAACATTCTTTGTTCAAGCGATTAGGTTTTGAGTGTTCTAGAATTAGGTTCTATGGGATTGTAAAGTCAATAATTTGATGTCCTGTGTCCTAATTCATAACATTCATTGTTCAAGCGATTAGGTTTTAAGTGTTCTAGAATTAGGTTCTATGGGATTGTAAAGTCAATAATTTGATGTCCTGTGTCCTAATTCATAACATTATTTGTTCAAGCGATTGGGTTTTGAGTGTTCTAGAATTAGGTTCTATGGGATGGTAAAGTCAATAATTTGATGTCCTGTGTCCTAATTCATAACATTCTTTGTTCAAGCGATTGGGTTTTGAGTGTTCTAGAATTAGGTTCTATGGGATTGTAAAGTCAATAATTTGATGTCCTGTGTCCTAATTCATAACATTCTTTGTTCAAGCGATTAGGTTTTGAGTGTTCTAGAATTAGGTTCTATGGGATGGTAAAGTCAAGAATTTGATGTCCTGTGTCCTAATTCATAACATTCTTTGTTCAAGCGATTAGGTTTTGAGTGTTCTAGAATTAGGTTCTATGGGATTGTAAAGTCAAGAATTTGATGTCCTGTGTCCTAATTCATAACATTCTTTGTTCAAGCGATTAGGTTTTGAGTGTTCTAGAATTAGGTTCTATGGTATTGTAAAGTCAATAATTTGATGTCCTGTGTCCTAATTCATAACATTCTTTGTTCAAGCGATTGGGTTTTGAGTGTTCTAGAATTAGGTTCTATGGGATTGTAAAGTCAATAATTTGATGTCCTGTGTCCTAATTCATAACATTCTTTGTTCAAGCGATTAGGTTTTGAGTGTTCTAGAATTAGGTTCTATGGGATGGTAAAGTCAAGAATTTGATGTCCTGTGTCCTAATTCATAACATTCTTTGTTCAAGCGATTAGGTTTTGAGTGTTCTAGAATTAGGTTCTATGGTATTGTAAAGTCAATAATTTGATGTCCTGTGTCCTAATTCATAACATTCTTTGTTCAAGCGATTAGGTTTTGAGTGTTCTAGAATTAGGTTCTATGGGATTGTAAAGTCAAGTATTTGATGTCCTGTGTCCTAATTCATAACATTCTTTGTTCAAGCGATTAGGTTTTGAGTGTTCTAGAATTAGATTATATTGGATGGTAAAGTAAAGTATTTGATGTCCTGTGTCCTAATTCATAACATTCTTTGTTCAAGCGATTAGGTTTTGAGTGTTCTAGAATTAGGTTCTATGGGATGGTAAAGTCAATAATTTGATGTCCTGTGTCCTAATTCATAACATTCTTTGTTCAAGCGATTAGGTTTTGAGTGTTCTAGAATTAGGTTCTATGGTATTGTAAAGTCAATAATTTGATGTCCTGTGTCCTAATTCATAACATTCTTTGTTCAAGCGATTAGGTTTTGAGTGTTCTAGAATTAGGTTCTATGGTATTGTAAAGTCAATAATTTGATGTCCTGTGTCCTAATTCATAACATTCTTTGTTCAAGCGATTAGGTTTTGAGTGTTCTAGAATTAGGTTCTATGGTATTGTAAAGTCAATAATTTGATGTCCTGTGTCCTAATTCATAACATTCTTTGTTCAAGCGATTAGGTTTTGAGTGTTCTAGAATTAGGTTCTATGGTATTGTAAAGTCAATAATTTGATGTCCTGTGTCCTAATTCATAACATTCTTTGTTCAAGCGATTAGGTTTTGAGTGTTCTAGAATTAGGTTCTATGGGATGGTAAAGTCAATAATTTGATGTCCTGTGTCCTAATTCATAACATTCTTTGTTCAAGCGATTAGGTTTTGAGTGTTCTAGAATTAGGTTCTATGGTATTGTAAAGTCAATAATTTGATGTCCTGTGTCCTAATTCATAACATTCTTTGTTCAAGCGATTAGGTTTTGAGTGTTCTAGAATTAGGTTCTATGGGATGGTAAAGTCAATAATTTGATGTCCTGTGTCCTAATTCATAACATTCTTTGTTCAAGCGATTAGGTTTTGAGTGTTCTAGAATTAGGTTCTATGGTATTGTAAAGTCAATAATTTGATGTCCTGTGTCCTAATTCATAACATTCTTTGTTCAAGCTATTAGGTTTTGAGTGTTCTAGAATTAGGTTCTATGGGATGGTAAAGTCAAGAATTTGATGTCCTGTGTCCTAATTCATAACATTCTTTGTTCAAGCGATTAGGTTTTGAGTGTTCTAGAATTAGGTTCTATGGGATGGTAAAGTCAAGAATTTGATGTCCTGTGTCCTAATTCATAACATTCTTTGTTCAAGCGATTAGGTTTTGAGTGTTCTAGAATAAGGTTCTATGGTATTGTAAAGTCAAGAATTTGATGTCCTGTGTCCTAATTCATAACATTCTTTGTTCAAGCGATAAGGTTTTGAGTGTTCTAGAATTAGGTTCTATGGGATGGTAAAGTCAAGAATTAGATGTCTTGTGTCCTAATTCATAACATTCTTTGTTCAAGCGATTAGGTTTTGAGTGTTCTAGAATTAGGTTCTATGGTATTGTAAAGTCAATAATTTGATGTCCTGTGTCCTAATTCATAACATTCTTTGTTCAAGCGATTAGGTTTTGAGTGTTCTAGAATTAGGTTCTATGGTATTGTAAAGTCAATAATTTGATGTCCTGTGTCCTAATTCATAACATTCTTTGTTCAAGCGATTAGGTTTTGAGTGTTCTAGAATTAGGTTCTATGGTATTGTAAAGTCAATAATTTGATGTCCTGTGTCCTAATTCACAACATTATTTGTTCAAGCGATTAGGTTTTGAGTGTTCTAGAATTAGGTTCTATGGTATTGTAAAGTCAATAATTTGATGTCCTGTGTCCTAATTCATAACATTCTTTGTTCAAGCGATTAGGTTTTGAGTGTTCTAGAATTAGGTTCTATGGGATGGTAAAGTCAAGAATTTGATGTCCTGTGTCCTAATTCATAACATTCTTTGTTCAAGCGATTAGGTTTTGAGTGTTCTAGAATTAGGTTCTATGGGATGGTAAAGTCAAGAATTTGATGTCCTGTGTCCTAATTCATAACATTCTTTGTTCAAGCGATTAGGTTTTGAGTGTTCTAGAATTAGGTTCTATGGTATTGTAAAGTCAATAATTTGATGTCCTGTGTCCTAATTCATAACATTCTTTGTTCAAGCGATTAGGTTTTGAGTGTTCTAGAATTAGGTTCTATGGGATGGTAAAGTCAAGAATTTGATGTCCTGTGTCCTAATTCATAACATTCTTTGTTCAAGCGATTAGGTTTTGAGTGTTCTAGAATTAGGTTCTATGGTATTGTAAAGTCAATAATTTGATGTCCTGTGTCCTAATTCATAACATTCTTTGTTCAAGCGATTAGGTTTTGAGTGTTCTAGAATTAGGTTCTATGGGATGGTAAAGTCAAGAATTTGATGTCCTGTGTCCTAATTCATAACATTATTTGTTCAAGCGATTAGGTTTTGAGTGTTCTAGAATTAGGTTCTATGGTATTGTAAAGTCAATAATTTGATGTCCTGTGTCCTAATTCATAACATTCTTTGTTCAAGCAATTAGGTTTTGAGTGTTCTAGAATTAGGTTCTATGGGATGGTAAAGTCAAGAATTTGATGTCCTGTGTCCTAATTCATAACATTCTTTGTTCAAGCGATTAGGTTTTGAGTGTTCTAGAATTAGGTTCTATGGGATGGTAAAGTCAAGAATTTGATGTCCTGTGTCCTAATTCATAACATTCTTTGTTCAAGCGATTAGGTTTTGAGTGTTCTAGAATAAGGTTCTATGGTATTGTAAAGTCAATAATTTGATGTCCTGTGTCCTAATTCATAACATTCTTTGTTCAAGCGATTAGGTTTTGAGTGTTCTAGAATTAGGTTCTATGGGATGGTAAAGTCAAGAATTTGATGTCCTGTGTCCTAATTCATAACATTCTTTGTTCAAGCGATTAGGTTTTGAGTGTTCTAGAATTAGGTTCTATGGGATGGTAAAGTCAAGAATTTGATGTCCTGTGTCCTAATTCATAACATTCTTTGTTCAAGCGATTAGGTTTTGAGTGTTCTAGAATTAGGTTCTATGGTATTGTAAAGTCAATAATTTGATGTCCTGTGTCCTAATTCATAACATTCTTTGTTCAAGCGATTAGGTTTTGAGTGTTCTAGAATTAGGTTCTATGGGATTGTAAAGTCAATAATTTGATGTCCTGTGTCCTAATTCATAACATTCTTTGTTCAAGCGATTAGGTTTTGAGTGTTCTAGAATTAGGTTCTATGGGATGGTAAAGTCAAGAATTTGATGTCCTGTGTCCTAATTCATAACATTCTTTGTTCAAGCTATTGGGTTTTAAGTGTTCTAGAATTAGGTTCTATGGGATTGTAAAGTCAAGAATTTGATGTCCTGTGTCCTAATTCATAACATTCTTTGTTCAAGCGATTAGGTTTTGAGTGTTCTAGAATTAGGTTCTATGGGATTGTAAAGTCAATAATTTGATGTCCTGTGTCCTAATTCATAACATTCTTTGTTCAAGCGATTAGGTTTTAAGTGTTCTAGAATTAGGTTCTATGGGATGGTAAAGTCAAGAATTTGATGTCCTGTGTCCTAATTCATAACATTATTTGTTCAAGCTATTGGGTTTTAAGTGTTCTAGAATTAGGTTCTATGGGATGGTAAAGTCAAGTATTTGATGTCCTGTGTCTTAATTCATAACATTCTTTGTTCAAGCTATTGGGTTTTGAGTGTTCTAGAATTAGGTTCTATGGGATGGTAAAGTCAAGAATTTGATGTCCTGTGTCCTAATTCATAACATTCTTTGTTCAAGCTATTGGGTTTTAAGTGTTCTAGAATTAGGTTCTATGGGATGGTAAAGTCAAGAATTTGATGTCCTGTGTCTTAATTCATAACATTCTTTGTTCAAGCTATTGGGTTTTAAGTGTTCTAGAATTAGGTTCTATGGGATGGTAAAGTCAAGAATTTGATGTCCTGTGTCATAATTCATAATATTCTTTGTTGAAGATATTGGGTTTTGAGTGTTCTAGAATTAGGTTCTATGGGATGGTAAAGTCAAGAATTTGATGTCCTGTGTCCTAATTCATAACATTCTTTGTTCAAGCTATTTTGTTTTAAGTGTTCTAGAATTAGGTTCTATGGGATGGTAAAGTCAAGAATTTGATGTCCTGTGTCCTAATTCATAATATTCTTTGTTGAAGATATTGGGTTTTGAGTGTTCTAGAATTAGGTTTTATGGGATGATAAAGTCAAGAATTTGATGTCCTGTGTCCTAATTCATAACATTCTTTGTTGAAGCTATTGGGTTTTGAGTGTTCTAGAATTAGGTTCTATGGGATGGTAAAGTCAAGAATTTGACGTCCTGTGTCATAATTCATAACATTCTTTGTTCAAGCTATTTGGTTTTGAATGTTCTAGAATTAGGTTATATTGGATGGTAAAGTAAAGTATTTGATGTCCTGTGTCTTAATTCATAACATTCTTTGTTCAAGCTATTGGGTTTTGATTGTTCTAGAATTAGGTTCTATGGGATGGTAAAGTAAAGTATTTGATGTCCTGTGTCCTAATTCATAACATTCTTTGTTCAAGCGATTAGGTTTTGAGTGTTCTAGAATTAGGTTCTATGGGATGGTAAAGTAAAGTATTTGATGTCCTGTGTCCTAATTCATAACATTCTTTGTTCAAGCGATTAGGTTTTGAGTGTTCTAGAATTAGGTTCTATGGGATGGTAAAGTAAAGTATTTGATGTCCTGTGTCCTAATTCATAACATTCTTTATTGAAGTTATTGGGTTTTAAGCGTTCTAGAATTAGGTTCTATGGGATGGTAAAGTCAAGAATTTGATGTCCTGTGTCATAATTCATAACATTCTTTGTTCAAGCTATTTGGTTTTGAATGTTCTAGAATTAGGTTATATTGGATGGTAAAGTAAAGTATTTGATGTCCTGTGTCTTAATTCATAACATTCTTTGTTCAAGCTATTGGGTTTTGATTGTTCTAGAATTAGGTTCTATGGGATGGTAAAGTAAAGTATTTGATGTCCTGTGTCCTAATTCATAACATTCTTTGTTCAAGCTATTGGGTTTTAAGTGTTCTAGAATTAGGTTCTATGGGATTGTAAAGTCAAGAATTTGATGTCCTGTGTCCTAATTCATAACATTCTTTGTTCAAGCGATTAGGTTTTGAGTGTTCTAGAATTAGGTTCTATGGGATTGTAAAGTCAATAATTTGATGTCCTGTGTCCTAATTCATAACATTCTTTGTTCAAGCGATTAGGTTTTAAGTGTTCTAGAATTAGGTTCTATGGGATGGTAAAGTCAAGAATTTGATGTCCTGTGTCCTAATTCATAACATTATTTGTTCAAGCTATTGGGTTTTAAGTGTTCTAGAATTAGGTTCTATGGGATGGTAAAGTCAAGTATTTGATGTCCTGTGTCTTAATTCATAACATTCTTTGTTCAAGCTATTGGGTTTTGAGTGTTCTAGAATTAGGTTCTATGGGATGGTAAAGTCAAGAATTTGATGTCCTGTGTCCTAATTTATAACATTCTTTGTTCAAGCTATTGGGTTTTAAGTGTTCTAGAATTAGGTTCTATGGGATGGTAAAGTCAAGAATTTGATGTCCTGTGTCTTAATTCATAACATTCTTTGTTCAAGCTATTGGGTTTTAAGTGTTCTAGAATTGGGTTCTATGGGATGGTAAAGTCAAGAATTTGATGACCTGTGTCATAATTCATAATATTCTTTGTTGAAGATATTGGGTTTTGAGTGTTCTAGAATTAGGTTCTATGGGATGGTAAAGTCAAGAATTTGATGTCCTGTGTCCTAAATCATAACATTCTTTGTTCAAGCTATTGGGTTTTAAGTGTTCTACAATTAGGTTCTATGGGATGGTAAAGTCAAGAATTTGATGTCCTGTGTCTTAATTCATAATATTCTTTGTTGAAGATATTGGGTTTTGAGTGTTCTAGAATTAGGTTTTATGGGATGATAAAGTCAAGAATTGGATGTCCTGTGTCCTAATTCATAACATTCATTGTTGAAGATATTGGGTTTTGAGTGTTCTAGAATTAGGTTTTATGGGATGATAAAGTCAAGAATTTGATGTCCTGTGTCCTAATTCATAACATTCTTTGTTGAAGCTATTGGGTTTTGAGTGTTCTAGAATTAGGTTCTATGGGATGGTAAAGTCAAGAATTTGACGTCCTGTGTCATAATTCATAACATTCTTTGTTCAAGCTATTTGGTTTTGAATGTTCTAGAATTAGGTTATATTGGATGGTAAAGTAAAGTATTTGATGTCCTGTGTCTTAATTCATAACATTCTTTGTTCAAGCTATTGGGTTTTGATTGTTCTAGAATTAGGTTCTATGGGATGGTAAAGTAAAGTATTTGATGTCCTGTGTCCTAATTCATAACATTCTTTGTTCAAGCGATTAGGTTTTGAGTGTTCTAGAATTAGGTTCTATGGGATGGTAAAGTAAAGTATTTGATGTCCTGTGTCCTAATTCATAACATTCTTTGTTCAAGCGATTAGGTTTTGAGTGTTCTAGAATTAGGTTCTATGGGATGGTAAAGTAAAGTATTTGATGTCCTGTGTCCTAATTCATAACATTCTTTATTGAAGTTATTGGGTTTTAAGCGTTCTAGAATTAGGTTCTATGGGATGGTAAAGTCAAGAATTTGATGTCCTGTGTCCTAATTCATAACATTCTTTGTTCAAGCTATTTTGTTTTAAGTGTTCTAGAATTAGGTTCTATGGGATGGTAAAGTCAAGAATTTGATGTCCTGTGTCTTAATTCATAATATTCTTTGTTGAAGATATTGGGTTTTGAGTGTTCTAGAATTAGGTTTTATGGGATGATAAAGTCAAGAATTTGATGTCCTGTGTCCTAATTCATAACATTCATTGTTGAAGATATTGGGTTTTGAGTGTTCTAGAATTAGGTTTTATGGGATGATAAAGTCAAGAATTTGATGTCCTGTGTCCTAATTCATAACATTCTTTGTTGAAGCTATTGGGTTTTGAGTGTTCTAGAATTAGGTTCTATGGGATGGTAAAGTCAAGAATTTGACGTCCTGTGTCATAATTCATAACATTCTTTGTTCAAGCTATTTGGTTTTGAATGTTCTAGAATTAGGTTATATTGGATGGTAAAGTAAAGTATTTGATGTCCTGTGTCTTAATTCATAACATTCTTTGTTCAAGCTATTGGGTTTTGATTGTTCTAGAATTAGGTTCTATGGGATGGTAAAGTAAAGTATTTGATGTCCTGTGTCCTAATTCATAACATTCTTTGTTCAAGCGATTAGGTTTTGAGTGTTCTAGAATTAGGTTCTATGGGATGGTAAAGTAAAGTATTTGATGTCCTGTGTCCTAATTCATAACATTCTTTGTTCAAGCGATTAGGTTTTGAGTGTTCTAGAATTAGGTTCTATGGGATGGTAAAGTAAAGTATTTGATGTCCTGTGTCCTAATTCATAACATTCTTTATTGAAGTTATTGGGTTTTAAGCGTTCTAGAATTAGGTTCTATGGGATGGTAAAGTCAAGAATTTGATGTCCTGTGTCATAATTCATAACATTCTTTGTTCAAGCTATTTGGTTTTGAATGTTCTAGAATTAGGTTATATTGGATGGTAAAGTAAAGTATTTGATGTCCTGTGTCTTAATTCATAACATTCTTTGTTCAAGCTATTGGGTTTTGATTGTTCTAGAATTAGGTTCTATGGGATGGTAAAGTAAAGTATTTGATGTCCTGTGTCCTAATTCATAACATTCTTTGTTCAACTATTGGGTTTTAAGTGTTCTAGAATTAGGTTCTATGGGATTGTAAAGTCAAGAATTTGATGTCCTGTGTCCTAATTCATAACATTCTTTGTTCAAGCGATTAGGTTTTGAGTGTTCTAGAATTAGGTTCTATGGGATTGTAAAGTCAATAATTTGATGTCCTGTGTCCTAATTCATAACATTCTTTGTTCAAGCGATTAGGTTTTAAGTGTTCTAGAATTAGGTTCTATGGGATGGTAAAGTCAAGAATTTGATGTCCTGTGTCCTAATTCATAACATTATTTGTTCAAGCTATTGGGTTTTAAGTGTTCTAGAATTAGGTTCTATGGGATGGTAAAGTCAAGTATTTGATGTCCTGTGTCTTAATTCATAACATTCTTTGTTCAAGCTATTGGGTTTTGAGTGTTCTAGAATTAGGTTCTATGGGATGGTAAAGTCAAGAATTTGATGTCCTGTGTCCTAATTTATAACATTCTTTGTTCAAGCTATTGGGTTTTAAGTGTTCTAGAATTAGGTTCTATGGGATGGTAAAGTCAAGAATTTGATGTCCTGTGTCTTAATTCATAACATTCTTTGTTCAAGCTATTGGGTTTTAAGTGTTCTAGAATTAGGTTCTATGGGATGGTAAAGTCAAGAATTTGATGACCTGTGTCATAATTCATAATATTCTTTGTTGAAGATATTGGGTTTTGAGTGTTCTAGAATTAGGTTCTATGGGATGGTAAAGTCAAGAATTTGATGTCCTGTGTCCTAATTCATAACATTCTTTGTTCAAGCTATTGGGTTTTAAGTGTTCTACAATTAGGTTCTATGGGATGGTAAAGTCAAGAATTTGATGTCCTGTGTCTTAATTCATAATATTCTTTGTTGAAGATATTGGGTTTTGAGTGTTCTAGAATTAGGTTTTATGGGATGATAAAGTCAAGAATTGGATGTCCTGTGTCCTAATTCATAACATTCATTGTTGAAGATATTGGGTTTTGAGTGTTCTAGAATTAGGTTTTATGGGATGATAAAGTCAAGAATTTGATGTCCTGTGTCCTAATTCATAACATTCTTTGTTGAAGCTATTGGGTTTTGAGTGTTCTAGAATTAGGTTCTATGGGATGGTAAAGTCAAGAATTTGACGTCCTGTGTCATAATTCATAACATTCTTTGTTCAAGCTATTTGGTTTTGAATGTTCTAGAATTAGGTTATATTGGATGGTAAAGTAAAGTATTTGATGTCCTGTGTCTTAATTCATAACATTCTTTGTTCAAGCTATTGGGTTTTGATTGTTCTAGAATTAGGTTCTATGGGATGGTAAAGTAAAGTATTTGATGTCCTGTGTCCTAATTCATAACATTCTTTGTTCAAGCGATTAGGTTTTGAGTGTTCTAGAATTAGGTTCTATGGGATGGTAAAGTAAAGTATTTGATGTCCTGTGTCCTAATTCATAACATTCTTTGTTCAAGCGATTAGGTTTTGAGTGTTCTAGAATTAGGTTCTATGGGATGGTAAAGTAAAGTATTTGATGTCCTGTGTCCTAATTCATAACATTCTTTATTGAAGTTATTGGGTTTTAAGCGTTCTAGAATTAGGTTCTATGGGATGGTAAAGTCAAGAATTTGACGTCCTGTGTCATAATTCATAACATTCTTTGTTCAAGCTATTTGGTTTTGAATGTTCTAGAATTAGGTTATATTGGATGGTAAAGTAAAGTATTTGATGTCCTGTGTCTTAATTCATAACATTCTTTGTTCAAGCTATTGGGTTTTGATTGTTCTAGAATTAGGTTCTATGGGATGGTAAAGTAAAGTATTTGATGTCCTGTGTCCTAATTCATAACATTCTTTGTTCAAGCGATTAGGTTTTGAGTGTTCTAGAATTAGGTTCTATGGGATGGTAAAGTAAAGTATTTGATGTCCTGTGTCCTAATTCATAACATTCTTTGTTCAAGCGATTAGGTTTTGAGTGTTCTAGAATTAGGTTCTATGGGATGGTAAAGTAAAGTATTTGATGTCCTGTGTCCTAATTCATAACATTCTTTATTGAAGTTATTGGGTTTTAAGCGTTCTAGAATTAGGTTCTATGGGATGGTAAAGTCAAGAATTTGATGTCCTGTGTCATAATTCATAACATTCTTTGTTCAAGCTATTTGGTTTTGAATGTTCTAGAATTAGGTTATATTGGATGGTAAAGTAAAGTATTTGATGTCCTGTGTCTTAATTCATAACATTCTTTGTTCAAGCTATTGGGTTTTGATTGTTCTAGAATTAGGTTCTATGGGATGGTAAAGTAAAGTATTTGATGTCCTGTGTCCTAATTCATAACATTCTTTGTTCAACTATTGGGTTTTAAGTGTTCTAGAATTAGGTTCTATGGGATTGTAAAGTCAAGAATTTGATGTCCTGTGTCCTAATTCATAACATTCTTTGTTCAAGCGATTAGGTTTTGAGTGTTCTAGAATTAGGTTCTATGGGATTGTAAAGTCAATAATTTGATGTCCTGTGTCCTAATTCATAACATTCTTTGTTCAAGCGATTAGGTTTTAAGTGTTCTAGAATTAGGTTCTATGGGATGGTAAAGTCAAGAATTTGATGTCCTGTGTCCTAATTCATAACATTATTTGTTCAAGCTATTGGGTTTTAAGTGTTCTAGAATTAGGTTCTATGGGATGGTAAAGTCAAGTATTTGATGTCCTGTGTCTTAATTCATAACATTCTTTGTTCAAGCTATTGGGTTTTGAGTGTTCTAGAATTAGGTTCTATGGGATGGTAAAGTCAAGAATTTGATGTCCTGTGTCCTAATTTATAACATTCTTTGTTCAAGCTATTGGGTTTTAAGTGTTCTAGAATTAGGTTCTATGGGATGGTAAAGTCAAGAATTTGATGTCCTGTGTCTTAATTCATAACATTCTTTGTTCAAGCTATTGGGTTTTAAGTGTTCTAGAATTAGGTTCTATGGGATGGTAAAGTCAAGAATTTGATGACCTGTGTCATAATTCATAATATTCTTTGTTGAAGATATTGGGTTTTGAGTGTTCTAGAATTAGGTTCTATGGGATGGTAAAGTCAAGAATTTGATGTCCTGTGTCCTAATTCATAACATTCTTTGTTCAAGCTATTGGGTTTTAAGTGTTCTACAATTAGGTTCTATGGGATGGTAAAGTCAAGAATTTGATGTCCTGTGTCTTAATTCATAATATTCTTTGTTGAAGATATTGGGTTTTGAGTGTTCTAGAATTAGGTTTTATGGGATGATAAAGTCAAGAATTGGATGTCCTGTGTCCTAATTCATAACATTCATTGTTGAAGATATTGGGTTTTGAGTGTTCTAGAATTA
Organism: Aphrophora alni; assembly: GCA_963513935.1. NCBI lineage: Eukaryota > Metazoa > Arthropoda > Insecta > Hemiptera > Aphrophoridae > Aphrophora > Aphrophora alni. Next base: position 214,596 of record OY740770.1, read on the forward strand.
GGTTTTATGGGATGATAAAGTCAAGAATTTGATGTCCTGTGTCCTAATTCATAACATTCTTTGTTGAAGCTATTGGGTTTTGAGTGTTCTAGAATTAGGTTCTATGGGATGGTAAAGTCAAGAATTTGACGTCCTGTGTCATAATTCATAACATTCTTTGTTCAAGCTATTTGGTTTTGAATGTTCTAGAATTAGGTTATATTGGATGGTAAAGTAAAGTATTTGATGTCCTGTGTCTTAATTCATAACATTCTTTGTTCAAGCTATTGGGTTTTGATTGTTCTAGAATTAGGTTCTATGGGATGGTAAAGTAAAGTATTTGATGTCCTGTGTCCTAATTCATAACATTCTTTGTTCAAGCGATTAGGTTTTGAGTGTTCTAGAATTAGGTTCTATGGGATGGTAAAGTAAAGTATTTGATGTCCTGTGTCCTAATTCATAACATTCTTTGTTCAAGCGATTAGGTTTTGAGTGTTCTAGAATTAGGTTCTATGGGATGGTAAAGTAAAGTATTTGATGTCCTGTGTCCTAATTCATAACATTCTTTATTGAAGTTATTGGGTTTTAAGCGTTCTAGAATTAGGTTCTATGGGATGGTAAAGTCAAGAATTTGATGTCCTGTGTCATAATTCATAACATTCTTTGTTCAAGCTATTTGGTTTTGAATGTTCTAGAATTAGGTTATATTGGATGGTAAAGTAAAGTATTTGATGTCCTGTGTCTTAATTCATAACATTCTTTGTTCAAGCTATTGGGTTTTGATTGTTCTAGAATTAGGTTCTATGGGATGGTAAAGTAAAGTATTTGATGTCCTGTGTCCTAATTCATAACATTCTTTGTTCAAGCGATTAGGTTTTGAGTGTTCTAGAATTAGGTTCTATGGGATGGTAAAGTAAAGTATTTGATGTCCTGTGTCCTAATTCATAACATTCTTTGTTCAAGCGATTAGGTTTTGAGTGTTCTAGAATTAGGTTCTATGGGATGGTAAAGTAAAGTATTTGATGTCCTGTGTCCTAATTCATAACATTCTTTATTGAAGTTATTGGGTTTTAAGCGTTCTAGAATTAGGTTCTATGGGATGGTAAAGTCAAGAATTTGATGTCCTGTGTCTTAATTCATAACATTCTTTGTTGAAGTTATTGGGTTTTAAGTGTTCTAGAATTAGGATCTATGGGATGGTAAAGTAAAATATTTGATGTTTTGAGTGCCTTGGAAGATGGTTTGTTTGTTTTCCTTCTATGTTTGCAGAAGCTTGTGTCAATTATAGAAGGAGTGGTAACTGTTTTCATGAGCTAAGCTTTTGATAATATTTATTACATTAGTGAAATCGTTTTTATCAATTGGAATGTTCAGAGATATATGGATGGAATTGTTGTATGTAGCTAGTTTATGAGAATAGGGATGGTTTGATGAAGCATGGATTGTGTCAAGGTAAGTTCTAAATATTTTTTTTAAGTCACGTTTATCATTTATTTGGATTATGTTAAGGTCTAAATAATTAATACTGTTCTTTGTTTCCGATTCAGTAGTGAATAATAACGACCACGGCACCATTATTACATGAATTATACGCATATAATATACATGATTTTTTTATAAATTTGTTTCCGGAGAAAATTTTATTTTTTTACAATAATTTACGATAGAAAAAAGAGTTTATCTCCTTCTAAATTGGATCATATTAAGTTACAAATACCCTTCCTCTTTTAATCTATAGACCTAATACTAAATCAACTGTCCACTATTTCAATATCACCAACAATAAACAAAACGACATCCAGCAATACGCCTCTTGCATATCAATGTCATGGTTTCGTCATGTCAGGCATAGAACAATCAAAACAAGTAATGCAAATGCAGAGAGGCATTGTGTTGAATAGAAGCCATTAATCAGGCTTTATGTGGTTTTCAAAAGCTTTTACAACCAAGAGTCAACATCTGATAACACATTTTAAAGTTACGCTGACTATTAGGTTTTCTGTTTTAATTTGTGTGCCATTACTTTCACTGTCTCTTCCTACATCTTTCTCTAAGTCTTATTTTCAATAAATATAACTTTCAAAACTTTGCGATTTAAATATAACGTTACGTTATATACTTTTAATAAAGAATTTCGATTTATTTGGATAGTGATAGTCTAATTGGGAAAGGCAATTTTGAAAAGTATGAGAAAACTGTCAATAATGCTTGTTATTCTGAACAATAACTTTTAACAAATGCTTGTGGAAATATTAATTTTTAGCTAATTACGGAATTAGTGGCTAGATTCATTCTAATATGTCACAGGTATACCCAATTTGCAAAACCTCTTAGCAAGTGTATCAGACTGATCTTGTTCGGTTTGTAACGATATTGTTTTATTGTTAAGTATGTTTGATTTATGAATGAACAAATGAATATTTGTGTTTTACTTTGATTAATTTAATTGTTACAGATTTAAAAGAATCAATTTATACTTTTATTATTTATTTGTATTATAAAGTTGGTGGTGACATTCTCTACCAATTAAAAATTGATTATAAACTTTGTTTGAAATTTTTTTATGTTTCCATTAAAAAAAAAAGGTTGAGTTTTTCATTATGTTGTACATTGACTATTATTAAACATATTATTAGTTTAATTTTATTTATATTTAATTGTATTTTATATCATAATCAAATATCTTTTAGAGGGGACCTGTACAAATAATATTTAGGTCTCTTGTGCATAAATATGTGATTAACATCGGACGCAAAATATCTAGGTAAATAATAATATCAGGTGGGGGGGGATAAACTATGCATTATTGTTATAAGGGATAAAGACAACAATTATACTAATATTATAGATATTATACTCTCTTCTTAACATCATCTAACGGAACGCACAGGAAGTAATAGCTCTTAAGCACAAAATTCAAGACTCTAACATAACGGTAGCTTGAGTCCATGAATCATCCCAGAGGAACAATGGCTTTCATTCTAAGTCAAAGAAAAGCTGAACATATTAATTACAATTGAAAAATTATTTATCATAGTGGCCGATTTCTATGCTAATGACGTAACTCGGAGTAGTGGATATTCTGAAATGGATAATAGAAAATGATTTAATCCATCTAAATAAAGGGAAAAAACGGCAACATATCAATAAACCAGCACAGCCTCTATTATTACAATAGATCTTACATTAGTGTCATATGAATTGAGTTCTTATCCTACCTATTAACGCACATTTAAAAAATTTCGACAGCTATTTCTGGAATTTATTTTGTCCGATTTTCACAAAAAAAAATTATATTCTAGGATTTACGCTATAATCAAAAATACTAATTTAAAATGATCTATTATAGTTTTTTATTAATTAAAGTTTAGAATTTTCTCAATAAGAAATAAAATGGTGATTTTTTACAAGTTTTAAAAAGAGTTTTGAAAAATTATTTTTGAATTTCCACTAAGCGAATTTTCATTTTATTTTGTTAAATTGTACCATTTACTAACCAGTTCCTTAAAATAAAAAGTATTATCTATTATACTTTTTTAATTAGGTTACAATTTTCTCCATAATTATATGGTAACTTTATACAAAAATTCTTAAATGTTTAGATAGCTATTTCTGAGATTATATTCAAGTTTATTTTTTTAAATTTTATTAGATTTTGTATGTACCTTCTTGTACGTTGTTCGAATTACCTATCTATATTTTTTTAAATAATTAAAGGTTAGAGTTTCCTCCATAATGTCACTTTTTTTAAAAATCATGCACATCAAGTCAGGACATCTATTTCCGATTATATTGATTCTTTTCATATAAGAGCTAATAAGTAGTCGATTTAAAGAAAAATGCGAAATAAGTCAAGTATGCCACAACTTTACATAATATAAATTACCAAGTTTTGTTGTATTAGAATAACAAGTAAAGAATCACATATTTTAACTTCTCAGCTGTATCATCATTTGTTCTTAAATTTGAGTTTATATTTATATCACTGTTATTACGATTTCACTATAGTTACGGTTTAAAGAAACAAAAAAGTTCTATTACGAATATATCTACTTGTAAACATAAATAAATATGACCTACACTCAGAGAATTGTTAATTAGAGAATTGTTATGAATAATTGAATGCTTAGGTTATGCTGAAAATTAAGAAATCCATTTTGATTTTTAAACATACAGATTCTATCATTTTTAGTGTTAAACAAAATATTGGTATTTTAATTGATTCAAAAATAATAAACCTACTTTAAAAAATATTTTATTTTTTTGATAGGCCTACTTTTAAATAAACGATGACTAACATAAACTCATTTCCCTCCGGTATAAGTCCAATATTATTTCATAAAGCATCGCAAAGTTTAAGACCACTATATTGTTGAGAAAGAAGCGCCGCCTACTATTGACAGGCAGGACTTGTGTTGTTTGGACTTTGTGGGAACTTAGGAGAAGAAAGTTGAAAGAGAGTGATCTAACTAAGACTACGTGCAAAAAGGTGTACGTACATCCTATTAGGTTCCCTTGGTTATCTGTCTTCTAAGGTATTTGGCTCAAAATGTTCTCGTTAATATTACAGACCGTTCATAACTTAAAACACTTAGCTATCTCTGGAGTTTTATTGATGCGTTATTTTACTTACTATAGTAGTAAACGTAATTTCTTAATAGAAACAAGTAATTGTCTGAAACTTAACCTTTGTAATAACCTTAAAAAACACAATTAGGATAAACACAAGCACATGGTAGGCCAACGATACAAACGTGACGTAATTACCAAAGTACGTTAGACATGTACAAAATACAATTACAGTTAGACAATTACCAATTATTTACCCCGGTTTGGCGAGGTACGTGTTCTACAGTAATTAACTGTCGTGCACGGAATATAAACAACAAAACTAGCTGTTCTCAGTCAATTCATACATCGAAGTTTGATATGTTTCAAAATTTATTATGAGTTATACAAAATTATTATTTTTGACATGTCTAAACACTTAGACACAGGATTTATAGTTTCCGAAATACTTAATTTTATTTTCGTTAATGTTAAGATGATGTAAAATTAAACATAAAATTTATTAATAAATATTGAGCTTATCTTCTGAGAAAATATTACATAAAATATCTCACAAAAATTACGATTACTTAAACCAATGCGTTTTAATGATAAAGTCGCCATCCTCAGTAATAGTTAGAGTTTAGTTATTGTAGCTCATGTATCACTGAGGATGACGACTTTGTCGTTGAAACGCATTTGATTAAGTCAACGTATTTTTTGTGAGATCTTGTGTTCGAGTTTATTTTACATATAATTTATTAAAGAAATATATCTAATATTATCTCAATATTTATTTATAGTTTTAACAATTTCGTTACAATAGTTATCATCACCTCCGTTTAAATCTTTGTAAATGTAACTAGAACGAAAAGTATACAAATAACTACCACATTGGAATCACCATTTAAATATTAAAATCCAACTAAGAGACACAAATAAATTAAGAGAAATACATGTAGCCTACATTTTATTATTTAACAACTTGTTGAATATTTAAAAGTTAGTTGACAAGAATTTTAAAACGTGAATAAAAATACACATCATTCCAAAAATAAATATTACCCAAGAGACGAAAATCTAATAAAAAACTCTATCGAAAATCATAGCTAGAACACTTAATTAACTGCCTATATAGTGAATAAAAAAAGTAGTTCTTGGGACAATCAATGTAATAAAAGATTTAAAAAGTATGTTAATCCCTGAATGTTTTATTTTGGACTGCCTATGTGTAGATAAAATATATTTTTTAAGATATATTAATTTGTTTACATTTTGCTTTAAGATTTAATTCTGGATTAAGGACTTAGTTATGTATGATGAAAATGTTTTTAGAGTGCATAACTCGTAAAGTGTATATTAAAAGAACTACCATTTATTAAAAAAGTGTTTTGCAATGTCGATTTATATCAATATTTAGAGACAAAATGTGGTTAGAGTTGCACTTTAATACAAATTTAATTTAAAGCATTGTATGTCACTTAGTTTTACATTCTACAAAAAACGCCTTATTCAATTTTACACTCTGTATATAGGGTGATTGCAGAACAATTGAAAACAAATTCAGACCTGAACATAAAACTACAAAAAACTACGTTTAGCTATGCCAAAGACCAATTTATGAAGGACAGTACAAACATGTAGAATATAAATGTATATTCATGTTTTTATTTGATAGTTAAAATAGTTAATATCACTATGAATAAAATTATACTAACAAAGCGAATGAGTGGAGGGATGCATTTAAAACTCTGTTACAATAGTTCATATTCCCTCAGATTAGACTGGTAAAGCTACAGAGAGGAGTGTTGCTGTTACAACTCTGTTATAATAGTAAATATCACTATGAATTATACTAATAAAGCGAATGAGTGGAGGGATGCATTTAAAACTCTGTTACAATAGTTCATATTCCCTCAGATTAGACTGGTAAAGCTACAGAGAGGAGTGTTGCTGTTACAACTCTGTTAAAATAGTTAATATCACTATGAATTATACTAATAAAGCGAATGAGAGGAGGGATGCATTTAAAACTCTGTTACAATAGTTCATATTCCCTCAGATTAGACTGGTAAAGCTACAGAGAGGAGTGTTGCTGTTACAACTCTGTTATAATAATAAATATCACTATGAATTATACTAATAAAGCGAATGAGAGGAGGGATGCATTTAAAACTCTGTTACAATAGTTCATATTCCCTCAGATTAGACTGGTAAAGCTACAGAGAGGAGTGTTGCTGTTACAACTCTGTTATAATAATAAATATCACTATGAATTATACTAATAAAGCGAATGAGAGGAGGGATGCATTTAAAACTCTGTTACAATAGTTCATATTCCCTCAGATTAGACTGGTAAAGCTACAGAGAGGAGTGTTGCTGTTACAACTCTGTTATAATAATAAATATCACTATGAATTATACTAATAAAGCGAATGAGAGGAGGGATGCATTTAAAACTCTGTTACAATAGTTCATATTCCCTCAGATTAGACTGGTAAAGCTACAGAGAGGAGTGTTGCTGTTACAACTCTGTTATAATAATAAATATCACTATGAATTATACTAATAAAGCGAATGAGAGGAGGGATGCATTTAAAACTCTGTTACAATAGTTCATATTCCCTCAGATTAGACTGGTAAAGCTACAGAGAGGAGTGTTGCTGTTACAACTCTGTTATAATAATAAATATCACTATGAATTATACTAATAAAGCGAATGAGAGGAGGGATGCATTTAAAACTCTGTTACAATCGTTCATATTCCCTCAGATTAGACTGGTAAAGCTACAGAGAGGAGTGTTGCTGTTACAACTCTGTTAAAATAGTAAATATCACTATGAATTATACTAATAAAGCGAATGAGAGGAGGGATGCATTTATAACTCTGTTACAATCGTTCATATTCCCTCAGATTAGACTGGTAAAGCTACAGAGAGGAGTGTTGCTGTTACAACTCTGTTACAATAACTGTTCATGTCACATGGGATTAGATTTGTCGTATAGTCAGTGTTTACATATATATATATATATATATATATATATATATATATATATATATATATATATATATAGTATTGAAAGCAAAGGGTACATTAATGCAAATTAACAAATTAGTACAAATTAATAATAAATACATCCTTTTCAAAACACCCTAACGTGCATAATATCTATCATGCATGTAACCAGGATGACGCCCCGCGGGTAGCAAGAACAGAGCACCAGTCACTACATGTTTTTGACTTTGACCGTGGCAGGCGCTTTCGGTTACCCTTTTAAACTACTTTCTAAATTAATATCTTGGTCATAGATTCTTTAAAAAAATATAAATAAACATGTTAGTTTATGTGTGGTAGGTTGAATAAATCAATAACTGGGATAAATTAAATTTTATATTGACTTCGCTCCTAAGTTCACAATCGTAAAATTATTATATTCTGACAAAGTGATCTTTCCAACCTGCTTGTTGGAATTCCCGGATCCAAATCTAGGAGTGTTAGAAACTGGTGTTAGAAGTGGTCTGCTGAGAATTCAATGTCAATGCATGTACCAACTTTTTAATTAATTTTTAATTGTTAATATTTTAGAACACGATGTTTAATTAACTTTTTTTTTAAATTTAAAACGTAGGGATTAATACCACGTTGTTATATTGTAATAATTGTTTTTAAATTTTATGTTTTAATTTTAGTTTATGTGCATCTGACCTTACGATTTTGTAAATAAAATATTCCTACCTGGTAAGTCTTGCTCCAAGAGATCGCTTTAAGAAAGGTAATTAACATACCTAACCTGAGATTATTTTAAGGATTTCTGTAAAATTTCTAGATAGACATTTATTGTCGCTTCTATGACAAAATAAGGGAAGCATATATAGTGGGATATGTAATAATATTGTAAACATGATAAGTATCTATGTACATTAAATCGAAAAAACAAATTAACAAAATGATGGTGAGCTCGATACACACGAAATAAATGATGTCACTTTAAGTAACATTTTATGTGGGAGTTGTTATAAATATAATTGATCGCGACAACTGTAAAGCATGAAGTAAATGCAGCAAGCAAAATCGTAATTAAAGGAGAATAAAATAACTTGTAGGCCAAAATTTAAAGAATGGAAAAGAAACTTTGATATAATTTAAAAAATGGTAGTAATAAATAATAATTAAAAATGGATAACTTTAAGATTGATGGGGAAGAATACGGGATACCAGATTCATTTTCATTGTTATATAATCGGTTATGGTTTGTAACACTATTAAATACATCTTTAACTACGCGGTTGTCAGAACTGGAGGGACGAGATATGGATTTAATTCAGTCTATTAAAGAGGTAATGAACTTTTGAGACCTACATTTAGAGGTAGTTTCAGGTTTATCTAATTTCAGAGGAATCTGTTTCCGAGTTTATAGGCGCAATATATAGAGCTGGACATTTGATGGATGGAGGAACAAAAATGAAATGTAGTTAAATTTAAGATGTAGTGCATAGTTGGATTTGGCGATGTTGGAAAGATATTCTTTGTATCGTTCACTGAATGTAGTACCAGTATTATATTTAAAATAAAATAAATTATATTACTAAATACATCAAATCTTTTGTTATAGTTATTTATGTTGTAAATAAGAAATAAATCACTTACCAACTTAATTTGCACCTAATTCAATTTGGCAAACTAGACACCATTACATAAATTTGGTTATCTCGTAGTAAGTTAGAATTTTGTGGGATAAATTGAAATGAACAGGAAAAAAAACTCCTTTCGTTCCGATAAATGTAACTACGAAACTGCAGACTCACCCCAATTCCTCACAAATTGTAAAGGACTAAATTGAGGTGGAACCTTATTTATTCGGTGAAAGGAACTCTTTGACTGTGCATACATAATGATGGATTACAAGTCGCTATATTATTTGTAAAGTAAATATTAGAATGATAATTGAATATCATTTGCAATTCATTTAGAGGTTTTTGTTTACTAATTCGGACTAAACAAAATGTTGTATGTCACACTGTACATCATGTTCAGACTAAGGCAAAAGTAATACAGGATTCTTGGTTTTAATTTAAAATAAATTAAAAAGATTCAATTATGAAGAAAACAATTGAGTGTCTTTAACATACATCGGTGCATTAAATATAGACGGTGTTCTATATTACGAACATATAATAAAAAATAAATTTAGTTGACTATTTTTTTGGAGGCTCTTTAAATTTGGACACTTAATTCGTTCACTTTATGGTGATTGTACGGGCTCTTTTGTTGAAATATTATTATATGTCGATTTTCAATTGTTAAAAACGATAATACTTAAAACTACAAAAACGAAAGTTATTCTTCAAACACGGTGGACCTGCTTGTGTAAATATTCCATACGTTTTGTGAGTTTCATGTTACATGTTTGTTTTTAACTATTTAAAACCTACTTATGGAGAATAATTCTCAATTTGTACAACATAAGAACTACCTAAAAATGGCTGAACCAAGAGGAGTGATTATACCAGAGAAAATAGAACATACAGAAATTATTAGTATATTTGTTCGTTTTATGCACCCAAACATACTAAATAAGAAACTATTGTATAATACAGAAACGTGAATCGTTTATGAAGGCTAAAATTTGTACGTGTTATGTTTTGTAAAAACATGAAATTATTATGTGGATGTTTGTTTATATAAGAAGTGTAAGACTGTTAATTATTGTGCACAATTTTTGACATATAATGTCAATAACCTAAATTTTGAACCAAAACCATAAGAGTTTACAAAAATTGAAATTAACAGCTCTTATAGAGAATAAAAATTAAAATGAATGGATTATGTAGTGCTCTTTTAATTTTTGAATTATTAGCGCTCAAAGTAACAAAAAAATTAAATTACAGTTTTGGAGCTTTTTTTTAGGTAACTCAAAAAGATTGAAAATTCTACACAGTCTCATTCAATTCCACTTCCCGTAATGTATGCATCTAAATATAAAATATTTATGGGTTTTTATTATTTTACCCTTCCCATTAAAATTACCCCCGGAAAAAGTACCCTTGTCGATATCGCCTGTAATAAGTATTGAACTGTTAGAAATAATAATCGATCGAACTCAGAACTAATCGATTCAGAATGTTTGGTTCTGATTTGAAATAATTTCATTACACAACATTTATAATTATCTTAGATAATGAGGTAGAAAGCCAAAAACCAATTTTAGTTTCAGCGATTTTGGATATTCATCGATGTTTCATAAAATATTATTATCAACATTTTGATAGTCGTTGGAAATAACGATTAAAACAGTCTGAGAATATATATTTGAATCGTTTAATCGGTTTGTATTGTCAAAACAATATTGTCGCTGATAACACAGGTTAATAATACAATTTAAATTTTGAAGGAAAAAAACATCTCCTTTGACACAGCAGTATCACATTTTTATTATACTTCAACTTAAACCACAAGTTTAACGATAAGGATATCCGGTTGCTCTGCGCTATTGTATGTGTTTAGATTATCGATCAGCTGTTGAAATCTTTATGGACAGAGTTTGTCTTGGAGAGTTCGCAATACAGAACGTGTAATAGTGAAATTTGACATTTACAAAATAAAATTTAATATCTTAAATTATTGTTTTAAGCATTGTTTGCTTTGTTTTAATTTGCATTTTGAATTCAACGAATTTTGTTTTAGTACGAGATATAATGTATACAAGATTATTCTGAAGAGTTAAGGATTTATTTTGATTCAAGTAATAATGCTTGCTTTTTCTATATTTCACTCTGCAGAGTTTTGCGAGATATTTTTATTTTTAAAACTTGACTTTTGTTTGTAAAATATATTTGTTTATGTTTAACTCTTCGAACTGTGGGTGTTTACAGGCGTTATATTCCTAACGTCATACCACGTGTAATTCTCATACACAACTTTAGACTGGCGCTTTCATAGCTACATACCAGATTTCCTTCAAACATTTATTAATTTGAAATTACGTATTGTGTCTTATAACAATTATTTTCTATAATAAGCAAAAATAAAATAAACATTGACGTTAATTAAAATATCATTTTATATTTTGTTTGATTTAAAATTTAGTTTAGCCAAAATTAAAAATAATAATAATAGCCAATTTATATTATGATTTCTATGGTAATTAAGCAAAAATAAGATTGTAATAAAAACATTTAATCTTTTTTTTTTAAATTGAAAGACTTTTGTACATAAGTGACTTTTTGATAATTTTTTTTAGATATTTACAATATGATTTGGTTTACTTATTTTTAATAATTAAATTGCACTTAGTAAAGGGGTCTATTTTAATTAGTAATATAAATGAATTAGGTGTATTATAATTGGTTTTATAATGGTAACGTCAATTATAATCAGTCAATTTATTAATGTTTTTCTTTTGGTATGTGTCTTAAAAGATTAATTACACTTTTAAATAATTTGTTAAAGTTTTCGTCACCAACTACGTAATTTAATATTTTGATAGATTTATTTTTATTTTTATTATTAAATGATTGTTACTTTTTTAGAGGTAAAGTTTATAATTTTCAATAAGCAAGCCATTTTATAATTTTATTGTACGAGAGTACTGTTATTTGTTTTTATGTTTTCCAATTATAATATAGTTCTAATTGTAATAAAAACATATGAGATTTATTTCAAAATATAAAAACAAATAATCTTAACTGTTGCTAATACTCAGCTTTCCTGTTGTCTTGACTACTAATTAGCAGTTCTAACAAAGAAAAACATTTATTATTTAAAACATCTTAAAGTATTTTATGTTAATAAAATATAGTTATTGCTCACACCCACTCTTTTCAGTGGCTAGAGCTGCTTCATCTTCTTTACTGATACGTAACACCCTAACCCCCCCCCCCCACCGTCAACAAGTTTGTTTATAACTTTTTAATGGATTCAGATAATCAATTGAATGAAAACCTTTGGTTGCAAAATCCTTTTTTACTATAATATTCTATATTTTCAATAAACAATTTTGATATGTACCAGAGATAATATGTATCAAAATGACAAATAAATTTAGTTTTGTCATTGTGTCAATAAAATATAAAAATTACAATATTTCCGCATTGATTGATTATGGCGAGAGGTATCTCTAAAATGAAATTAAATTAAAATTAACACACTAAAATCGGGTTTTATATAGTTATTAGTTTATTAATTTAAAAAAAAACTAATTCTAATTTTTTTTCGACTTTGAGTGCTAATAACTCGACAGATAAAAACAATAGTGAGTTCTACATAGTAGAATTTGTTTTACAATATAATCTTTATAAGAGCCGTGAGTATGACTTGTTATGGATTTAGTAAAACTTACGAAAACTGCCGATTAATATACAGAATGTACATAGTAAAATTACGATTTTGAGCACAAAATAAACACTAAAAACTCGAAGCTCTTGTAGCTAATAAAAACTAATGATACTATGTTGAGCTCTTTATCTGTTTCAGTTTTCAAAAATTAACACTCAAAGTAAAAAAAAATAAATAAATAAAATTGGAATATCTTTCTCAAAAACTAAAAGAGATACAAGATCTAAATATTCTCATTCGATTCCGCTTGCTATAGTCCATAGGATTAAATGAAAATAATAGTTAGGATTTTTATTTTTAACCCTCCCCTCAAAATTCGTTGTAAAACTACCCTTGCCTATATAGATTTGAACTGAGAACCAAATGATTCAGAATGGCTTGTTCTATGATATCGAATTACTTCATTACACAATACTCATAAGTAGTTGATATAATAAGCTACAAAGCAAATTATAATTTTTGTTTCGTCGATACTTTTAAGGCGTTTCCAGATCCATCTGCTTTTGAAATTAAAAAAGTAAACGAAGAACAGGAAGGCCAAACAAAGGGTTTCTCTTAAAATGAAAACATTACCATGTACTTATGTGATTTAAAAAAAAACGCGTAACCCCCCCTCCCCAATAATGGGTTATCCCCTGTATCAAAATAAATAAACATTACCACGTGTAGAAGGAGTTTAAAACAAACGAAGATCATCTAGATACACAATGAAGTGGTTATCTCTGCATGAAAACGTAAGCATGACACGTCGTGCTATTCTGTAGAGGGCAGTATGGCAGTAGGGGGTTAATTCCAAGAAATAGTTATGAGTCTCGGTGTAGATTATTAAAGACTAATTACTAAACCGATCTTAATCAAAGCTATTAATAAACAGTGTGGATAAAAGGCATAGAATTATGTGGTACTGAAACAATAAAATCATAAAGGTACTAGAGCAATTCCAATCGAAAACAAGAAGATCTATTTTCAAAATAGTATATGTTGTCAATAACAGTTAAATATACATTGATTTAAAATATTAAGACCGGTATAGAGGAAATCAATAAATTTAGTGAAACATAAAAGAAAAGCTATAAAAGAAAAGTTCAAGCAATTTAACAGGAACATGCTGGGTAATGGTGGGGTTAATAGACTCTAATAACTCTTAAATGTAATTGAACTTTTTATTAGGTTTCATTTTGCACAAGATAATTTCATATAAAAGAGTTGTTTATTGTTTGTTTGTAAGCAGACTAAAATATAGCGATTTGGATATTATACACAAAAAGTTGAAAATGAATATTTACTTGTCCTAGCCGGGTTGTTATTTGTGAGAAAGACAAAATGAGATCAATGTTGAGAGCTTAAGTAAACATAAAAAAAGATAATGTGTTGTGTTTTTATTTAGTAACACTGAATAATACAAAGTACCAACTGTCTTTAGCATAAATAGTTTGAGAGCTAACGCTATACAATCAGTTGTGATGAGGATACTTTAACATACGAAATCTCTGTATTTATGGTTTTACAGAGAGCTTTTACATTTTTTAAAGCTTTATTTACATTCTAGAAACATTATGTAGACTGTTATATGAATTAGCAATACACCTGATGCAATATACACTATTTATTTCAAGTTTTGAAAGGGTTTATCATTAAGAATTACGTGTAAGTTACTAAACTACCAGATATACACACAGTTTGTGTTGGGGAAGTTTTGCCATACGAAATCTATGTATATATCTTTACAAAATATAATTTTCGTTTTTACAATATTTACATGCTAGAAACATTACGCACAATATTATGTGTATTAGCATAAACACATAAGGTAAAAATTTACCATTAAAATTTTTTTAATATCAAATTTAATCAAAGTTTCTAAAAGGGTTTATCATTAAGTATAATGTGTATGTTAATAAAGTACCAGATATACACCCCAGTTGTGTTGGGGAAGTTTTAACATACGAAATCTATGTATATATCTTTACATAATATAGTTTTCTTTTTCACCTATTTTACAATATTTACATGCTAGAAATATTACGCACAATATTATGTGTATTAGCATAAACACATAACGTAAAATTTACCATTAAAAATTTTTAATATCAAATTTAATCAAAGTTTCTTAAAGAGTTTATAATTAAATATAATGTGTAAGTTAATAAACTACCAGATATACACCCCAGTATGTGATGGGGAATCTTTAAAATACGAAATCCAATATCATTTAAAACATTATTGTTCTATTTAACATTTTCTTACCATTTTTACATACTGGAACCATTATGTAGAATATTATATGCATTGGAAAAACAGTTCATTTAAATACACCATTTGAAAATATTTAATGTCAATTTTAATAAAAATTTAGAAAAATGTTAATGATTAGGTTAGCTAAACCACTAAGTAAATAGAATACCCATTTTAACTGTGAGATATATTTAAATTATGTAATATATTATTTTTAAAGTCAACAATAAAATAAAGGTTTGATACAACTGCTAGAATAATGCGCAAGTAAACTTAATAATAAAAAAAAGATGAATGTTTACCTACTACTATGTTGACTATGTTGATGATAAAATATTGCTAAAGTGTTTTATAGGTCTAATTGTCAGAAAGTACGTAATTAGTTATAATGTTTGAACAAGACTGTTTACAGATTAAACGCATGGTTTAACAACTGAAACTTGGTAATTGGTGAACTCTACAACTTTTGAACTTAAGTCGTTAATTTTCCTACATGCTCGATGTGCATTCAGATTTTGTAAATTAATCTAACAACGTTACAGCAGTATGTTATACAAGATAAATTATAACTATTTAATAACTGTGTTAGTAATTTCTTATTTCAGTGAAACCGTTGAAGCAGGAACTGGTTATATTAAACATAACATCAACAATAGCTGTGAAAATGATTATATACATGCTTCATCAAGATATAAAATCAATAACCTCCTTGATAACAAATCAAATCAATGTAACTAATAAGTATCCTAAAACCGTTAGCTTGAATCTGTGTTTTGTTTAACGCGTCATATCTGCCTCAATATTATTGAATATATATATATATATATATATATATATATATATATATATATATATATATATATATGAAATGCACCTTTTTAAAACTGAATGTTTACATACGATATTACTTGGTAATGTTGCACTTGAGTGGTTTGTCATTGTGTATCTACTTTAAACAAATTGTACTAATATACACAAACAGTCTGATAATGGATTTATAATATTACTAGTTCATAATTATTTTTATTACATTTCCCTTTTTATTTGAAATAAATTCCACCAGTCGTACCAAATAATTGTACACACTAACCTCGGGGTCTTAACATATTAATTTATTTAAAACAATACTTTAGGCAAACAAAAACACAATATTTACATTAACCCACTAGACTTGCAATAATGAATATTATACATAAATTGTTAAGGAATTTATGTAAAACGAAAATAACCCTTTTCCTAAACACATTATTTCTATATATTCTTGTTTATCAATATGTTTCTTTAATGTTAATGTTGAAACCACTTGGCGAATTCTAAATATATACCCATTATAGTAAAGCCAATACCTGTGTCTATGAAATATTAACAGATATTTAGTTGCATATATATACTTGATAGAGTGAGTTATATATATTCTAACACCGATATATATAGGAAAACATATAGGTTAAAGATACATTTGTCTATAAATTCATTTCATGTAATTTACAATATTAAATAAGTTAGGCAAACCGTCTAATTTTATGAGTAATGGTCAGAGAGACTGTAATAGTCTCCTCTTTTCAAAAAAATTAAAATAATATCACAACTCTCTATATTCATATTTAAAGCCATTTTACACATTAAAAATAACTTTTGTAAATTTAGTGTACAATCTTATAAGCAATAAGTATGGATATCTCTCATAAAACAAAGCTTTGTTTAAACTATCCCATTCAACACACCAAAACTTTGAAAATCTCTCCAAATTAATGCGGGATGCAACTATTTAACAGAGTGCCAGTCGAAATCAGGGGGATTGACGTAGTTGGGCAGTTCAGAGAGTTATGATGAATTACTGTTTTTAATCTGTTGAGAAATTTTTTAATTAATTTTGAATTCTGGCCTGTCTTGCTGGACCACTCTTATTTTGGCAGTTCGATATTTTGTGTAATGTGAACTTGCGTTACTCTCGCTCGTCTCGTAATCTTAGCCCAGTAAGATTTATGCAACTGTTGTTATAATATGTTTTACATGGTATTTGTGGTTCAGGAGAAGTCAATAGCTATTTCATTATATGTTCATATAGTTTATGTGTAATGCATCTATTCTATAAATTGTTTTACATGGTGTTTGTGCTTCAGGAGGAAAATCAATAATTTCTACGTAATATGTTTATATATTTTGTACAGGGGTTTAAAAAGTCGGGAGACAGCTTAATTTTTCGTATTTATTTGGCAAGAAGACTAAACTCTGCAAATCCATTTGGTAACTAAACAACTATATTCAAAGGCTCTTACGGACTCTTCACCTCCAATGGAGGGCGGCCCACGAGATGACGGTAGAGAATCTTAAATGTAAGCACAGGTTGTAAGCATAGGTACATGATTTTAAAGGACTCATCAAGGAGATTTAAATGCCTCAAACCGCTCTTCAAAAGGGTTATTCATAAAAAAATGGCGACTGTTTGAAGATTTTCAAAACATGGCGTAAAATATCCTCAGAATTGCTGAAGGCTAATAGTGCGTCACCACTAGGTAGAACCAAAGCGTGTGATAAGAATAAATTATCCTTATCGGACTAAATCTCTTTACATATATGAACTGCTTAATCCGGACTGTATACCAAATTTTGGACTACATTACATTGGGCAATATTCTTCTTTTTGTTTCTCTACGTCTTTTTTTGTTTGGTATTGCCTTGATAATCTTGGTTCGGTTTTTATTGTTAAGACTACTGCATTAATAAAGTAAGATCCAAAGTTGAGTTTAATATCTTATTTTACTCCTGTATGAGTGAATTGTGTTTGCCATTAAATGAGAGTCGCTCTTGTCTCAATATTTAATTAGGCTAAACTCCTATCTCTCGTCAAGGCGTCGTTTTTCTTATTTCCAGTATTTACAAAGTCATGTTACTAGAGAAATTACAGTTTATTATATTTACATGTATTTATAATAATTTATATACTAAAGCAAAAGAATATCTAAGCAATATTTGACTGTCGTATTTGAATAATAAAGTGGCTTAGGTCTTACATCCTGCCTCTACTTAAGTACACAAACAGAGCACTACAGTGGTTTAGCAGGAAATTATACGGAACTTCCTGCTCAAGTTAGCTTTAACCGTAAACTTCAAAGTTACTTTAGGTTTCTTGGTAAACAGTACATCAAATGTAAAACCAAAATTAGTTCAAATTTACAATTTATAAAATGATTGTTTGTTTTTAGATGTTTTAAAAATTCAATAACTTTTAGGGACAAAGACTGTTGTCATAACCACATTTATTTTTGCGATATAACGTTTTCCTAAATTTCATCTCATATTATTTAAATACTTTATAATTAAAAATATATTTAAAACTTATGAATATGAGAGGCGAAGGATGTAAATTAATATCTG
The DNA here is from genome assembly GCA_963513935.1 of Aphrophora alni. Taxonomy (NCBI): domain Eukaryota; kingdom Metazoa; phylum Arthropoda; class Insecta; order Hemiptera; family Aphrophoridae; genus Aphrophora; species Aphrophora alni. The sequence goes on from OY740770.1 coordinate 233,072, forward strand.
AATTTCTGTGTGGTATTGTTAGTGAAAGCCTGATATGTTCGGAAAGGGGTATTTAGAAGTTTTACGAACTTCTTTTTTTTATATATCTTATGCATCAAAATAATTGGGTTTAACTCATAAGTTTATAATGATTAAAAGTTTGATCTTACCGTGTAAACGTATCCAAGTTTAAAAGTAATATTGGATATTTTCTGAAAGCTGATTCATTACTTGACAGGTTTGATTTCCAAATCACCTCCTTTAATATTAGGCAAGAAGTTTAAGTTTACATTTTCTAAAGAAAATCTTACAAATATATTTTTAATAAGACAAGTTTTTGATAAATTTGAAGATTTATGAAATACATGTCAAACTCAGGAACTAAATGACGTTGGATGTATACAGAAATGGAAAGTGGTAAATCGGTTTTTGATGACGTCAAAGTTTTGTTGAATAATGGACTGTGAAGTGAAGCTGTAGGCAAAGTTTTGACGGTTATAGAAATATTTCTGCTTCTATGAAAATAAACATAACCCGATGTAATAGAATCTAAGTAACGACTGCAATTAGAATATTACCAACTTTATCACATGTAGGTATGCTTAGAGATAGTGAACTTATGTTGTAAAGTTAAACTTTAAAATCAATATCATGGTGAACTATGTAATAACTTCTAATTTAAAAACTAGAAAACCCCCAACAAAGTCGTTATCCTCGTGTGTAATGAACAAACCTGCCTTGTTTGTGATGACTGTAGAATTACGAATTGTCATTGAAATGTTACCTTATGTAGAAATCAGTGTATTTCAGTAATTATTATTTTCAAATCACCCAGAAGTGTCAATATACGTAAAAGAATATATTTAGTAAAACATTAAGTGTTAGTAATCACAGTTAAGAATAAAATTAGCTGATAAAAATAAAACTAGGGGAGATTTAGTATTTCCAGTGAATAGGATTATGTAGTGTTTAGAAAGATAGTTACATTTAAAATTCTGTGTAAGAAGTGTTGTGATGTTTCCAGCTCAGGTAGTCAAAGAATATGTTATAATTCTTGAAGAATTCTTAATAAGTTCGTTATGTTGCATATATGGTCAATGTTGAATGTGCAATAGTTTATCGAGCTTCAATTTTTTAAATTCATAATTATATTAACTTATGTAAATTTGACTAAAATTAAAACAAAAATTATAATAATACAAATAAAATAAAAACAATATTTTAAATTGTCTTGGTAAAGTGTTATAATGGTGTTTATTTGGACATTTTCTATTAAATGTGTATTAATGATATTTCCAAAGCTTAATATGAATAAAACACAAAATGTAAACAATGTTGGTACGTAGGATCTAAGACTTATTATACGATACTATAAGGTGTTCGATGATTTACATAATAAATGTTACAAACATTTTCCCACTTTTTCACTCACTTGTAAACCAAATTAACTCAACACAAAACACTCGTAATTTCTTGAAAGGAGCGTCACTTTTGTCTAGTGTTGATGTTTTAGTGTTTAGTGTCTAGTGTCTAGTGTTTTGTCTAGGGCGTGACAATGTAGGGCTATCTTTAATATCTCATATCTCATATCTCAGGTTGATCACGTCTTAACCGTTGTTCGTGTTAAAATACAATTTACATTTCCATATATTTCGCAAACTCGTAAACATTAGATTCATAAAAAAGTTCGATCGAAATGGAAGATCGTATTTTAAGAAAATGACGTAGCGGTAATTACATATCTTTAGTTTTTGAATGTTTGCTCCCTAGTTTTGATGGATAGCGGATAACAGTTGTAAGTTTTATTTGAGATCAATACAATTTTACTACCAAGTTTCAAAAAATAATTGTTTGGCTTTTATGTAAACAAAATGTACCTTTTAATTAATCTACGTAAATTAAATATTATTTACATCTCATATTTGATCCATGCCAATAATTAGAATGGACTCAACTAAATTAGTAATAGTTAAATTTCGAATTATTAACCAACATATATAAAATGTCTTTAATAAATGAAGCTTTTATAGAAAATGTTTTAACATTGAAAACAGTAAAAATATATTATTCTAAATATACTTAAGTATTACTGGTATGAGCGATCATCACTTTTCATGGCCTGAGGGAACAGGAAAAGTAATGTTATTTTGGACATGCCGCCAGTCCGTCTGCCGTAGTTTTCGTCCGTACGTAAGTACGATAGTGGCCACGAAAAATAATATGAATATGTATTTGGGAATGGAGGACTACAGGTCTCATATAAAACCCTATTGAAATTCAAAAAATCAAATGGAACATGTCGAAATGGTAGATATTGTAAACAATGTTTTGTTCATATCTTAAAACACATTAAATTAGATAATAATTAGTATTTTTTTAATTATGCGTGTAATAATACTACACCCCTAATACCAATTCCCTACAGGGATGTCATTGTTAAAATATAATTGTTTAGCCTGACCTATGTCATACCTATATTACATTTAATGAGGGGGTAGTTATGTAACATGATGGCTGTTATTAATTTTATATTTAACCAAAACAAAACTAAACAAAAATAATATTTTAAAACAATTTCTTATTTTCCACAACCCTGTTTTGTTGTATAACATAAATAATGTTTATGTAATAATAGTAATGAGAGCGTTACACTGCCAATCAATTACGCTATTAAGTTATTTTTTCTCTCGTGAAATGTCAACAAAAACCAGTTTTTCGTTATCTGCAGGGTAGTTAAAAACATCAAATTAAAAGCAAACGAACTTTTACTCTTTGTAATAATTCCTATTGCCTAATTCATTATCTTATAAAATAGGATTTTGTAAAATTATATATTGTAGGTATATTGAAAATATAAATGCACATAACCAACTAAGCTCCTACATTTCACAAGTTGAATTATAGTATGACTTAAAATAATATGTGTTTTAGTAACATAACATTCGCCCACTGTACTCCTCTGTCACATGTTTATAATTAATACGACTGTAATCAAATAAATGGAACGCCATTTTGCTTGGGTATATTAATATAAATGAGAATAACCAACTAAGCTCCTACATTTCACAAGTTGAATTATAGTATGACTTAAAATAATATTTGTAACAATTCGTGTGGCACAGCAACTTTATTGCTTATATTTATGTAAATAACTTTATACAACTTAGCTTCTACACTTCATAAGGTCTACATAGTATAACTTGCAAATGTTATGACTAAGTTTTTTTAGTAAGATAACATTCACCCACTACATTCCACCATTGCTTCCGTATAAATAAATATTGGTTTCAGGAAAGAAAACCACAAACACAATTTTGAGTATATTCTAATTTTTATTGAGTCTTACCGGCAATGGTTTCGCCAGTGATAAAAAGTATAATTTATTAAAAATTGTTTGTGGTTTTCTCTCCTGTAAATGGAATTCTACCAAATTCCGTCGGTCAGTAGTATAAATTGAATAACTATTTCTTTTGTAAATAAAATTATTAATTGTAAATAATTAATGGATAGAAATATATATTAAAGGAAAGGATTAACCCCTTTAAAGGATTAACAAAATTGTGTTGTGGTTTTGGGGTTAATCCTTTCCTTTATTGTATATTCACCACGGTGTTCTAGTGATTCCTATGATATATATTCAAATAACAATAGAAACCTAACTCCTATATTTTATTAAGTCCACACAGTATGACAAGAAATCATCGGAGATTTTAGTAACCTATCATTCAATCGCTATACTCCGCTATAGTGTTTTTATAACTATTGGAGTTTAAAGGAAATAAATGTTACATCAATTTGCTTGCCTATATTACTGTAAAGACCATTGAACCAATTTCCTCCTACATTTCCCAAAGTTAATAAAGAAACATTACTAAATCTAGTAACATATAGAATAAATTTTAACAAAACCTTGTACAAATTTTCTCCCTTGCACATCCCAAAAAATACTAATTGTCATCAAAGATAACAGTTCTTGAGTTGTCAGCGAAAAAGTGGAAATAATCAATGGAGGTCTTTGAAAAAGAAAAGTATATATTTAAATAGGGCTTCTTGCTCGATTTGTGTCATGAAGTTGTACTCAGAGCCAAATCGTGTTTTCTTAAGTTTGTGTCTTTAATGATGGTGGTCCTGATTTATTATTATTTTTTTGACCAATTTGTTTCTACTTGAAATTTTACACACACGATTGAGTACACATATTACTAAAATTTAGTATAAATCCGATTGTGACAAATTGCCTTCTTTTAAAACAATCCCATGACAACTTAAGAACCCACATTTTTGTAGTGTGGCTACAAAATAAATATGTTTGTTCTAGTTGTTTCAAACGACAGATTAGAAAAATGTGACTAAAATGGTTTCGGCTGATATTAAAAAAATCGCATTTTTTAACTTAATTTTTTTATGTCAGATACCTTAAACAAAGTTAAAGAACAAGATACAAACAAAGTATGTCCACATAATAAATTTTATTAAAATCTGTCCACACGTTTGGAATCTAGAGCGCTGTAATGTCGACAGACAATATTCCAAAAATAATTTTCATTTGGGCTACAAGACTGATATTTCCTAAAAAAAAATCTATTTCTGAAAGTTGATATGTCGTTTACATAGTAGTACACTAATTGATTCACATAAAGCTAAAATCAAAATTAACTCCACTTCCCCAATTTTCAAAAACATACATTCGAAATAAAAATTTCATTACTAATATTCCTTAAGTTTTGTATGGTTTAACGATCATTTATATGTTTTATATATAACAAATGATGTATTAAATAAAAGTTGTAGTAAATATTAATTATTGTTTGAAGTTATAACAACAGAATGCTTGAGAATGTAAAAAAGAAACATAGTTAGTTTTTGATGAATGACATTTAGTGGAAGAAGAAACATTAAATTATTGTAATGTATGGTTTGTCACTTTGGTGTCACACAACGTTTTGTAAATATATATATTCATTTTCTGATTATTATATATTTTAAAATACAATTTTCTACGAAGAGTAATTCGTTACTATCTTATTATTTTAGGCGTACATCAACATATTTGTACTGGATGTAGTAGTAATAACTACTGTTATTAAACAAGTAAATTGCTTTCAGCGATTACGTGTGATAACTTTAGTTGAACTACCTACAGTGATTTTTATTCATATACATCAACGACGACTAATTCATACTCTGGAGAAGAGTTGTGTATCCTGTTCAACTACAATAAGAATAAACATCTGTCAAGAGTTTTCTGTCTATAAAGGAACAAAATTAATATTTTAAAGTTTTTAAGTGTCAAATTACACACGAGAAATGTGAAAGGAGTTTTCAACTGTTCTTGTAATATATATGGTGAATTTAACTTTTGTCAAGGTTCCTTAAACAAGGAGGCTTCCGTCTGCTTGTAAGTCAATACCGTTTGTCATCTTTCTTAACAACAATACCGTTTGCGTAAAACTTTTACAATCAGTGTTTAAATTGAAATAGCGGTTTAAAAAGAGAAATAACAATAAATAAATGGAAAGACATCGTTAAATGAACATTCTTTTTAAATTCATTAATCTACACGTCAATACTTCAAGTGGTTACAAATAAATGGAAGTTATATAGAAACATGTTTAAACATGATAAAGAATCTAGTTTAAGCTTAGAATAGAAAAAAAACAATGTGCTAAAGTTAATTATGAAAATGATAACAGGTCTATAAATAGAACAAAGTAATAGTTTATTATAACGTGGGTGATATAAGATTTTTTTAAATCACCAAAAAATATGATAAATATTGTTTCAATTAACTTTCGTTGGATGTTCTGTGGAACATAAACACGTTTATTCAATATGGAGATTTAAACAGATTTTAAATGTAAAAGTTACAATTGTAACAAATAATGTATACAAGACAATGACATTCCTCTAAACATAATAATATTTTCCATGCCTTGTTAAAGTTCTCCGTATTTAAATAAACGATTCCTCTTTACAATACATTTACGTTTTACTATTACGTCAGAGCAAGCTCAAGCAGACTTTATATCTTGCTTTGCTTTTATAGCTGACAATTTAAACCACTTAAACTATTGTAATAAAATTAATTGGTAGCAATGTTGAATAAAAGCATATTGTTACAAGTTTATTTTAAACAAAGGAAGGGAGATTAAACGTTTTAAGTCACTTACAACTGGTAATAATAGTAGAGATTAAATATCTTTGTCAACTGAGTGTCCTTAACATTGTTTCGTATGCAAGTTTATGAGATCTCAACAGTCAGTTAAGGGTTGAACTGATTCAGAAATAGATTTGTATCTTTCTTCTTTACAGATATTAGGTTCTCCATCTTTCACAACATATTCACTATTTCTTATGATGTACATTTTGATATTCCTTAATAACAATTGAACTATGTGATAATCTGTACCAGGTCGTTTATTTTACAAAGTCCCATATAGAAGAGATATAACAATAAAATCATTCCCTTTGGTTTATATTGTACATATGTTAAAGATATAGGTTTCTGCATCCCTCATATGAATTCAGGCAACAATATGTCTTTTAAACCTTGGCATGTAATTTATATTGCTAATTTAAACACTCTCTTTCTATTCACTCTACCTATTATGTGATGTTTATAATTAAACATGAAATTGACAATAGAATATAAAGTGTTTTAGGAATTAAACAACCGTGTATTCAATTTCAACTATAAGCAGAAATACTTATGTAATAAAAAAAGTGCTTAAAAACAGGATATGACTATTTAGTTGGTTTGTAATAAATTAACTAACTGACTATTAAATGTTTGTGAAATTATGAAGAAAAACTGAAAAGAAAATACAATACATTTTATCCGATATATTTCCTTTTTACTTTTATGTTTGATTCATATTTTTTTTCAATTTGGAATATACTTATATTTTTGTAGGCTTATTTCTCGAGTCATGTCAATGTGGAGGAATATATTATTAATATTTATATTTTTAATGAGAACAAAATTTACCAAAGTATACATTTTACTTCAATTTAATTTATTAATAATATTTATTATTCCTGGTAAGAAAACTTCTTATAGTTCAAAAATAATTGTCATTTCTTTACTAAACAAAACAACATTTGATTTTTCTTCAAAATCTATTTTTTTTAATGGCATTAGCCAAACTTCAGTTTTATTAATTCTATTCCTTTCATTTTTCTATCATTCAGTAGAGTTCATTCTATTAATTTATTTCAATTATATTTTATTTAGTTGTACAAATTCTAATTTTAATAAATATTTTTACAAATTTATTTTAATTTTAATACCATTAAAAATATGTTAATATTTATTCACCAACTCATTTAATTTGTCTATAATAACAACCTAATAACAAGAATTAAAATATCTTGACAAAATTATACTTTAACATACATTCGTTACCCATAACATTTGATTTTATGTATTTTAACTTTTCAATAAATAATTTTTAATTTGTTGTCCCCAAAATATCCTTTAAAATATAATTTTGCCAATTTTTTTTTCCCTGAGCAAATCAAATGTTGGTAATGAAACATTTTTGACGGCTTCGGATCCTTGTCTTACCCCTGGTCGGTGATTAAGAGTGTCATCTGGGTCTTGAGATAGCTACAGACGCGTTCACGACCAGTGTCATCTGGTTCTTTTCGCATGCTGATTCAGCGATTTAAAATAATGTAATAAATAAACTGCAGTTTTCAAGAGTTATGGCGTATTTTCCCACTTAAAACTTAATTTTAATTATATACTTCGTAAATTTAACAACGATATTTTTGGATAAATTTAGAGGAAAATGTACCCAGAATGGAATTATTATGAAAACTATAGGGCACGTGGTTTGTTACAATATTTTCTTTTAAATCTAAATTTGGAATCAATGTCAGTTTTTTTAATCACAAAGCGAGGTATGCCATTAAGATGAGATGCCAGCAAAAATTACATAAAATAAACTGGGAATAATATTATTTTTAATGTTTTAAAATATTCATTTGAAATGATCTAGTTCCTATTACTGTATTTCAACATAATTCAAAATGTATTTTCTATAGAGTGGAACACATTCTTTTATAGCATGTGTCATTTATTTGAGGTTTTTTCTATACTACAATGGAGTACATGTTGGTACAGAAACAAGCGAAACAATGTATCTGTCAATAAATCACTCTTTCGCTAAACAAAAATTACTCTCTCGTCCGCATCAATAATATTTCAATAGATAATATAAACATAGTTCCGCAAGTTATGGCTGCAGCGTCTGTCATATTATAACGTTTTGGCATTAAAATTGCAACATTTTAATATGTGAAAATACGAATTTTATTAGAGTTTATACGAATTTTATTAAACAAAACAGTTTCGATGTACTTAAGGATAAAATACTTCTATAGACAAAACCATTATCAAAGCACATGGAATAATAGTTTGAGACAGTCATGCTTGCTTAGTCCTAAAATATCTATAGCAGACGCAGTTTGTAACTTGGAATTTTTAAAATAACTGTTCGGAAATTCTGTTTTTTTCTTGAAATTCCACTCTTACCCAATAAAAAATCAGGAAATTAAGCACGTGCAACGTAATTAGCGAGCATGACCGATCGATTTTCAGTGATGAAACTACCTTCTACATAAATTGTCGTGTTATCCACCGCAACTCTTGAATGTGGTTGAACAGGAAGAAGGGGTCTGCAATTGAATAAAATTGTTTAGTGTGTTCATGATTCTAGTAAGATAAACGTAGGGTGTGACACATCGAGTGATCGGGTCCTTCAGGTTTTCTGAGAAAACGATTTCAGGTGTTACTTAACTGGACATGCTCGATGCTCGAATTTTATGCTTTATTACAAATAGATGACATAATTTTCATTACTGTTGAGACCGATGGTTCTTGGTGGAATTCCATGTTTAAAGATAATAAAATACAATTTTATTTTATTTTGTAATTTTTTTTTGGCTGGATATATAAAAGGGGAATTTACAAAATAAAATTGTGTTTTATTATCTTTAATAGATGACATAGAAAGAGAAAAAAAACACATAATTGTCATTATTCAATGTTTAGGACACGTGACCAAATGGACTCCGGTGAACTTCGGTTATGATCACATAAGGGGTTGAGTAGTGTTAGAGGCTCTGGTAAACTTTAGTCAACGTTAAGGTAACGTTGGGGGCGAGCCTAAAGATGGGGTTTAGGACACGTGACCAAATGGACTCCGGTTAACTTCGGTTATGATCACATAAGGGGTTGAGTAGTGTTAGAGGCTCTGGTAAACTTTAGTCAACGTTAAGGTAACGTTGGGGGCGAGCCTAAAGGATGGGGTTTAGGACACGTGACCAAATGGACTCCGGTTAATTTCGGTTATGATCACACAGAAGGGGTAGAGTAGTGTTAGAGGCTCTGGTAAACTTTAGTCAACGTTAAGGTGGGAGGGCTGGAACTGCACTCACGGTCAGTCCCTGGTCCTTATCCAACTACGGAACTGCACTCACGGTCACTTTGAGCCTTTCTGGGGGTACCGGAACTGCACTCACGGTCAGTTTTTAATTAGCCTATATCACATTGTGCAACACCATGATTGAATTGATTAAAACTTATTAAATTAGTTGAAATATATTGAAAAGTTTTGATTAAATTAATCTAAACGTCAAAAAATAAACTTACTACTGACATTGTAAAAAATACACATATATATGTGCACAGAAAATTCTAGCATAGTATTTACGATAACATGATAGGCTATATTCTTATTATAACGAAGCTTCTTTTGTAAAGGTTTCTTGTTGGGCGCGAAAGGGGGAGGTGGGGATTTCCAGCGAGGTGGTTCTAGTGGTAGCGTCACATTCCAACCCCATTGTTCGTACATGACTTTTATACCTGTTGTGCCAATATACACTTCGCTTTCTAGTCAGTTTCAGTTTCAGAGCTGTTGTGATCTGTTTCCGAAGTTATGAGTAGTGCGCCGTGTGATATTGTTAAGATGTTTAGTGAGAGGGGGCGGGAGTTATTAATATTTAGTCATTATAAGTTTTATAAAAGCCGTTTAACGACTCAGGGACAAAAGTGGAGATGTTGTAAGAGGGGTTGTACGGCAAGAATATACATCAACTCTACGAACGATACGTTGCCTGTTGGGGACCATAACCACCCTGTGAGTGAAATTTTGCATCGACAGTTCGTGTCTAATAGTGTAAAAATAACTAAAACGTGTATTAAATAAAGTATTGGATAAAGTAAGACAGAGGACGGAATAAACAGATGACTAAGGGGCTAGCGAAGCGTTCAGCCGTGAAAGACCGATTTTTGACCGTGAGTGCAGTTCCATATGGCTTAGGCGGGCGACCTTTCCAACCCTTGTAAATTCCTTTCACCGTGAGTGCAGTTCGTTGTCAGCCGTTAAGGTAACGTTGGGGGCGAGCCTAAAGGATGGGGTTTAGGACACGTGACCAAATGGACTCCGGTTAACTTCGGTTATGATCACCGAAGGGGTTGAGTAGTGTTATAGGCTCTGGTAATTTTTAACACCTTTTTTCGATGTCTCTTTACAACACTCAGATTTGAGGTTAGGTATCAAACATAAGCCTCGTAAAAAACTATAAATTGTTTTATTATTAATGAAATGTGCTTGGGAGTATAACTGGGGAATGAAAAAAACAAAATATGATACCAAAGTTACTAGGATTTTATTCAACCCTAAAGTATATTAAGGTATGATGTCAGACAAATTATTGTACCCATAATCCGCACCCAAAATTCAGTGTTCTACACTTTATTAAATATAGTGTAAGAAATTGGATATTCATATTAACAACATTTTATGAACAGAGAAGAATATTACATATTATGAAGATAAAACCAAGCTCGTACTAAAGTGCAGGATAAATGAGTTTTAGATGTGAGTGCCAAAGAGTAGAGGTTAACGACAAGTAAAACAAAAGGTTTTTTTTTTAATTTGGCACCAACATGGGTTACATAGGTATACATGGATTTTTGTATATTGCCATCCCTATCTCTTGCAGCGTGTTAAGATATAACAAAGGAATGTTGTATCAATTTCGTTTTATATTATTACATATAATTTTATTTTATTGTGAATATCGATAGAATGCTACTTGGACATTCGTTATGTACACATCTTTATATGGAAGTACTCAACAGTAAGCTTCATGATGATTTTAAAAAATTTAAGGAATTTAATTTTAAGACAAAATTTTTGAATACATGAAATTAATTAATTCATGTTGTTTTAAAACTCCAATACTCGTTAATTTTAATAACTTCCGTGTTTTCTTTGCAACACCACCACATAATTAAACGGATCTACACTTATAGTTATTCAATATTAAAATCAGTGACGGGGTGATTTGTTGTACGAATTTAATACAATAATACAAAAATCATTTTAAACCCAAGTTAAACTATTCATATTGAATGGAAGGCTTAAAATGTTAATTTATGTATACACATATAAATTATTAATTATAAATATTGCTCGTATATATATATAGAGAGTAATTAAAAATAATTTCTAAAATTAATTTAATCATAATTTAATAAATTATGTAAATTTATTGCTTATATAAAATAAAAATTCTAACCAATTATGCGTTATATATATTAGACATATTTTTCTGAATAGTGTTTTAGGTTAATAAGTGTAACTATAATCATTTACGAACATATTTCACAAATCATGCACTCTTCACAGACTAATAAAAAACGTAATCCATTATATTGCGACTTATTCTAAGGAGGGAAAACGTATTAGTCGGACAGAAGCTACATTAAAACATTTTTTGCACGGAATTAGTATCTCACTTCATTTTTTATAGAACAACTGGTACTTGTTATTTTATAAATAGAAATGTGTATATTTGTATGCTAAAATGTGTACCGTAAGACATAAAGTAATAACTAAAGCGTATAATAACTAATAAGTAATTTAGTGAAAAAAACAAACCTTATTCATTGTGCAAGAAAAAACAAATATTGAGACTAACCCTAGTCTACAAATCATATAAATTTGTTTACATTAATCCGTTACAAAAGCCTGACTAACTCAGTTTCTTCCACATAAAATAAGCAATTATTTTCAGACCACAGCATTATACTTGATAAAATGAAGTCATTGCTACCGATGTTAATTATGCTACTGACTCATACATCTTGGATATAATCACAATTATCAATAGTATCTTACCATTCGTCAAATGTACATAGGTGAAACAATCCTTTATGACTTCCACTAATAGAGGAACGTCTTTATATTATACTAACAATATAATGTCTTATGAGTGAAATATTCAACATTGTTTTTATTGTTAAGTATAAATTCGATCTATAACAAATCTCTATAAAACTATCACTGCCCATTTAAGCTCTCTCTTCGTAAGTAGGATATGAAAAGTAAACAGCTGTTGAAGAGGCACATTAATGTCTTCTACTTTTGAGAGTCGATGGTCTAAGCCTGTTTAAAATAACAAGGTTTAGAGTCTAAAAGCTTCGACGGCATGAATAATTCATTAGAAGTACCCTTTACTTAAATAATTACATGTTTTTATTAAAGTTTAAATTTTCAGATTTGAATAGTTTCTACAATAGAAGAGCTAATAATAATTAAAAAGTACATAGAATGCTGATTAAAATGTATGATTAAAATATAGTACGGAGTACAAGTAAGGTTTTTGTAGTCTAGGTGGAAGTATGAGGAAAAGTGACTTATATGGAAGTCATTCTGGAGTTCATTTTACTAAATACGTCGGAATCATGGGTCAACTTAAGTTTGTTTATTATTATAGGGCTTTCGAAATGTGTAGGAAAGAGACAAATATTGTAAGCACTTTTCAAAAATATGTAATTTTTCAATTTAATTGTTTCCTACTGAAATGCTTTGTTGAAAATTACTCTATTTATTAACAATAAAATTATCTTGTTTCTTCTCCGTTGTGAGAGTTTGTAACGCATATCAGACGAACCATAAGCTTGTACTCTATCATCAGATCCTTCTCTCTTTTTACTTAATTGTTTCTTTTAGAAATACTTTCTTGGAATTAATCTATTCAATAACAATAAAATTATCTTGTTTCTCCTACTTTGTGAGAGTTTGTAACGCATATTAGACGAGCCATAAGCTTGTACACTATCATCAGATCCTTCTCTCTATTTACTTAATTGTTTCTTTTAGAAATACTTTCTTGGAATTAATCTATTCAATAACAATAAAATTATCTTGTTTCTCCTCCTTTGTGAGAGTTTGTAACGCATATTAGATGAGCCATAAGCTTGTACACTATCATCAGATCCTTCTCTCTATTTACTTAATTGTTTCTTTTAGAAATACTTTCTTGGAATTAATCTATTCAATAACAATAAAATTATCTTGTTTCTTCTCCGTTGTGAGAGTTTGTAACGCATATTAGACGAGCCATAAGCTTGTACACTATCATCAGATCCTTCTCTCTATTTACTTAATTGTTTCTTTTAGAAATACTTTCTTGGAATTAATCTATTCAATAACAATAAAATTATCTTGTTTCTTCTCCGTTGTGAGAGTTAGTAACGCATATTAGACGAACCATAAGCTTGTACACTATCATCAGATCCTTCTCTCTATTTACTTAATTGTTTCTTTTAGAAATACTTTCTTGGAATTAATCTATTCAATAACAATAAATTTATCTTGTTTGTTCTCTGTCGTGAGGGTTTGTAACGCATATTAGATGAGCCTCTATCATCAGATCCATCATTCTTTTGACTTATTTAATAGTTTTGTTTAGAAACCATTAGTTTATATTGTCTATAAATTTAGTTTGATATTTTTAAATATTTTATGTGTATATGACAAAATTTAATTACGTTAAAAGAAAGTATAATTAACTTTGCCTTTGCCATTTCCTCTCTTTGTACTCCTGTGTTTAAGCTTCATTAGTTACACTTTCATGAACACATTATATATCATCATATGTTGTTGTTCACGCACATAATTAAATTCCTTTTTTCCCCTTTTGCTTACATTCTAAAGTTACATTATTGTCAAATGCAGTAAATTTTCCAAGAAGTAAATTAATGTAAAACAAGTGGTAGAGGAAGAGTGATAAGACCGCAGAGTTTGGCTAACCACAACTTGTCTCGCAGACAGCTCATGCATAAATTACAAACCAACTTTGTCCAAGTGGTCTCTCTTTGGGTTTAGTCACAAACCAAATATATTTCATCGGAGCGTTACTTCACTAATAACGAATTCTAAATTAGACCTAAATAACTTTTCATTTATTAAGTTGAAATAATTATTTATGTAAATTTAGATAGCTTGAATTGCAACAAATATTTTGATTACATTAGATCTAATGACCAATAACTATGTAAACGTAGCACAAAAATTTAGCAAATATTGTCATAAGTACAGAAAATAGAAAAATATGGCAGTATATAACCGTGACTAAATGAGAAAAATATGCAATGGACTCAGAATTTGATCTCAATTATAACTAAATATAATATTAATACAGAATACGTTTGAGAATAATTTGATCAAAATCGTTCTATGTTAATTAAACAAAGTTGAAAAAGGCGTATGACAGTATTTGAATATTTTAGTTATTGTAACATAAATAAACAAAATCTTCTATTCATGATATGTATGGTTGTAAAGCATGGTATCATTATTTAAAACAAAGTAAAGTTTTTTTAAAGATAAAGCTCCTATACGTATTCGTTACATTTCAATAAATGTGTTAATATCTCTGTTCATGTTATTTATGGTCATGAAGTAAATAACACTATTATTGTTATTTATACTGAAAAGATCAGAGAAATAAGGCAATGTTTGTTTTATTATTTAATCAAACCACGGATTTAAGTTATATTAGATGATTGTATGGTAGTTATTCATTTGATCACAACTTGCAGCTGCACATTTTCACAACAGGATTACAGCTGATTATTTGTTTTGCACATGTACAGATCTATTATGAGTTTTGTTCACGTAATTAGGAAATTTTATTTTTATTTTATTGTAAGGGCGCAAAAAATTAAAAAACAACCACAAATAACCTTTAAAAATAAGTCACTTAAAATGTGGTAAATTTATTTGTTATGTTAATAGTATAATAATTATGAAGTATATTAGCGTCCTCCTCCCATATTTACATAAAATTATACCTTTCTATGAACCCGTGTGACCAACTCATATACAATGGATTTTTACTTGTAATTTATTCCATTATTAATGCTATAATATCTACGAAGAAAATATTTTGTTTTAGAAGAGATATTTAAGAAAGTCTTTAAAAGCCAGTGCCCAACTGAAAAGGTAAACTATTGTGCCGAAACTATGAGCGGACTTTCTTACTAAATCATCAAACATTATCGCCATCAAAATGTTCGAATTCCGTAAGTATCAGACGAAATGAAAAATTAATTTAATTTTGAAAAAAGTTTTTTATCAAAATCGTTACAGCTGTGTTTGAAAAATAGTTATTTTTGTTATTGCTATACAAATTATGCATTATGAAAACAATGAAAAACGTCACGAGTTATTATCAAAATATCACATGTAGCAACTCAGAAAATCTCAAAACGTACATTTTCCCAAATATTAGCCATTGATTATTTCACCCATCACAACACTTTGTCTATACTAACTGAATGAGTTCTCAACGGCTGACTCTAGCTCGATCTACATCTTGCTTCTAGTAGTCTTGAGTTAGATTCCTCTCTATGAGGCCTATTTTGACCAATTCTTCTTCTCACGAAGTAAATTGGAGAATGTGATGGTATTTGGTCTTAAAATATAAACTATGAATATATTGCAACAAGAAGTTTTATCCATCTCTTTGTTGGAATAAAAAATCATTAGTCTGGTATTATATTTTGACGAAATAAATACATTTATAATGCTACTGGTAATTTTAACTAAACAGATTCAACACATCTCTTGTATTAAAGAATAGGTCTTTTTTTAAGAATAGTAAGTTCAAAGTCGGTTGTATGTAGATGAGCAGCCTTTACATAAAAACTATGATAACAAATACTGCAAAACTTAAAAATAAAATAAACACAGGAAAGCTTATTGCGAAAAAAGTAAATAGAATATTAAGTTTATTTTCATCTCAAATAATTGTACACGAGTAAATTTAAAGCAACATCATATAATACAGAGTTAAAAATAATATCTCTGAAAAATATAATAATATTTAAGAAATTAAAAGATGGGTGGAATTAAGAATATGAAACGTATGCGTTACAAATATCATTCTCAAGAGGATATTAATGTTAGTGAGAGATTCAGTAACAAGCTATGGAGGAAGATTTAATTACCAATTATTATCTGAACTGACTTGCGTTTCGTTATTCATCTTCCATTAGAGTATAAGTATGAAATTGGAGAACGAAATATAATCTTATTTTAAAATGCTCTTCAAAGTAAAGGCAATTAAAACGAAGCTTTCCTTTTGTTCCTATAAAGTAATTAAAATAATTGATTACCTTCCCCCTTTTTATATATTGTATTTAATTGACCAAATCCATATTCCTATGTTTCATATTATATTAATCTCAACCATTTCTTTTTTCTTTGTTGCATAAAGGCAAGAAATTTACCTGTTATCATCACCTTACAAAAAAAGGAAGAAAAGAGCTTAAAATAAAAGCCCCCTACCCTCTCTAATACTTTAATGTTGTCAGGGTCGGAAAAGAAGAGGAGTTGGTCAAGAGACACTTAATAGTAAAATTAATATAGAGGGATCTAACCCAAGACATCATGAAAAGAGGTGTAGATCCAGCTAGGTAACCTCGCAAATATCAAACTCTTACTCATAGAACTGTATTTTGGTTTTAAAGTTACTTGATAATGATGTATTGTTTAGGTTTAATCAGACATTTATAAAAACATAAATTATACACTTCGAGAGTATAAATCAATACCGTTATAAAGTAATAAACCTAAAACATGAAAACGACAATACAGTCTAGCTGCCTAATGACCGTGTTGGAAATTAAAAACAAAATACAAGAAAGTATTTCAGGTATGAATAGTCGTAATTAAAAACTACATATACACCACGAGTCATACAAGGAACGGCAAACAACAATCATTTGCCTGGTTGGGGTGCTTTAGGCTTTATTCATTTCATAGTTCGTTTGAGGTCTAAGTATACATGCAAGAATTCATTTATTAGTTTGGGTATTTTGACCCTATCATATATCTACATCCTTGAAGTAATTATACATTACAAGTTTAGGAGTAAAACGATTCGAAAATGGATATACATGCATACACTACTTGTAACCGAGATAATTTTCGTGGATCGGCACATAGGTTAACTTCTTTCAGAAAACTCCATCTGAGGCAAGAGTTATTTTGATGAACAAGCTCCCAAACGAGTTAAAGAAATTACAGACAAAAAAATGTTTAGATCAAACCTAAGTTGTTGAGGGTTAATATATTTTACTCAGTTGGGGAGCTTCTCGAGGCCACATTTAAATTGCCTTTTGAGCAATTGGGATTGTGCTTTATAGTATAAAGTGGTTCTAATATATAAAGAGGATATGTTTATATTGGCTGTAAGTCTATATTGTGCTATTGATGTGTTTGATTTGGTTTTGTTTATATTAAATGTGATGTTGTGATATTTGATTTTATGTATTTGTTGTGTTATAATTTTGTGAGGTTTGCTATACATTATGTGTTTTAGTTTTAGTTCTCAACATCTCCTTAGGCTACTAACCTGGCACTTGATAACGAGACTTTATTTTTACCCTTAGAAGGTCATGTATTAGTGTTTATAACGTCAATAAATTACAAAATCCAGCATTAGTTAAATATTTTACTTTAAATATTATACATATCTCAATAACAAACAATGAGTAAAATAAACAAATTATTTAAGTAATATTTAGATATAACAAAATATATTTTGTAAATCATTTAGAACTTATTCAAAAAGGTACAAACAATTTATAAAATTGTTAAATAATTTTTGAAATACAATTTATTGGAAACCCTATATGAAAGAGACATAAACGGCTACTACAGGTATGAAAAACAAGAATAAAGAAGAGCGGGCATCATCAATCATTCAAGTGTGGAGATGGAAACATTCCATTGTTTAATTTAATTACTAAACTGTTGTTAACCAAAGTATGGCGGAGGTCAGCGGCCATCCCATCATTACACTGTATAACTCCTAAGCAACATTCATTGTTTGTAGGATTTATGATATTTCAAACCCTAGACCATATAACTGTATTTCCAGAACCACGTCGTAGTTCTCTGATCTTCAAAAGAAATTTCTAAATGTCAAAATACCACAACAAAAATTTGAGCCAAAAATTATTTCGAAACTACATATGTTTAAATAAATTTATTTTTTTCGCTCCTCCAACTTTAGTGGTAACGATCTACGCTAAATTTATTCTTTAACATTCGGTGTCAAATCAAAAAGCACATTATAATGTTTTCGGAGCCTTTTCCCTTCAATAACGATTTATTAACTTATATTGCAACAATAACAGATTTATGACTACAAAGTCTCAGGGTTTTGCAATTGCTTTGTTTTATTACAGCAAAACCTTGATGTCAGTGAGAACGTGCAAGCTTTGTAAACTGTCTTGCCCTTAGTTGTCTCTAAGAACAAACATTATTAAATTCCTTTTTGAAAACCAACTCTTCCATGGAAGGAAGATCACGTTTAATATATTTATCAGTAGCCTAATGTATTCTCTGTTAGATAGACTAACAGTATCAAGCTCGATGATAAACTCAACTATTTTAAACATAAAACTTCATCATGTGAGACACCATGTCACGCTTAGGAGATTCCCTTTTGTTATAATTTAATTTACTTTGATTTTAACCTGAGTTTTTCAAAATAGTTTTGAATGTGAGGTGCTTTAGACTTATAGGTTGATTGAATAATCTAAAGCTATTAACATATTGCTTAAATAATTTTCAAATATTTAGATATACAATGTTTTGCCTTATAAATAAATTGAATAATATTAATATTAAATTTCAAACTAATATTATCCATTATTTTTATTGAATTAATTATTAAATATTCAACCCATTTACTTTAGTTAAAAGGAAATGAAGATATTGATTTCCAATGATATTTATAGGTCTGAACTTTCGATTTGTTTAATCCCTTTTATTATATTTATCATTACAGTATCTTACATAGGCATAAAAACAATACCATCATGATCAGAGACCACAGTTGGTATAACATAAGCAGTCCACCAATCTTGTTTGATATTAGTTATAAATTTGTCAATTCTATAGGAGTCCTTTAGTATTGTTGTTATAAAAATGATTTAAATTTTGCTTCTAGAGAGAACTATGCATTAGTTTGTATACAGCTTACTCGAGATTTAACTTTAGAAAATTTCTCCTTTTTATGAAATTACTTATTATCTAATATTACTATTGCTTACTATACATAATGAAATTTTATGATAAAATTTTATTTTATTTCAGATATTTTTAGCTCCTTTAAAATTGCTTACCAGGTATCATAAGATCTATATGACAGCTAATTTATATGAAAGGAGTTACTAATAATGAAATTATTATATTTGTTATAAATAATTGAAAAGTGTATTTTAGTTATTCTTGATCTGATTTTATTCAAATTTGGATCTAAAAATTAAACAAATTAATTGTATTAAAAAGGACAATTAATTGTATTAAATAATAACATTTCAAAAAGAAATATTATTTCAAACTATACGCTAGTCTGACCAAAGTAGTAATAACTTCATAAATAACCAAAATGTATTTGGATAGTTATGAAGTTATTTAATAGGTTATTTCTGTAAAAATGAAAAGAAAAATGGAAATAACAATTCAAAAACTTCATTTTTTGGTTTATTAAATTTTTTGTTAATAATACTAACGAATATAAGTATTTATTTTGAACTTCTTTTCTTTTGTATTTTTGAAAATGGTTTTAATAAACCGCAATAAATACTTTTTTTAAATTTTATTTTCATTTGGTTATATTTTTTTTATACAATATCTTAAAAAGATAATAGAGACAGGAACATTAATTGTAAAATAGTTTTATTAAATTTACCAAATACTGTAAGTAATAAATTTTTCAATTAAATTATGTTTCATATGTTGTAGTAAAATATACTAAACATTTAATTGACTATTTATTTTTATTAAAATAATAGAGTCCTTCTACTTTTATCAAAACTTTATATTATTTAAATAATTTTAAACATACATTTTGAATATCCTTACTAACAGAAGTACATTTTAGAAACTTGGATAAAAAAATAAAAAATATGCTTCATCTAGATAAAATGTCCTTGTATATATTTATAACCAAACAGGAATCGATAATTCATGAAAAAGAAAGTCATAACGTCTCTCTGGAGAAATCTTTGTTCCTTACTCAGAGCACTCTTGAGGCAAAAATATCAAATGAAACCCTATCGATTGGAGACAAATCTGATGGGAAATTCCCAGATTGCTTTATGAATCTTGGAATACAAAATTGTTCCTTGTTTTATATTAAATTGACTAACCCTGGATCTGAATTATATTACCAACACTGTACGAATTTACATTTATCTTAACTGTTAAGTCAGATTTGAAATTTCTGTTCTGTTTTACTAGAGTAATTTAATTATTTTATTAACACAAAGGGGCTCACTTCTAAGGGCTTAAAAATCCTGAACTGAAACGTTCTGCAAATTGTCATGTGGTCTTGCGCTAGATACCTCTCTTTCACGTTTCCCATGACTTCTTTCTTCTCATCCGAGCCTAACGCTATTTGTGTATTCGTGAGCTAGATGGTCTTTATTTTGTGATCACTTCTCTATTTTGTTATAATGCGATGATGACCATCATCGTTTCAATTAAATTAAGTTTCCCTGTTATATATATATATATATATAACCCTTATTTTTTATTTAGTTTTATTTGTCGAATATATCTAGTTCGAAGAATGTTATGTGATGGGCTAAAAAAAATTATTGTCAAGTTTTATTTTACAATAACCGTTTTAAAATCCTCCGAATCCTGAAACCGGTTTTTAGAAGGATAACTCACTGCTGTATGTTAAATGTTCAGTGATCTAAAGACCAAACAAATAGAGTGATTTTAAAAAACTTTGTATCTGGACACTTTTAATGATAACTCAACATGTTGGAGCAGCTGCCATAAGATGAAAAAAAAATTGTAATTTTCACAATTCACCTCTGACGATTTTTTATCACATTTTCTAGCTTCTAATAACTCAAAAAAGGTATTGGTCGCCATATCTCCAAAAATTGGACAAGTGTGTTATCGGTAAAACACAAACATTTACCATAGGAATGTTATATAATAGACACGAGTCTCAAAATTGGCCCTATTTGGCAATTTTAACGCCCTCAGCGTCCAAGTTGGAAGAGAACAACAGTGGGTTAATAGAAGCCCCAAATAGGAAAGTTTAAAATATGCCATCTAAGACGAGACTAGATGAATATATGAGTAGATTCATGAGAAACCCTAAGGACATGTATACATGTATGTTTATGAAGGCTTCTGTATTTAACTTTTGTATATGGTGAGAAGAAAATTAAAACAAAAATATTTAACACTATATGTCTGTTATTTAAATTCAAACAAAAGCAATGAACAACTAAATAAGTCAAAGTACATATTATTTTATATGGAAAAAAGTAAATACACTAAACAGTATAATTCAATACAAAGGGAATGTAACAATAATTAAAATAACTAAGAGATAAATCAATAATATAAAAAGAATATATGACTGAAACACTGTCCCCCTCATATATTCATGTAAGATTATTATTATTAAAATTAATTTTAGAGGCATTATACATTGTAGGTGATATACGTTACTAGTTAGTTGCTGAGCAACCTTAGAGTTACCTCTGGTGTGGTAGACTGTAAACTGGTGTTGCGGGTTTAATGAAGTAAATTGTACGCAAAAATAAATCACAGGTCACTAAACAATCATTGTTATAATTTTATGTAAAATCTATCTGAGCATGTTTTTATTTCACCCTGTACGTTAAAGCGATATTTACTTTACAGTGGAAACTTTGTTGTTTCTCTTAAGACTTTTTCATTATTAAGGAGTCCCAAACTATAATCAAATCAAAACTTTAATTAATTTTCGGTTATACGGCTATAGTTATATAATAAATTCATGAATATTTCCTTTGTAATTCTTTCACTAGACTTCGTCTAAAATCAGTTACTCGCTTTGCACGATTTGAAGTTGGATAGTGTGTTATTTTGCTTTTAATCTGTCCGACAATTTACATGATTTAGTATTCAATTTCAAAATAGTGTACCCTATTTCAGAATCTTTGTTTGATTTTAACATTTGTAGATAAACTGATAATAATACTAGACAGTGTAGTGATTTAATTCTACTCACATTGCAAATTTAATTCTAGTATCTTTTTTTGTATCATTTACAAATTACAATAAGTAACGCAGAAAAGAGAGAGTACAGTAAAATAAATAAAAAGTAATAGAACAGCTCTTTTATCTTTATAAACAATATTTTTATTACGTGAATTTATTTAGCTTTATTGGCGGTTGTAGTATACAGTTTTTGCAATGTTTTTATACCGTTTATCTATATTGTTTAATATTGGGTGTGTTAGACAGTTTGTGCAATATTCGTATTCAGTTTATATATTTGGTTTTAAACTGTGACATACTGGCCAGTAAAACTGACAACTTGCTACCACGTTGAAACTTATTTATAGAAATCATTACATTTCGAAATCCAAATGTAAAATGTGTTATCGAAGCCTGTTTGTAAACTAAGAGGTATTAAAGCCGGATAACCCGTTCCGTACTTCTGTTTATCAGTAATTAGAATTTGTGATCCAATGTACCAACTTTGAAAATTCATCTCTCCCATTCTCCATTTCAGTTTAATTTTATAATACATATATAAAAAATTATGTTTTCCCTGGAAAAATTGTCTAGGTAAATTTTTCGTTATTCTGGATAATCAGGTTTAGATTTTACAGTAAGACTATTGCCATAACTGATTTTCCCTAATGAGAGTTCATTAAAAATTATGGAACCCTCAGAAGCTCACTTTAGTCCCGAAGGAACCTAGCTGGATCTAACCCTTATTTCATGTATTCTTGTATTATATCCGTCTTTTTGTGAGGCATTCGTGGTGTCACCTTAAGCGGCGTATTTTTGGGTCCCCTACTCCCCTTTGAATTCCCCCTGACTCTTGTACTCTGGATTCAACTCCCCGTCTCGACATGCAAGATTTTGCTCACATGTCTTTAATTGTGTCACCTGATCAGCCATTTTGACAGGTTATAATTCTATTATTAAATTCTAATTAATAAAACTAAATAATATTATTAAATTTGACTTACGTGAAAATATAGTTTAACACTAAGGTTGTTGCAAAAGTCTTTCAACACCGAAGGCCTATTCAAACATTTTGGTTTAATTTACCTTGTTGTAATTCATTATGGGTTTGCGAGGGGCTCAAACTACCAACGTGTCGTCAGACCCATTTCCGAAAATTCCTAGCCACTTATTTTTGTGAGTTTGGCCCACAAATTAAATACTCAATTCGCTGAGTTTTATATATAATTATAAATCTCCAGCACACTTTCATATTAATGCTTGTGGTTGAAGAAATCATGATAGATTTAATACAAGATAGTAGATATGTCTCTTGGTGATGAAGAAACCGAATTTGTGCAACAGTTGTAAACGCCGAAAATCAACTACTTGAGATAATGAGACATCTGTTGTTGACAGTAATAACCTCAGCCCTTAGCTCATACGAAGATGTTACAGGAGTTAAAACCTGACATTTAAAAATATATAGAGAGAGATTCGTCTCGTAGTCGCATACAGTTTCTGCCCAAACAGTGTTTTATTTTGAACTCTTGTTAAAGGTTTAATTTAATTTATTTATTTAAAAATAAAAACATATTTATAAAAGACTTTAATCAACAATATATTTAACGTAACTAAATATTCATCATTAATATTACTTCTTCCATAACAGACTTAACTTCAATGTAAACATCATCATCGTACTAAGACGAATAAACTGTGTAAAAACATTGCACAAACTTTCTCACTCACACATCTACAAAACAACGTAATTGTCACAAAAAATGTCAATTCTGCAATTAATTGTCAGACAAATAGTGAAAACGAATTTACGTACAATATTTTGTCTTTGTTTTTTAAAGTTTGTAAAAAATAATGTAATACTCTCAACCTCTCGAATACTCTAATAGCGTCAGGGTAGGAAAAGAACAAGAGTTTGTCAAAGCAAACCGGTAGGTAAGATAAAATAGAGGGGTGTGACTCAAGACTACGCTGTAGTGACCTCATCACACTGGAGCATGATGAGTTGCCTATAGTCGGGCTCTCAGGCGCGGAATCGTTATTTCTGATGATGGGGAAGGTAATAACAAAAACATAATCGGAACTTGACGACATAATGTGCGTTTATCTTGGATCTGGAACGTTATGTTCACAGTGTATGGGATGGTTAATAATTCGTGGGATAATACTAAAATTACGACCGACTAGGTCTTACAAATATGGGTTCAACGTCCCGGAACAGTGTGGCCCAGACGAGCATCTTCTAATTAGGTAATTAACTACTATTCGCGTACAAAATTAAGTGAAATGATTCAATATGGTGAAACACTTACGGCCTTGTGTAATGTTAACATTAGTGTAATATAAAGGTGACGTAAGTCTAAATGAGAATACATATTAGATTAGAATAATAGATAATTAGGACTCGTCCATAATGGCTGTCAGGTGAGACGTGTGACATAATATTTCCTGTTAGAGCAAGGGACAACAATTGTTGATAGAAGATCCAAGGTTCTAAATAATCATAAATATTAACTTAGTTCCCCCCCCCCCAAGGGCCCTAGTTATATCCCAAATGGACCCGATACGTCGCAGATCAGTTACGATTTTTTTTCGGCAGTTTGTATTTTTCGAAAACGTACTTGTAAATTATTTTCGACATTGGTTGAAGTGTCTCATTTAGCTAGCCATTCATGTATTCAACAACTTTCGGTTTTGTCAACAAATGTTTTACTTAATACAAAAAATAGTAATCAGTATCAATCCTCGTAACTAAAATCTAGTAAGTCGGACAGGACCTTATTTTGAGCCTGTTCGGATTGGGTGCTTGCGAATAATTGGTTACTCTGATAGGCCTATATTATTAGTTTTTGATTTATTTGTAATAGTACTTATTTCTTAATGAAGCTATTTGTATTTGTTTTTGTTACACACACACACACACACACACACACACACACACACACACACACACACACACACACACACACACACACACACACACACACACACACACACACACACACACACACACACACACACACACACACACTCACACACACACACTCACACACACACACACACACACACACACACACACACACACACACACACACACACACACACAACATATATATATATATATATATATTGTGTACATATATTCTGTGTACATTATACGTTATACGTTGTTACTACCATCAAATTTCAGTAACTAAATATTTATAACATTATATAATATTAGATTGTCAAAATATCCGTACATACAAAATTTTATTAATTTCTGTCCAACCGCTTTGACTCTAAAACATTTTACATAGGTACAGATAGACTGAAAGACATCATAAAAAAACAAATTTTAGGAAATACATAATTTCAAATTAATAGATCCTCATAAAACTATCATGTTTTTGGACAACTTAGTCATGGCAAAGTAAAATAAATTGAATTCTTATATATTTTTTAGCTTTTCTGTGCATTCGTTAAGTAACTGCAAGTACTTTCTGTTATTAGTATTTTTTATCTTTTTAAAGTTTTATGATATTGAATTTAAATATTGATTTTACTATTATTCCGTTTATTGTAAGTGAAACTTCTGTGTATTTTTATATACTGGTGTTAAAGCTATACAATGGGCTAAGCTATATAAACGGGGAAAGGTTAGGTACTTTAGAAAAAAATACAATGCAAAATAAATTCTTTTTAGACCAAATGGAGCAAAATTATCTAATAGTTTCGTCCTATAAACATTCAAGGATAATATTTAAAAAATAAACACATATAGAAATTTGAGAGAAGTATATTGTTGGACTCCAGCACTTGATCTTTGGTTTAAATCAAGTTGACACATCATTGGACTTATTTGAAGTCTAAAATGTAGCTACAATAGTTTTTAATTGTAATTCATAATTATTGGTCTTCAAGTTCTCGGCTTCATAGTAGTGAATACTTAGTTTTCATAAACGTTAAGAAACAAAAAAATCAACATCATTTCGTTCGAACATTACACCTAACTATCGTTGTCATGATTTGTATTTTCTTGTACGGTTTATGGGTTATAATCCTTGCAATTATCATTGTCTTTTATGAAAAATAAATTAGACACCACGAGTCCTGCAAAACTCTGACAACGTCAGGAAAGGATCTATTCACGAGATAACATACAGGAAAGATGAAAGAGAGGAATTTAACTCAAGTTTAAGTGAATGATATCCAGTTTTCACCTGTAATCATTACAAGTGAGGGAGTGATCAATAAAACGTGTCTAGACACAAAACCTAATACCTCCTTCTTTATGTGTAATGCTAAACGAATACTAAATCATAATTATTGTGAGTGATTTCTTTACAACAAATATTGTTCGTGTGATTAATAAAGCTAGTGTTACTTTACCATAAATAACGAATTTCATCTCTTGGTATATATCTTTCATTAAAAAAAAAAACGGTGGAAACATTTATCTTGTTTTTACATTGCAGTTTTAATTAATGATAAGAAAATGAGATACTTTTCAATTATAAACAGCTTTAATTACAGCAAGGATTCATCCTGATTGTTAATGACTCTCTCCAAACAGGATTCAAATTAAACACTCAGTGCACTCAACATGTCAGATAGGCTTATGCATTATTTATATGAACTGAAACTGTAATACATATTGAATAAAATGTACTTATTGGAACAAAACACTTATAAACACGTCGAGCTAACTAGTGAACTGACACGTCATAGAGACGAAGAATGATACATTTGAAAGGAAACCAAGGTGTGGTAGTGCTACTGTGTTTAATTTGTGAATCGTTCGTTCTGATTCGTGTTACTGTTTCAACTAAAATAATATTGAGATGAGTTTTCAAAGAGAGTGTTATGATGAAAGTAGGCTGCCGATTGCAGAAATAACTCACCAAATAATATTTGGCGTTTTAGAAAAAGAAATCTTGTAAAATTAAAATTTAGAAAAACTATTTTAAATATATTCAGAAATTCGAGATATATTGGAGATGGGGGACTACATAATCCAGAATGACGATTTGCGATGATTTCTAGAGAAGTTTCTGAAAGTCATTTAATTTAAATCTGAATAAAAAATTGAAATAATTTATATTCATTTTGTGCCTTCTCCAAAAATCTTAAGAGAAGCAATTTTCTCCCCTTTTACTAAATCAATAGTTTCTCAAGCGAATTAGATATTTTAAACAATTTCTATAATTTAAAAAGGCAATTACATATTTTAGTAGAAATAACTCATCATTTATTCTTTGCGTACAGTGGTGGAAAAAAAACATGAAATTAGTTTTCTTAAAATATTTTACTTGTTATTTATTTATTTTTTAAATCAACAGTAATAGGAATGTTATCATTGTTCATTATTATAAACTAGTACTAAACAATTTTATATTATTTTTAACATTAGTTAAGAACAAAAGTTAAAAACCAAATGAACGATAATTTTAAAATAAATTTTTGTTTTAATAAATAAACCTTTTTAAAATTTCAAGAAACAATAAAATAATGACTACATGGGCAACTATATATTTAATAGTATTTAATGTACATTATTGAGAATACATAATGTACGACACATAGGACCTGAGGATAACACTTTTGTTAATTCACTACAAAATGAACTTCAATTTCAAAATATTCCGAATAAAAATTAACCTGTCCTATATAAGAGTTTTATTAAAAATAACACGCATCAACATGCATCAAGCTCCACAGTTTGAATTTGGATTTGTATACATTCGTTTTACAACCACTCACCATTAATCTCTTAATTATAATTTTGTAGTTTTAACTTAGAATTAATTTCAGTTTATACACTAACTATATCGAAAGTGCAGTTTTAAATAACTGTTTCCTTTGTTAAGTATTGAAAATATATCTTTGTATTGAATTAAATTATATGTCCTATGATGTCAATTTAGGTTTTTAAAATTACTCAAAACTGATTTAATACCTGGAACACAATTTGGAACAAAAGTTCTAATGTTCAAATATAATCATGATTTCAAACACCTAAAAAAAGAAAATCAACAGATTCTTAGTGATTGTGTACACCAAAGTTTCCTATTAAAAAAAATACTAATACAAAAAAAAATAAGATGAGTTTGGACTTGTAGTATTAATATGGTTAAATTGTATTGTCAAATTCATATTTTTAACTATAGACACTAAATAAATACTATGTTCTTTAGTACCCATATCTTTAGCTAATGCCTTATACTGTGAGCTGCCAAATGTCTAAGGTTAATAACAAAATGTTCTTCTCGACTTGGCACAGGATATTGTAGGTGAAGCAGTTAAGCATTAGTTTAATGGAGAAAGTGATACATTAAAATAAGAGAAGAACGCTAAAAATTCCTACCATCTAACTCTGATATGTTTTCATATATGTTTACAATTACTTCGACAATATACACATAAAAACAAATAACCCCAAAGCCAAATGTCTGTGTTTACAAATGGTGAATTATTAAACCCATTTTGACAAAATAAAAACAACAAAACATACACCTAGACATAACTGATAAACTGTGTGAGTTTACCCATTTAAATGAACTAAATTGAAATTGTAGCCTCACATGTCGAGTTTGAAATTTAAAAATTATCAGAACGAAGTCAAGTCAGATGGAGGAACGAACTTTCTTATCAGAAGCAAATTAAACTTTGAACAGCCCGAGTTTAAGGATTTGCTGCAAAACAAAATAACCGAAATTAACATCAAAAAGTTGTTTATTATGGGAACTAATAAGTATGTTACAGCCAAAAAGATTATATGATATTACAAGTGTAAATATGATATGAGGTACAACTTCTGTTATTCGGCGAGAGAGGTAATGTGTCCAATTTAAATACATATGCTCTCGTACTTTGTGTAATGGGTCTACATTTAACAAATTTATAGCTGTCCACATTTTGGTATAAAAGACAGATATTTAAACTGCATGTCCTCTGTGTTTTCACGAGGTTGGATAAGTCACGTGATATGGTGATTATGCCGTTATTCGTGTCCGCCGGAGTAAGCAGAAAGTTTACCCTTTGTGAGAATAGCTCCACCCTCTGTGACCACCACTTCATTTCAAATTTGTGGTTCCCAATTTATACATATTGTATATACATATATAATAATATTTCAAGTGAAAAATATACGACCTAGACCATTGTATTTTCAATACTAGTTGGTAAAAACGTATTAGCGTTAAAATCAATAAATTAAAATATAGTATATTTATATTTGTATTTTTCAATAGTAAACTATCGTCATCGATGTTTAAATCCATAATTAAATTGGAATAATAATTAGTCATTTCTGTTATGCGATTTAATCATATAATCAAACCTAAAAAGAAATTTACCAAATTTGCAAAATAAAATTCAATGTCTTAGAAGCTTACAAAAATCTATTCTGTAGCTCCAGTGCCACGTACCTGTCAAAGTGTTTTTCACAAAGATCATACACACGAATATAACATTTGTAAATGGGATAAACAGTTGAAAGAAACGGGTAGCTCAATGCACAAAAAAAGGCGTTCAGTTAAGTTGTAATTTAGTAATGAAACTGTTGATTACGTAAGAGATAGCTTAAATATTAAGAATTTATTGTTCGTATTTAATAAACAGTTGTATGAACAACATCTCTCAATTTAACTTATCTTTCAATTTATGACAGACCAATGGGAATAACTCAGAATAATGAAATAACTCAGTGGATGACGAAATGTTATATGTGAGCATCCATCAGTTTATCATTAACCATGCCATATAGTGTGCAAGGGTTGGTTTTGTCATATTTCACTTCATGTTTCCCACAATTTTCTCTTCTCCATTTATTACTCGGTATTCTTTTTGTTTTTTGTTACATTTCTCTCAAATGTACTCCAGCCAACATTATATTCTAGAGAGTTGTAAATAACCTAATCTTATTGTCGAATAGATTTGGTTTCGTCATTTAATTCTCTTTTTTCAAAAGAAATAAATAAATAAAATGTACGTTGGAATTATTTTTCAATAATTTGTTTCTTTTTCAGCCTTGTCATAGAATCCAGTAGGATTGATTTTTACAGTTTTACAATTGTCTCCATGTCATTACGATCGTTATCACACAGTTTTGTATGGTTTGTTTGGCTTAGATTTACTTTGTTTATTTTACAACTATAGCAAACAAGATATTATGTACAATCATATCAGCTTTACTTCCATACATGGAATCATTTGTTCCAATCTAAAGGTAAACTCACACATTGAAAATATATTTTGGGAGTTGTATTATGAAAAAAGAAATTTAAATGTATACATATGTACAAAAGTTGATTTATAATCTATTACACTACAATCATAATTGAGCGTGATGATTAATGATAAAAAAGTAATGTTGTCAGAACTTAAATCAAAACTTCAGTTTAGAAGTAATTAGTAAAATTTTAAATGTAGCCTTCAGCAAAATTTAAAAAATTTTGTGTAAGAATGATTTTATAATATGCTGAATGTGTTCTCATTATGTCACCGGTTGTATTTACAAATTTATTGCATGTATATACAGGAGGTAATATGTACACGATGTATTTACTTAACGTTCAATTGTTTATATAAGGATAACATCACATTCCCCCTTTCCACCAGTGGGTCAACTCTAATGAATTATAAAGTTAATTTTCTACTAAATGAGGATTTACATCTAGGCATAAATCGTTAAGTAAAAGCTTGTTTCTAACAAGTAAAAAAAACAAATACCGAATTTTTTCTATTTGTAGCATTTGTTTCAAATTTACTTTAGAGATCTTTTCAAACCCTTCCTTCTAAAAAAAAGTTGCCGTTGGTTAATATTATCTATCTTGGCCATAAGTCAATGAATATTATCGAGTTAACTAATAATTATGGCTAAACAGTTGTAATATAAAATAGTCAAACTTAACATTGTTTCTTGGTAAGAAGATCTGATGTGAGATATATAATAAAAAGTCTGGTATTGTTAAAGACCAGGCGTGTGTCATAGGAAAATCTAAGGAGACATATATTTCAATGCGTCCAATATTAATAAAGAAGAGACAACATTTCAAAAAATTGGCATTGTTGTTCATCATAAGAATATCCGAGTAGAAATTATTATGGGGCCCATATTATAAAAAAGGATGTAAGATTTCAATGGCCAGTTGAGTTCAATTTAACTTAATATCAGAGTTAGATGCATTACAATGGGAAAAACATTTTTAAATAGGAGGCAATATTTCAATGAACTGGTGTGTGCTATTAATCATAAGAATATCTGAGCAGAGATTATTATGGGGCCCATATTATAAAATAGAAGAAACATTTCAACGAAATGATATCTGCCATTTATCATACGAATATCTGTGCAGAAATAAATTTCAATTTGCCCCATATTATTAAAGAGGAGAAAACATTTCAATGAACTGGAGTGTGCCATTGATCATAAGATAATCTATACAGAGAAATATTACATAATGCCCCCTAGTTTAATATGACAATAATCGGTGTGTGTTGGAATTCTATGATAATGGAAATTAACTAAACAATAATCAATTCCACAAAAGAGCTCCATTGTGCGATATGTTTTCGGCCATTAGGAATTTTCTATTAATGTGTTTAATTATATATATCAAAAGAGATATATTTAATTACGTCAAATTTCATAGAGAAAAAGGTAATATTTCAATGATCTAATATTCACCAATGATCATAAGTATATCTAAGAAGAAGTATAATACAATGGGTTCTTTGTAAAAAGAGAGGAAGTAAAATTACAATGAACTAATGAGTGTAATTGATTCTATGAATATAGTGTGCCATTGATTGTATGGCTGAAATATATCACTTTGGGTATTTATTATAAAACAGGAAGTCTTAACTCAATGAACTGGTGTGTGTCATTGATTATAGGACAATTGAGCTGAAATATGTTACAATGGTTCCCCGATCTTAATGTTTTAACTAATATTTCAAATAAGTAGCGTACCATTGATTACAAATATATCTGAGCAGAGTCTCATATTTAAAAATAGGAAGCAATAAATCTACACTTGTGAGTGACATAGTTCAAAAGAATTTTTGTAAGAGTCCCACATTGTAAAAGAGGAGTCAGGATTTCAATAACCTCGTGTGTGCCACTTATCACATTACTATATTGGCAGAGATATACTACAATGGGTACTATATTGGGATATTTCAACGAACTGGTGTGTGCCATTGATTATTAGAATTTATAAGTAAGTAGGGATATTATTACAATGTGTCCTACATTTAAACAATATTTCAATGGACTGATAATAAGACTATCTGTGATAATAATCTATAATACACATTATTACAGATTGTCTGATTGTAATATAGAAGTTGAGAATTGACTAACTGGTCTCATTGATCATAAGGCTACCTCTACAGATATGTGTTTCCTATTGTGAAAGAGGAGGTAAGATTTCAATGAAGTGGTGTGTTATTAATAATATGATTATCTGAGCATAGGTATATTACAATGGGTTTTCATTCAATAAAAATATGGCATATTGCAATCGACTGGTTTGTTTCATTGATCATGGTACTATATGTGTGAAGATATATTACAATGGGCTTCATATTGTACAAAAGGATGCAAGTTTTCAATGAATGATAACATGACTATCTGAGCAGAGATATATTACAATGTGTCATATATTATAAAAGAAAAGACAAGATAGCAATGAACTGGTGTGTCATTCATAAATCTAAGCAGAGATATGTTGCAAAGCGTCCCAAATTATAAAGAGGAGGCGATATCTCAATGAATTGTTGTGTGTCATGGATCATATAGTTATCTGAGTTGAGATATATTACAATGTTTCTCATATTATAAAAGTAATGATTATCTAATGAAGGTAATAACCATATACACATTTACAACATCTTTAATAATAAACAATATTTAATACTTTCAAACAATTATTTGTAGAATTTATTGCCAATATTTAGAAGAACAATGTCCAGAAACATTGTGAAGGAATGACATTTATTTCTAAATTTTGGTTAGTTTGTTAGTTTTACATTGGCATCAATGTAATAGATTTGAAGAAAAACCTATTGATGAACAATTGTAAAATGTATACCTTTCTTCACTGCCTATATATTTGAGAACAAATAATTTGCTACAGATATTAGTAGAAAAGCAATTATAATTTTTTGTGCATTTCACAGATAGTGTTTTAATGATAGAATTGAAATTGTAATGTTACTTATTCTGCTTTAAATTTTAAACTTTCATATTTCTTTGTTCCATCGGGCTTTTTTTAATAAACCTAAACACCACCTGACTCTCGGCAAATCACCAAACTTCTCCTGTAGAAAGACAGTAATAATAAAACTTTACCCTCTTGTTCTAGCCTGAGTGACAAATTATGGTAAAATATCGTTACTAATTTATCCCGAATGCTCTATGTATATAATAGCAACATTGGATACATTGGAAATTTAGTTTCGTTTTAACCTTTCACTTTCACACATTAAATAAAAGTTACTTTCCAGTAAAAATCCATTTCTGGAGAGGTGCAGATGTCACATTTAATTATAAAAAAGTACCATTTTAATTTGTCTGTTTATCCAAAACCATAATTAGACAATAAAGTTTTTAAAACATAGATTCCAATTACTTTATACTAAATTAAATACTATATGGGCAGAATGTAGTATGAATTGTCGGAATGTCAGGGAAGGATAAAAAACAAAAATCCAATATATGAATTGGAGAAGCGGGGGGGGTCGTTATTGCGACATGTTTAACGTAACCCCCCTACCCTGACTGTCAATACAGAAAATGTATTCTATTAATTTTCTTTTCCATATCAATTTAACTCGAGGATTATTCTATCCTGTTTATTTTTCTTTATTTTCCAAATTTACTAA
Organism: Aphrophora alni; assembly: GCA_963513935.1. NCBI lineage: Eukaryota > Metazoa > Arthropoda > Insecta > Hemiptera > Aphrophoridae > Aphrophora > Aphrophora alni. The sequence goes on from OY740770.1 coordinate 267,292, forward strand.
CTCACATTTATTTTGATATTTCTATGTGAACAACTGTATCCAAGGGTCGTCCAAGGGGAAGAGTTAGTTTTACAAATTCTATATGGAATATAATTAAGTTATGAAGTTTAGGAATTCTTATCCCAAATCACAACATATATAAATATTTTTTATGTAGACCTGGAAACATAGACAATTTAATCTCTGCTGTATGGATAAAAATTTTTTTTAAAAAGCTTTTAAATCTTTAAAAAAAGCTTAGATTTTTTTTAGAAAGCTTAGATTATTTTATACATATATTTCTTTTCTAATAAAATATATTTAATATTTCTTCTTTTCTTCTATAATGTGAATTGAACAATTACTTTTGTGAAGTCAACAATCAAATAGTCTCTATTTTTGAGTGATATACAACACATTTTACCTAACACATTAATTTAATGTCATAGACTCGTATACGGATTATTGAATGACCGAAACAAATCTAAAAATGACTCAAATAGTTCAATAATAATACTCTCCATAAAACGAATATAAAATTATTTATAAATTTTGAAGTAGAATAATTCAATATGATTTTATTCTGGTTGATAATGTCTGACTGTGTATTTATTGTATAAGTTGTAAGTTTGGTGGTTGAACTCGTTCTTTGACGTGAGAGACTCCTTCTCTCTTCGGTGTTTTGTAACAGAGTATCTTAATTTCTTAGGACAATTTTTGGTCTGCCTATTTGGGAAATTATCATTAACAACCTGACTTGGTTTTCTTCTCCCCCCCCCCTTTCGTGTTAATCTTATTTTGAGTTAATAGCGTGGTTATTTTCGCTTCGTATTATCACTATTGTTCTCATAATCCATTACCATTCACTAAATATTCTAAATTTTACAACCCTTTATTTACCTTCAAAACTAATTTTCATTATTTGTTGTATGAGTCTTATTCTATGATCAGCTTATTGTACCTTATTTGATTTTTAACTTCTGGTTTGTTGTTGGGTAGGCCTCAAAACGAAATTATGTCTCCTCGTTCACATCGTTTCTATTCGACTTTGAAGATTGCTCCTTTTCTTCTATCCTTCTTTTTACAACCGATTCCTTCCACCATTTCATTAATTTATTAGTTTTGCTTTTGTCTTACATTTCACATATCTTATTATACATATATTTTACACAATATATTTTCCTTATCTCTTTTATTTATCCTTAATTTTAATTTAACCCTTTCTCGAAATTATTTTTTCATTGCCCGTTCCTCTTTTTCAGTTTTTTTAATAAAACTCTTTAATTTTGTACATGATTAACCACTCTATCGTTATCCATTATTAGATATATAATAACTGAACTATTGACAGTTACGCCTTCTATATTAAAAACAAATCTTTAAGTTTCAACATGTTAGCCCACGGATTGGATAATTTTATCAATTATATAATAGGTTACCCGAAGCCGCGGTAACCACCAATTGATTCCTGGATTGGAAAAAGACAAAAAGCAGGTATTGTACCTAGTTTTATAATTGATAAACCTTTAAGAACGATTTTCAATTACCTTTTTCACTATGAACACTTTTTAATTACTTTAATTATTTTAGATCTATTTACTATATCCTTCTTACTCCATCACCCTCTGTATTTGTTTTTGGATTTAGTATTAATTTAGTTTTCACTTTTAACTATAGATTTCCCTTAATAAAATTTTAATTACTTTTTATTTTTAATTTCATTTTACGAATTTTTATTTATTAAACTCCCCTCAATCTGTTTTTATTAAACAAGTTTTATATTTTGACAAAATAAGAATCTCTTATTTTGGAACATTCCTGTCCAGACTTGTTAGTCTAGGTTTTTGAATGTGGCTAGCATTGTATTGGAACATACGCTTGGTTTGCTCTTGACAACAAATACTTATTTGAATTGTGATAAATAAAGAAGAGTTATTGTATCAGTCTTGTTATTTAATAGACATAATTCGTATATTACCTAAATATATTGTTATAATTATCATGAGTACTATTGTAGAGTAAACACGAGTAAACCTTATAACTGCACATCCATGCCACAGATTATCTTGGCACTATTAACAGTTATTTTAATCTATCTTATTCGAGATGTCACAATAAAATCAACCTTTAGTTCTACGATGAATGAACTAAACTAATGATTACGGTTGCAGTACCCTCAAGTGAATTCATTCTAGACCAGGGTTTGGAATTTACATTGCTAATTTAAACAGACCCTCTTTGTCACCAAAACCATGTCATATAACCTGACGTGAACTTTATATCTGAATATAAATTAGTTTCGGTGATAACATCTGTAAATAAAATATTATTCATGAAAACAGATGAAAATTCTACAAAGTAATCAATACAAGACATAAAGTATATCGAGTTTAACAGATATTTATTTGAAATGTTGGTAAAATAAGTATAAAAATCAATGTATTTTCTAACGACGAATTTATACTTTGATTTTGTTTTGTTTTTTTCTACTACTACTGTATATATACCATATCTAAATTGTTAAATATTTTCATATTGGTGCTCTTTTTTATGTTTAATCAGTTGACCGACTATTTAAAACCAGACTTAATTAAGCCTAATGTAAAATAATTGTACATTAGGTTGTTGGGGCTACAGAATATTTACCATCTGTTATGGGAATTAATTTAGTGAATAAATGTGCATGTGAATTAATTTTTGAGACAAAAAAAAATTAATGGCAATTTTTAATTTTATCACTTTCAGATTTTCTTTTCTATTTAACAACTTTTAAATTCTTTTAGTTTGTTAACTCCAAAACAGGTATGCTTTATTTTTCACGGCTACTATATTTACAAAGACAGTGTTTCATTAACGTATGTTTATATTTTATTTTATTTGTTTTGTTGATTTATATAATTATTTAATAATATTTTAAGAATTAATTATTTGCATGTTAAATTTGAATTGAATTATCCTGTGTTATCATAGTAGTAGTCTTTTGAAATAAATTAATTTTATAATATTTAATATGAGAGCTTATAACACAAATATTGTTTTTAAATAATAATTCTAAACACAAAATACGCACAAATTTTGTAGAACGAATCAGAACTGGAAGTCTTAGGAACTAGATTTTACAAACATATTCCTCAGTGTTTATATTTAAATACACGTCCTGAGAGTGAATATATAGTTTCTAGTATATATTTTTATTTGAACAATACTAATCAAATCACGTCAAAAAATCTGTCTGTGAAGCCGCCTGGCCTACCAAGTAGAGTAATCAATGAAACTGAATTCGGGTCAAAAGTTCAAGCAAGCTTCAATGTAACCCTTTTACACAAACTTCTCTAGGAAATTTGTTTATCCAAAAACTTCACAACATAAATTTAATTAACTGTTTAATAAGCTATAGGAGACTTTTTTCCACGTTGATAAATCCACACGCACGTAAAGACAAACACTTAGTATGATAAAGAATTTATGAAGACAATCGGAAATATAGAGAAGGTTATCTGTTGGTCTACAATTCTCTGTCGAGTTTCCTACTAATATATATGTTTTGAGTTACAAAACAGAAACATATTGTTTCTTTAAAATGATATTTTTATATCGTCTGCACTGTGCTCAACAGCCTAAATGCGTGAACCGATTGTAATAGAATAAAATTGGTATTGTGATCATATCAGGGAACCTTTTTAAATTAGGTTTAATAACTCAAAATTTAAGGGGTGATGAAAAAAAATTCTATTTACTCAAAATCATATCCATAACGATATAATAAAATTATATTCCCAACCCTGTGTGAAGAACTGAGAGTAAAAATATTTTACCATTCAGGAATAATTGGCAGAAAATGAAAAATTTAACCTAAGCTGCCATATTATAAAAATTAGATTAGGCTGAGGACACATTCATGACACAAACGAAGGAAGTTTGGTCCTTCATTAATTTTAAAAATAATTCTTTAAGAACGGCGTCCATGGCCACAAACTACAGCAACTACTGAAATGTAATTTTTAAGACAAATAGTTTTTTCGTTAGTTTTTATTTTGTATTGGGGAAGTTTTGTAGGATAAAGTTTGTAAAGTGTTATTGAACTGTTTATTTTTAATTATTATATCTGTTGTTATTTTTATCACCAGATTATTATGATTTATTAATCGGTAAGTTTCACTAAACTGTTTAGTGTCTATTTGAGACACATAGTTTTATATTTCTGTAACTTATCAATTCGTTTTCAATATTCAAAACCTAACCTAACTCCACGATTTTTTTAGAGATTGGAGTAGGTTATTTTGTGAACACTTATATGAGAAAAATGTATTTATAATTGAAAAGATTTTTTTTTAATTCAGAGTTATCGATATTCATGCATTAAAATTGTAAGCTACATTTTAACAAATATTTTAAATAATTTTAAACGATTTACAAAATATTTATTCTAATTTAAATGGTAACGTTTATTTACAGGATCTATAAAAACAAACAAATTTTATTACATTATTTAATTATGTTTTGTTTAAAAGTTATGTTTACATTTTAATTTCATTTATTAATCTAAAAAACAAATTTTATTCGAATAAATATTTTCTAAAACCCATTTAAGGCTTGTCAATTATATCATTATAAATTCAGACTCTTTTTAATTTAACTCCCCGTAGATACATTTACAATTGATATATTTCATAGAATGTATTTGAACATTGTGGTAACAATATCAGCTGATTTCATTGTTGAAATTATCAACTGTAACGTGCTGAATATTAAACATTGCTAATAAATTCTTCTTATTTATCTGAATATTGATTTATTTCTAATCATTGTGTTGATACTTATGTTTTTAATATTGATTTATTGACTTATCGTTATTTATTTCATTGATTAATTATTATTGTGATTATTGATTTTATGACTTAATACCATATGTTTTGATTGTTTGATAACTAGTAACTTTACTGAACATTAAAATTTATCAGGTAAGAAGTTTACTGTACTTTATTTTATTTTAACAATATACGAAATGATTAAATGAAAATGAAAGGTTTGAGATATGGATGTGCAAGTTTTCATCATTGATTTTGTCTTCAAAATCTACATTAAAATTTTGTATCACATCACCACCTTCCCATTAAAAAAAAGAAAAAAGTCAAATTCATTATCACTGATCCAAAATAGCGGACCAAATTTTTGAAATCATAATAAAATAGTATTTTTAATTGCAGTAGATTTCTAATATCATTTTAAAATTTCGGATATTTATAACCCTATAATTACCACGAAGTACAAACAGGATAGGAGTGGCTCTTACAATTTTTGATATTTCTGAATTAGACAGTAAACTAATTAGCACCTAAATATAGGAAAACAAATAACACTTCCAACACATGGGACAAGCGTTTCAATTAATTATAAAATCTCATTTCCATTTGGTTCTATCCAACAATGATTAATGATTTTAAATATATGTTTTTAAGTAACAGATTTTTTCTTTTATTTACCTAATTAATAAATTTGATTTTAACGTTTATTTATTGTCACAAACACACATAATTCAAACATGTAAATTCCTACTACTTCTGACTATTTTAACTTTTCCAGAGATTTTTTATTTTAGAAATATGTTATTCAACATTTCTACGAAGCCTCCCAACATTACTGTAATAACATCTGAGAAAAGCAATTGGCTTCATACTTAGTGGTCTCTCTCATGGAAAGGGCACACACGCAACGCAACACAAAGGACAATTTGATTGAGATCGCTGATACGGCTAAAATGGAGTTCACCCCAAAACATTAGTTTTATGGTATACAAAACCTACACAACTGGCCTTCAACGGCGTCTGGCAACAAATTTACAATCTCTGTGCATAATCCCAAACTGAGACTTCTAAATAGAGTTCAGAAAATAATCTGTGTCGTCACAGAAGCTTCATCCACCCCAATGGTAGCCTTGGTACTCCAGGCAAGTGTAGAACTGCTCAATGTTTGGAAGGAAAATACCTAATTGAAATCTGGAAAGTATTGGTGGATATATTGAACTGCAGAAGGATGACTCAAGATCCTAGTCACCCCCATCATGAAAGGTCAGGCACCAATAGCAAAATAAAATATGACGCAAGAACAATCATCGTTATTTGTCTCCCTTTGTGGTGTCTTATAAAACACCCCGTGAATACGTCTCCCCATCCTTGATCATCTGGAGATGAAGCCAGACTCTGTACAATCGGATCTTCGAGCTTATGACATACTCACCATGTATATGTTATTATGAAAAGGATATTGGGTTTACATTGTTAGGATTCGTTTCATTAAACTGCCTGGGTTCTATATTTTCAATATAATTGAATGGTTCAGTACTCAATTAACCTTTATTAATAATTAATTACTTTTTTTTTATTTAACTTATTAGTGGTAATCTTATTGTAAAGATGATGTCTTCATGATGTAATGATATTTGATATGTAAAAGAAAGAAGAGAAGTAAGTATTGGGTGTATCCATGTGAGATACAGTTCCGTAAAGGAACTACATCATCTTAAAGATACATTTATGGAAGTCTCAATTTTTATTAAATCTTTTATACACATAAACTGAGACACTGTTTTTTATAATTTCACAAACGGAGGTATTTTTCAATAATATTCATGAAATATATTAATAAACATTACTGATCTGTTATATTGCCACTTTTAATTATCACACTATAATGAGCAAGGAGATAGGCCAAACGTGTCGTTTAATACATATATCTCACGATAGCAACTACAACGCTGTTTGAACGCACACAAACTATACATATCTCATAAAACAATTATCGCTTTTTGCTTACAACCTTCAGTATAGTAAAATATGTATTGTACAGCCGGCCGTAGTGTTTAACCTAAAATTAATAACGAGGAAAGAGAAACGAAAAAAACGAGAATGGCATAATGTATTCTCATTGTTTAAAACTAAATTAGTCTTTATACTATTAAATCTCTTAAAAGTTATTTAACTTCTAGACCATGTTTAATTACAAAATAGACACCAGTAACATTCATGAGCTAAAACAAATTTTATGTTCCTAAAAAAATAGAAATTGCTGTACAGATTGGTATTGTAAATTGTAATAATATATATAAAATAGTAATCTAAAATTAATAAGAGGTTTTATGAAGACGTGATTTTATATGACTTTTAAACATTACAATAATAAACTTGTAATAATAAACGAAATGTGATATAAAATTAATTTTTATATTTGTAAATTTTAAATAAGACGTTCAAAATATCCAAACTTGTTGTATTACATGTTCCAGTTTACCTATATTATATGCGTGTATAGTTTATGTTTTGATTCACATTTAACCATTTAATGTGATATTAAAATCACTATATTATGTTATATTAAATTATATTGTTATAAACTATATTAAACAATAACTACACATTAAATAATTAAAGTATTATCACATAATTCTGCTATAATTCTTCCAATGTTTTAATATTGTACTTTTCTTCAAAGTAATATTTCACCAAGTTGTCAAAGAAAATCGAATTTATTGATGTTGTCTTCACTAAATTTATAAATTTACATTTACCTTACCTAAGAAATACAATGGACCTAATTTAAACCTCTGGTGATTTTCCTAAAACGCTTAAAGGGAGTTAAAAGAATGTTTGTATGGAATTTCTTAATAAATGTGTTTAACTCAAGGTTATTTATATAACGAAAATTCTTAGTATATAAAAATTGAAATTAATAACTTCATTTTCCTTGTCCACAAATTTTTCAAAATTATGTTTTGGTCTTTATGAGTAGAGGTTTGTATTCCAAATCTATAAATAGTCCAGTGTTGTACGTTATAGCTTTATAAAAACTGGGTTTTTTAAAAACATAATTTAATTAATTTTTCCTACGTAATTTCGTATATATACAAGTTATTTTTAACAATAACGTACAAGTTAAATTAAATATAGAGTATTGTAAAACAAATTGCAAAAAACTGCAAAACTGCATCTGACTGAGGGAAGGGCTTTCTTGAAACAATTTGACTTAAATTTGAAAAAAAAATATTACAAAGTAAATTATTTAATGGTGAAATAATAAAAGCATTTAATACTTTCGGTCTGCATCGACTTTATAAAAGTTGTATAGCTAAAGTTATAAAACCTTCCAGGATGAGATGAAGGTTGGACTTATTTCAGCTTCTAAACTTATTTATTTATTATTTTATATGTCCATCATTTGGTCAAATCATATATATACTGTTTGAGAATTTTATTTCCGACTAATAACATTATACACACACATATAAAATGAAAAGAAATAAAAAGAAACGCATCGTGTATTATTTGTACTAATCTGCCATATAATTTTAAATTAAATATATTTTGTGCTGAAGTAAACATCTTCAGTTGTAGTTATTAGATATTACTGTTAGTTTTATATTGGAAATTTTATTCTGTTAGAATTTATATAATTGCATCATTTCTAAAAGGTAAGCTACTTTAAAATGTATACGTAATATTTGCCTTAATATTCTTCTTCTAAGAATTCCTACGTCTTACAAGAAGGAGAGTTTCTTTATGAACAAACTTATTTTGTTGACGTTTGCAAGTTTCTTTTTATGATATAAATTCAAAGCAAGAAGTACAGATGAAGGAGTTTTGAAGTTAAAGGAAAGAGAGAGGTGGAGAAGTACCGACAAAGTAAAAATATTACTTAAAGATTCCTGAACAGTTTTTTATCTTTTTTTTTAGATATCTTTTTTTCTGATAAATAACAGAATGTTTTATTAATTTTGTTAAGACGTGTTGTTAATAACTAAAATTTAGTATCAGTATGTATGTATTTGCGTGACGTCCTACACCAATATTAAACCTTAACATGTTTTAAAAACTGAAATTTTACTTAAAGACTGTAACTGTTCAGATCATGTATGTGGAGCTTTATGACTCTGACCTCTGCTTTCAAACACATTTCTTATTATTGTTATTTTATGTGTTGTAAAGAAAGTAATTGGTTTCATTTAAATAAAGAAAAATAAATTCGCATAGAATATCTTTATAAAACTTTTAATATATTTCACGTACACCTATATGGCCTAAAGATATAAATTTATGGCAGTACAGTACTTACAGTTATACTTTGTTTTACTGACCTTTTTTACAAAAGAAGCACCTTTTCCTGATACCTGTAGTAAATTGGTCAGTCTGTTCTGCTGTTATTGAAGTGCCTTTTGTCTTCTTAGGCGAATCTCATGATTGATGTTAGTCAGCAAAGATCTGCGTTTGAGTTCTTCAGACGTTAGGTTGAGTTCTACTGCAGGTTGTAGATGGATTGTTTGCAATGTAAATTATTTGTGAGTTCACGCCTGTCACATTCAATAAAGAGTGGAATATAACCAATGGCCACCGTCTTGTGTTCGTAGCCACGTCGTATGTAGCACACAACTGGACAAGAGTATCAAACCCATCTTTGGTCGAATTGTAAAAAGTGATTTTTTCTAGATTCATGGTATTACCAGTACTCTCATCAATAGTATTATCAAAATGCATACTTGAAGCAAGGAGTACGTTTTGGTTTTGGTTTGTAATGTGAGATACAAGTGTAACATCTTCTTGAAATTTAAACATGCTTGATTTTATGTGACGTTACTTTGTGTTGACAAACTCTGGGGGCAGTTCTCTTTTGTTTTTTATCACAGTGCCCGCTGTGATCTTGTTTTAAACTTTTTATAAGAGTGAATGATGTGAAAACATTATCACTCGTCACGTGTCTACCTTTGCCAGAAGTAGGAGCAATCAGTCTCGATACTAAATCCACTTGGCTGTTAGATTGCCTTCAGGTTGTTGACCCGCGTATGGCTCCCAGTTCAACACATAGTGAGTTTTTGTATAACCAACACATATACTTTTAACCCGTACTTGTTTGGTTTTTGGGGCATATATTGTCGGAACGAACATCTTCCACGGAAGGTCTATAGCATCTCATCTATTGTTGTAAACTCACTCACACTATAACTCATTGGTAAACATTTGAAATAATTCACGTAGAGGAGTAAACTTGTCTTCCTTGTGTCTATACTGTCAAATCTCAGATATTGTAAGAGAAATGAAAAGCGATCTTCTGACATTGTTAGCCAACATCTATCCACTCCTCAACCATCTCTGGTCCAAAGTTGTTTAGTATTCAATTGATTAGGTTTTAGGTGTTCAGCTAGATAAAGAACCCCAAAACAGTTTTTAGTGTTCGTAGCGATTATGTTCACCATTTCTTCGTTAAAAAACAAGCTCCGACAATCGATAGGGGTTTTGGCTTGTTTGCAATAATGGATTACACCTGGCAAATTTATAATTATATTTTGTCTAATGGTACTTACAGTTTTTGATCAAGTACAGTGAATCTTCCATTCGGTAGATTTATCTTTACCAGTATAGCAAGATATACCTGGTAAGGGTTGTTATTGTTGCTGAGGCTGATCGTTATCCGCTTCTTGTTCAGTATCGGTACCTTCTTGAAACACTTCAATATGATACACCTCATCTTCATTGGCGAGATTTTCTAAACCACTCTCAGAATGAAAGCTTTCATCTAGGTGAATTTAGTCTTCTTGAGAAACATTAGCCATTCTCAAGAACTATTCCATATAGCCTAGAAACTATTCACACTTACAAAATGAAAAAAAATATTCATAAACAATTTAATGTTAGAGCATATGCACTTCAGAGACGTTTGTTCAGGGACCTGACTGCCCGGAAAATAAAATTTATAACCATGAAAGACACTTCTATTTTCCATTTATCAAAGCCAAAGTTGTAAAATGTTTAGTGTTAAAAAAAAGTTAGGATTACTTGTAGGCAAGGAATGTGTAGGCAAGGTGTTGTAAAACACGGAGAGATTAAGAATCAAAAACACTAATTTTAGAATTTCATAAGAACGCCCGGCAGTCAAAGTTTACATCTAAAAGGAAGTTGTAGGTGATATATGAAGAAGGCAAAGACCCTGACAAGCCATGTTATGCATCTGGACACTATTAGAGCTAAAACATATTATGTACGTGGAATATAAATTATAATATAAACTTTAAATGTGTTTTTCTAAAAATTTTGTTTTATTGTATTTATTACCATTTTCTCAGGATTCATTAATGTATAAATTTTTTTTTTGGAATTATATCTTACCTATATACACAAATATATAACATTTCGTTGCATTATGTTTAGTAGAAAAAAGTATAAAAAATTAAATTGTGATTTTATTTACGCAAATTGTTTGATAAATGTTTTAAAATATACAAAACATAATGTATAACATATTTGTTTTCCAAAACTTATAAATGTATTGGTGATAGTATTCAAAAACTTAATGTAAAAATTTCAGATATCTATCTTAAATAGTTCCTGAGACAAAGGTTCAGAAAAAATACAAATTAATCTTAAAGAAGGTTAGGATATCCGACTTCTATTAGCCCAACAGGCTAACTATGCGCTCAATAGCTCTCATTCTAAATTATTACTGCCCAATAATAACAAAGAAAAGGTAGGTCAATTAAAGGAGGGCGTGTTTACTGGTAAATGGTAAGGCATAAATGCAGGTAATCATAAAGGTATGATTTGTTGCATAGCTAAGAACTAATAAGAAATATAAAAACTTACAGTTTTGTTTCGATTCACATATCTTATATATATATTTCTAGCCATTTTTTATGAATTACCCTAGCTTCCTTACGGAAATCATTATTCCATTTTTTTTCGAAAATGATATAAAAATATATAAAATGATAATATAATTTATATTATATATTATAATATTACAACTATATTATATTTCTAAGCTCATGGACTATATTATGGAGGTTACTAATGTATATTTAATTGTACAAAATAACATCTAGGAGAAAGTAGCCCAAAGTGGCCATTGCAATTTTATGTTATACGAATGGGTTGCCATGCAGTGTGACCCCCATTCTTTAATTTATTTGAAAAATCTATTGAGGTTTTTCAATAGGGAGTTTCAGCTACAGAGCTTATCCTATAAATAAGACAAGCTGTCCTCCTTCCTTAAAAGAATTGCAAGTCCTCAATTTTTGTTATGTTTTGTTTTATTTCTCAAAGAAAGATAAAATAATTAGAATATTGATGTCAACATCAAGAACAAGAATCACAAAACACAAAAACTAAATCTGAGGATATGTAGGTTTTGTTGAAATTTATACACGTTATACGCTTCGCAAAGTGGTTTGAAATGTGTTTTATATTTATAAAATCAAAAGTTATTTTATATTTCCCTTACCATATTATTATAAAAATTACAATTTAAAACTAACTGTGGCGACGTAAAAACTTAGGTCTAAAAAAATCTTCAACATTACTTACAAAAGTTAACATCCTATTTGTATCTCTTGAAACTTACTCAAAAGCTAACACTCTAATAATGCATACGTCCTTAAATTAAAAAAGAACATAAACCCTTAAATTAATTAGTTAAATTTAGATGTCTCCTTTAACAAAAATTAATTTTAATCCCACAATTTTAACAAGGTTAAATTCAAATTCCCAAAATAAAAATTACTATATCAATACAATTTATAATTTGTTTTAAAAATTATCTCTGATTATCCTGAATACACATATTTTCCTTTAATACATTTTAGTTTTTTTTTTAAATTATGCAAGGCTTGTAGCATAATACTGCCCTTTTGTATACTAAAAATACAAATTAGTGTCAATAAACTTGAAGTAAATTTGTCCAGATTCAACTAGACAAAATGTTCCGGACTAGGTGTTGTATCGAACATGTTATGTTAGAAATTTTGAACCTAAACTTCAAGTTATGACCGTGAAGTCGATCAGTACCCAATACATGTCTCCAACTAGTTTCAATGTGTTACAAAAGTTTGTGGAGGGTAACCTTAATCTTTTTATAATGGGTTTCCTTAAACTTTTCCACTTAGCACATTTCAAACCATAACAAAAACACAACTTATAACTACTTTTGAATTAGTGCACTATCCTGAAAAAATAATACTTTGTTTACTGTTGACTACAGTCATCTCCTCGACGTTACATGTGTAAAAGATGCTTCTAACTTGTACATCAAGTTAAGGTAGGACGCTTCCCCTCTATTACCTAATCTAAATTAAGGATTCACATAGTGTGATAAGGGATGACTCTCTGGTGTTAGCAATTCTAGCACGGGTCCTTTCCAAACGGGAAATTTCGCTCCCCACTCTGTCCCTGTCTTAGCACTCACGGGTTTAAATATTGTAACGGAAAATGATGACATAATTATACAATCTTATACTTTTTTGTTGTCTTTAACCGACTTCACTATAACTATCCACATATGTCGTAAGCTTCGTGATTTTCAATAATCTTTCATTTTTTATATATCCCAGACACACTTTATTCAGTCATCACAACAGGGACAAACTGCTTAACCAATCCTTAAGAAAACCATTTGTGGTGTATAAACAATATTTTACCAAATATAATATCAAATCTTTAAAAAAGGTAATTCGTAGCTGAGTAACATGAATCGGAAAGAAAGCGTACTTTAATAATTGTTTGTGTTAAAACTTTATTACTTATTTTATCAAATTTTAAAACACAGATTTTGTTATTAAATATTGTAGGGTCTAACTGTGAAGTCAATTGTTTGCGAGGAACGAATAATAGAATATTTGAATTAGGAAGATTGGGTGTAATATGTTTAAAGTCAAATTTGTTAAAATGTATACATTTGTAATTAACAATTGTAGTTATACGTAGTAAATACAATTGAGATAGGTAGACATTAGGCATAATACATTTGTTATAATAATAATGATATAAACACTTCACTTTTATCATAATTTTATTAATATGTCTGATACGTGGCAGGCCTATGGAAGATAAGTAAAGATTAATTTATTACCAAATATAATATTTTGTGATTTGTATTGATACTAAGTCATACAAAATCTGTAGAGGAGTGTGGGAGGTTATATCCAATTTCATACAATTAATTTCATTTATGTTACTGAAAAGTATGTGTATTAAGCTACATAACTTTAAAATAAGTACAGTTTAGTTTGGTCTTTTCTTGCACCATCGCCCATTCCTTGGGTTTAATTAAGTTTAAAGGCAGATTCAAGGCGTAATTAGCTAATGATAGAAAGCTTGGACGTCTAAACTGTAAACCACATTAAACATTACAAGTAAATAGAAACAGCAAAGCACCTCGTAGCCTGGATCTACAAACCTTATCCTAAATACTAATCTTATCAGTTTGGAACTTGTAATTTGTTTGTATATAGGTTTAGATTGCTTCAGAACAAAATATTTAGTTAGAGGTCAGTTTTTAGGCTAAATTTTACACCGATCCTTATTTTAATTCATTCCATGTTATTTTTATCATTTTATTTCCACGTAAAGTAATGTTACAGAATTTTTAAAGATATTGCCCTTGTGAGGGAGAATTTTGCCCGAATTCAAGCCAACACATCCATAAAATTATTTAACATGTATACTTTAGAGCAATGCAGCTGTAAAAAACACTTTTCTTAAACGTATAAATTTATTTTTATAGATATTTTACAACAAAATAAAATTGAATATGCATTCCAATATTGTTTCACACTGATCTGGTATAAACCCAACATTTCTCTTTCTGGAAATGTTAAAACTTAAGTAGGCCTACCAAATCAGTTGTTAAAAGTGTCCATTATTATATTGCCTACTATGATAACTAAATATGTAAGATAAGTTTTTGAATTTATGTAGCAGTAATGTCGCAACTGTAAATAAAGTGATTATGGATTTAAACGCAGTGTGAAATTTCAACATGAATGTGTATTTCATATAATGTTTCCAAACATAATGCACGCACACACACACACACACACACACACACACACACACACACACATATATATATATATATATATATCCTCGTGTTTTGTGTATATATATTTGTATATCCTTATGTATATATCCTCAAAACACAAGTTCAGTCACACGAATGCAAATATAAAAACCAGCTCATTTAATTGCATAAATTTCCCTTTGTAATATAATTTAATGTAAATTCCAACTAAAGGGTGCTTATATTAAATTACATATCGTTTTCTCGTATGAAAATAAAATTCAGATATATTCTACTACCCTTTAAGAAACAGCTTATGTGAATAAATTTAAACCATATATTGTTTTTCATTTAGGAGAAATAACCCACATATACACAACTGCATTTTAGTTAGATATAAATAAAACTTTAAAATTCATCTTTTATATAATTTAAAGTTGAGCTTTCTTATTCATAACAATAATAATCATAAAATTGGTAAGAAAGTTTTCAAAGAAATATCAAGGATTCCTTTAAATCGCATCTACTCCGGATTACTTGGTTTGGATTTATTTCGAGAAAAGAAATTTACAAACTTTATGAAAGTAATTTCTTCATATAGAAACTTGACGACTTTTATGTTTTATAAATACTTATAAGAATGTATTGGTAAAAATTTTGAAAATTAATGTTTCGTAAATAGTCGAAAATAGCCAAGTCAAGACTATTTTTAAAATCCACCAAAAATAGTAATATCATGGAAAATAAAACTTATTATATACATCTTTTTGTCAGAAAGGTGCATAGAATTTATATGTGTAATGACACAATTTTAGGCGTAACAATTTTGGAGTAAGTATGTTGGAATCAAAATATTGTTTAACAGCAATAGCAAAAATCCCGGAAAAAACGTACATAAATTGTACAACTAATTTTGTGTGAATATATTTCAAAATAACAAACGTTTTGTAATGTAGTTGTGAGTAAAAGTTGATAAAATAATCGATTTATAACGTTTACATGTTGAAATATAATTTTTTATTAATAGATTGTCTCCACGTCCAAAATTTTTTAATTAAAAATCACTAACAAACTTGCATAAAAATATGTTTAGACTATTCAAACACTTAACAATAGTTGCAAAGATAAATCCGTATCAACAAAACATAATAAATAATTCACGATACATTATAATCTGAAATAATGTCAAAACTACGATTTACTGCGCAGTTAGTTGTACCCTAGACACCGCTTTGCGTCAGATTGCATTGTCTGCACGGGACGAATAAGGTCAGTAGACAAGTTTATTATGACATTCCTAGCGTTAACCTAGTCCTAAATATTAGTTGGACAGAGGAATGGTATAAAACATTCAAGAGATCTGAAATTATAATTTACAATGCTATGAAGGTTGCCAAAAAAAAAATCGATATTTGACGTAATGAAAAGAAAACTCGATTGATTACAACTTTGTAGAATGTATATATCTCAAAAACTATGGCAGCTACGATAACTTGACATATGTAGTTCAGAAGATGAAGAAAAATACAATAACATATTGTCAACTTGTGGTATTTAGACAAGAATTACCATTTACACAAATGAGATTGCATTTTCTTCTATTAATAAGAAACGTGAATTGCTCCCTAGCGACAAAACACTCCAACTTCATCGAATTCTTTATTTCTACCTTTAGCTGTATAGAATTACGGTTACGTGATTATGAACGTTTGAAATATAATACAGAGTCACATTATAGGTCGGCCCAAGCACTTACCAGTTTGAGGGATTTTTATTTCTATATTGATTTACATTTTTATATATTTTTATTTTATATAGTCACTGAGATAAAGCTATATAATGAAACCGACAGGAAAAAAGTAAAACTATGGTATAAACAAATGACTTATCCGATCACATGTATATATTAATTTTTTAAATCTCAATTATTGTCTTAAACTGTTCACAATAATTAATTTTAAAAAATTAAAAACATAGTTATATAAATGTTCTTGTAGTTATTATCTTCTCTTATTTATTTTTTGTTGCACAAGACAAAACAACAAACTTTATTGTATATTGAAATTGATATAATAAACAAATACAAGAAAACTGGAACATATCTACAATAAACGCCTAATTATAACAGAAAGAACGTTTCAATGACTGGGTTTTCATCTTCTGTTATTTATCTTTTGTTGCATAAGACAAAAAAACATTCTTTCTTGTATATAGGTATTGCAAACACTGTTGTACAAACGAATATTGGAAAACCCATAGCGGTTATGTGTATTTAATACAAATATTCGGTATCCATACTTATATTCTCAAATCCAACAAAATGAATGCTTTATTATCTATGGGAACAGCTAATTTTAATAAATCGTGCAATGTAAACCATACTTTCAGACTCTTTAAGTATTTTCTAAAAACCATTGCAATTTAAAATTATCTTATAGTTATTTTTTGTCATCCTTTCCTCTAAGTATAAAAGTTAACGATACAATGTTGGCGACACATCACTTTGAAGCAGATAACTTTCATTATAGAATCTCCTGAGGCAGTGGACGCTCAGGGATATTCTAAAATTGCTTTTGCACATAATAAACTTTTGTTTTAAGCAAAATAGCATAGTTCAAATTTTATATATAATGTTAATTAATAACTATGATGTATTTAAAAATCACTCAAACTGTTTAATCACATTCAAGTCATACTTGTTGTGTTAGAAACAATATATCAAGTTTAAACTTCAATCGAAATACTTCTTTCGTATAGTTAACAAGTTTCGACATCACGGTAAAATGAATTCTAATGTGTCAAGTCTGAACAACAATTTCAATCATTTAAGTACCTTATAATTAGATCGGTTGGAGCTAAAAGTTTATAAAATATTATTTTACTGACTGGATATTTAATTTCAAATTGCCAAATGGGAAATAGTTTCTTTGCAAGAAACACCACACTTAAGAAAAATTAGAAAATAGAGCAAAATGTCGCACAAACTTTGACACATCCATCTTCATAAACAAATAAAAACAAAATTTTCCAGTGTGAAAATAAATTTGAGGTTTATTTTCAAATCATAAATAATTACTTTGCAACAGTATAAATACATCGGTATTAGACGAAACAACGAAGATATAAAACTTTTATAAAAAGTATTATATACACAAAGTTTCGTTCAAACATTGTAATAAATATGCATATAAATCCCCAGAAAGTTGCATCATAAATTATTTAAATTATAAGATCTTGTTACTATTACTGAAAAACAGACAGATATGTAACTTAAGCTTGACAAACCGGTCCCTCATTATAGTCGGTGTTCGTTATAAGTAACAATGACCATGTAAATGTACACAAAAATTCAATAATTAAAATTTTGTTGCTTTATAATACCATACCAGTCAAGGCCAGGGATGTCTCTTTTAACAAGGCATCTTGTTATTTTATTGTGGCTTTACTTCTCTTGCTCTTCAATGTCACTGTTTCCTTTGTATTTGTAGTTTAAAATCACATTCTACAAATTATATTCAGTTTGAAACAATAATTGTTAAAAATAATATATTAGATATTATTTTATATATTTGTAAAATTAGACACTTTGATAATCGTTGAAATCATTATTCAATTCCTATAGAAACTGTTTTATTTATAGTAATTTATTAAAATCAATAGCCTAACACCGAAATAGTTTATCATGAAATTCGAAATAAAATTACCCCATCCTT
This sequence comes from Aphrophora alni, assembly GCA_963513935.1. NCBI lineage: Eukaryota > Metazoa > Arthropoda > Insecta > Hemiptera > Aphrophoridae > Aphrophora > Aphrophora alni. Next base: position 285,798 of record OY740770.1, read on the forward strand.
GTATTTCTTGCGTAAACGAAATAGAAAATCACCGTTTTTAGTTCTTTTCTCTATGAAGGAGATATCATGTCAATATTTCTAATAGGAAATAACGTATTGTACCCCCCCTCCACGACAGATAATAATCTAATATGTATAAACGTTTACTCATCATTTTGTCTGCATTTCAAAATTATCAGTTGATCTAAATTGATTGTGTACGTATATAAAATTGTAATTTTTATATCCTCTCTAATAAGTACAGCATTTAAATATAGTTTTTTTTAAAAAATAGTAAACAATTCTCTTTTCCTGACATTTGATTATATAACTGCACCCCTAAGGAAAAAAAGTATCTATTGTTAACTTCAATTATTTTCTTAGTACAGTATTAGTGATAAATTTAGTTGAGAAATGTGTAATATAAAGTAACAGACATTCCTTTTAACAAATTATACAACTGCATCCCCTAAGCAGAAAATAAACTATCTATAGGTATATTGTGTTTATTCCCACACTTGCTAAGTTTAAAAGGGATATTTACTTGTCGGTTTGTTTTGTGTTAATAATGTTGTGTTAATATTATGTTTTAACTCTTAGCTTTACTTTTGTTTAAATACTTTATTATTGATTTCCTCAATGATGCTGTGACGTTTACTTTATGACTTATAATACAAAACATTTATAATCTCGTTATTAAATTATTTATAAGTTAAATACTAATATAAACCCTTTCCTTTACCCCCTTCACTTGACAAGTAATTAACTTTCATTATCGTATAAAGTTTTGTCTCCTTACTTAACGCTAAAGTTCCTTTAGAAAGGAAATTCAATTTTAAATATAGTCAACTAATTTGAAAAATTTATTTCAAAAACATTAAATTATATAAATAATTAAGTTGTTACTGATAATTATTTCTAAAATAACTAATCTCAAATGCGTCAGGGTACCACATAATATACGCGTTTATGTGATTTACTTACAACCTTCCCTTTACACATAATCTATAATTAAAAGTTTTCTGGTTTTTAAATGCACATAATACTCACATCAATTATGAATCAAACTATACAATTACACCATCTGGTTAAACAGCAAAAATCATTTTTAATTATGGTTAATATTAATAAGAAATATGATACTTGGTGTTCGAAATATTCGCTTGTATTAGAGGACACTTTGTTTAATGACATATTTACTGAAGTACAGTGTGTCATGCTGAGGTTTTAGTTTATTTTAATAAATATATTTACACAATTACACATTTAACAAAAATAACATGTGAATCAAATGAAAGAAAAGATCAAATGTCATGATTATGTGAGATCTATGTGGCCGTGTGGAATATACAAGCCCTTCTCAAACTCGACATGGAATATATGGAATTATTGATGACCCCGCTTCTTGATATCCTTGTTTATATTCCAAATCCTTTCATTGTAGATATACCCCATAAAAAACGTCCACAGATGTGTAAAGTTTGGAACGTAAGGCCATTACAACGTTGGAGAAAGTTATCATCAAGGAATTCACGAAATTGGCATACTGGGGTCGTGCCCCATTGTTGGTTTTGGGACACCAAGTTATCGGGCACCAAGTTATGGAAAAGTATTTATTGGTATTTTAGAAAGATGTTCGTAAGTGTCCAACAGTTTCATTGCTAGGTTGAACGCTTTTTATGAAATGAGCTACCAGATTCAATTAAGTGTTTGTTCCACTTACGAATGTGATTTTCATATAAAACGAACATCGTTGCTCACATTCCATAGTTACAGAATTGAATTTAGAAAGTCACAAATCGTAATGAATTATTTTACTTTGCACGGTTGCACGTACGTGATTTACATAAAATTAACCATATGATTAAACGGCCTAACAATGGTCTCCCAATTTTGAATATCAATGTTTTTAACAGCTGTTTCCTGCAACTAAAATGTTTCCTAAAGAATCCACAATAATTTAAAACGCCACTATTATTATACATATATACACTAACATATACAAGTATATGGGAAGAAATAATATAATATGAGATGACAAACAAGATAGTACTAAATAAAAATACCATTCAGTGAGTACGGGTTAGGCAATCCCGAGGGAACCTAAATGAGTTTAGAATATTAACCTCTCTTTCATCTTTCCTATCGGATATCTCTTGACCAACTCTAGTTCTTTCAGACCTTTATTTTATGCTCCTTTCTTCCTATTTTTGTAATACGATGATCTTCCGAGTGGCTTTTTACGTTTAAACAATAAGTAAAAATCCAAAGTAAAATAGTTTCATAAAGCTGCATTACAAATTTTGATTATCAATATTTCTTCGTAATATTAATATTCAACCGGTTGTTAAAAGTAGCTTACTTTTGATAATTAACAAAAGTCAAACTAAATATATATAGCTTCCATTTTAATTAGTAAATATTTTATAGATTATAACCTGGGAGAGATCCAAAACCTTACTTTAACTTAGAGAAGTTATTGGAGCTGAGCCAGAATCGCATTTATTGGAAAATTACTTATATTGTGATACTAGAAGAAAGAGGGTAAAAACTAAATTACTGCTATTTGTTAAGTTAGCCAATGTAACAGCGAGTGAAACTATTCCCCATCCAAAAACAGTCACAAATTTATTTTATGGGCGAGTACATTGCACGGCAATAATTCAGGAAGACATTTTAGAGCAAAAAATAGGAAAACAAAGTTACATAAACGTAGGCCTTGAAAAGATTTATTTTCTGTCTGTCTGCCATTTTGTGTTTAAAAAAAGAAAATGGTATATTTCATAGTAGGTAAGTCATTGAGCAAAGATTTGGTATACCTATTTATTTAACCTTTTATCTAAATGGAATTTTATTTGGTTTTATTTGAAAACCAAGCGGATATTTTCTATATTTTCAAAATGCGGACGTTTAACGATTTGTTAAATGATTTTTCTCTGTTAACGGAAAAAAAAATCCATTTTATTATTTTTCTTATAGGTTGTAAAGGATAAACGAGTTTTCAAAAAAAAAATTAAAGACATTATTTTTTAAAAAGACGTTTAGGTTAATATTTTGTTGACACGGGAAGTATTCTCTATATTTTCTGCAAACTGTCAACAGTAATCACAAAATGTCGTTCTTTATCATTGAAAGGCCGAAACGTTATTTCTGAAGGCTGCAATGGTTATTAAATTTAATAAATTAGAGTAATTGTGAAAATATCATTAAAACAATTTAGAGTTACGTAGTATGACGTATGTTTGGCAATCGTCAAAAAATTAGTCTGGAAACGGAAAAGTGATTTTTGACATGTCCTCCGTCCATCGTCGTTGTCGGTTGTAAGTTGGGTATGAAAATGAACGTTGGTATAGTTGTCTATGCTTTGTTTATATAGATTGTTGTTGTTTATGACACTCAATGTGCAGACTTAATGTTACGTGCCACGAGATTCGTCAGAGTCGACTTGAGCGCAGCGAGTCTCTCCTTGACACTGACTTTCTCCTAGCAAAACCATTTTAATGTATACGCACTTATTATGCCCACAAGGCCCAGCAGATGACAAAAAATAGAGATATACACAATTACGAGGTTCAAAATAACTGTGTAGGCCTAACAACCTTATCATGTAAGATCACTTGATCTACAGGTCCTTAGAAACCAACTTTTGTAAGAGAATCTGCATTTTATATCTGGTTAGATAAATTCCATGATGGTACCTATTGACTTTTATTCTTGTATTTTAGATTTAAAAAAATACATATTACAAGCTTGCTCTTTGTCCATACAAATCTTTGTGAGCAATTTGAGTTAGAGTAAATAGACTATTACTTATGATAATTATATTTATCATAGTGGCAGGTGTTTTGGGAAAACTTTCAGAGGCCGTGGAGGAGCATACTAGATTTTTCACAGAAATTGTTTAATCAATTATAATTACTTTTACGACAGTTTATCTTATATATTACATTTATTAATTATCATTATTCTTTGTTCTATTATCGGTTATAATAATTATTATAATTAAATTAGGTAATTGGGGTTTTTTTTTTTAAAGATTAAAAGATATATTTTACTGGAAATAATGTTTCCAAGAATAATTTGTAATTAGTAAAACAAGATCTTCTTTTTTCGTATTTTTGTCTGTTTAAAGATGAAAAGTTGTAAATTATATTCATACATAACTCGCGACACCATCTTACAAACTTTCCCTACAATACTATGCAGCGAGACAAAGAATCCTTTGTTTGGGTTTGAATATAGAGACAAATAGGTGTCGCCACCCTATGCTCTACTCAACGGCAAAATTAATGACGCCTATTATACATGCTTAGGCAGGAATTCGAATTGTCTAGTTTCCTTTCTGCATACACGTTTATGGCGAATTTAATATTGTTTACACGCTTTGCACAATATGGCTGTGTTTTACGTGTTCATGCAGTAAGATTCAATTTTCTTTACTCCATTTTGAGGTTTGTTGACAGTTTAAGACATGCGTTTCTCGAGATTGTATGCATTGAATCTATTGTGATCTGAATACTTAAAATATTACTGAGAATATTGTGGCATCTGATGCAAAACTTGCCCTATTCCGAGGTGTATTTTAACCTTAAAATATTTTATATCGATTGTGGGTGTTGAGACAATAGAGGCCACTCAGTGGCTCAGTAAGTACAGGTATGAACACTCCAAAATCAGTTGAAAAGAAATACATCCGGTTCTTGAAAATAATTTCAATTAAAAAACATAACTACATTTTTGTTTCACGACAAAAACCTTTAATATGCTTTATCAGCTATTGCATGTCATTAAACAAACATATTCATTTTGAAATCATAATCTGTGATTAAAATGATATCTATGAAAAACATCAATTTGAATTTTTATTCTAACAAATATTTATAGTACAATACTCTTGTATGAAGAAAATTTATTTCATAATATAGAGCGATACAATTTTTTTATATTATTAATTGAAAACTGCTGCAAATTGCATGATATAGAATTTCTTCAAGAACAAACTTACTTCGCGGACTTTTATATTTTCCTTTTTTGCAAAGGAAAAAAAACAGACAAAGGATTCTACGAAGATTTTTCGACAATTCTTTTAATGTAATTTTACTATTTTATGGTTGTAATCATCAAACAGCTGATTGTGAACAGCCGATTTTTTTAAGTATGTTTATTAACTTAAAAAGATTGGCGATAAGTGTACAAACGTCGGTGTTTTATTACATTTTATTCATATGAGATACATAAAACAGTAAAACGTAATACAACACAGATATTTAACAAGATTTAACACATTGTAAGAGTATAGTATAACCACCTACTCTATGTTCTAATGTAATATAATCCTTAGTAATCCGTTTAGCTCAGTCGTTAAACAAAATTAATCCACACAATTCGTAAGGATTGAAATATATTATTTCTCTTGTTGTTTGGTAGCAACAAACCTTCACCTTATGAATAAGATAAATAAAAGAGATAAAAATAAAGTCCCTTGCCCTGTGTCAGTTCGGAAAAGAACAAGAGTTGGTTGAAAGATACCTGACATAAAAGATGAAATAAAAATATTGAGCCCAAGATTGTCGAAAAATGGTGAAGGATCCAGCTCAGGATTGTCAACTCGGTACTCACTGAAGGTTTGTTGGCTTATATCCACGTGTATAAATCAAGATTATAAATAAATACCCGTGTCAAATGATAAATCTGGAATATGAAGAAATTAAAAAAGCCAACACAGTTCAACAGCCCAGAGTCAAACTAAAATATAAAACCAAACTGATAATAAATGAACCAATGTCTAAAGCTATTTTTCATCATCTAGATTTATCATTTCTTAGCCGGGGTTGATTTATACTCTTGAATCTTCATGTATATATTATTATAAACACAGATAATTGCAAATGTTCCCTGAAAACATTCGTGTTTTTATTAACACAAAAAATGGAAACAACCCAACTATGCAATGTTAATAAATAAATTATTATGTTGTTATAAAATAACTATGAAACCAAAAAATTATAGTTACCGATAAGTTAAAAACACATATATATATATATATATATATATATACTCGTGAGTAAGAGATTAAAGAGCCGAGTGGTGTTAAATAAAAACACAAAAAACCGGTTCCATTGCATTTTAGAATATTTCTTATATATACATTTTAATATATACCATACCAGATATATAAATATAAACATTTTCTGTTCATTGATTCTTTCAAATATATTTTTTATTAGACTTTATTCAAATTTGGTTGAGGGATATTTACATATATTTACCTAATTATATACACCTTTAAAAGTGCATTCATTGTTATTCAAATGTGTTTTTCGTTTATTATATGCTACTTTTAAAACTGAATATAATGATTTTCATACTTGTTTTACCTCATTAACAGTGCATCCAATGATTTTCAAATGTATTTTCGCTTAATTATATGCTACTTTTTAACTACATCTAATCATACTTTCATGTATTTTAACTTATTTTATACTTCTTTAAAACTGCACGTCATAATATTCAAATGTGTATTAGAAATAAAAAATGAAGGCGCTATTAAGCAAAAAGTTAATGTCTAATCTCATAAAATGTTTGATCATTTAACCATATTAGAAAATATTTAATCAAACTTCAAAATGCAATTAACTGTATAAAGAAAATTTAGCGATAAGAAGGCAGACGAACTTTGTAGACTAAAGAATGCTAATTACTTGTACTTTCTAAACGAAGGCGTTAAAACAAAGGCTTCTAAGGAAACTTGTGTTGCGTATAACAAAAGCGTTTTCAATAATAATTACTGTTTAGATTAGAATTGTTTCAAATATAATTACAAAGCCTGGTTAATATACCTTGTCAGTCTACCATATCCTTAACATTAAAGTAACACAATAATTAAACGAAAGCAGTGAATAAATTTAAAACAACTAATCGAATATAGATTTTTAAACTTAATGAAATTTAAACTTAAAACAATTAACATAGAAAGAGCATGCCATAATGCTGTTATTAAATAAGAAATCTGTCAAATTTATCTAAGAAATAAGCAAGTAGAATCTCCCCCATAACAAAACATAGAGTAACACGTTATTGGTGTCATAATTCCGAAAACAACTAAAGTTCATAATTCTAAATATATATATATATATATATATATATATATATATATATATATATATATATATATATATATTTGTATTCAATATATTTGAGTTATTCTAGTTCCTAGAATCAATAGTTTTACATTCAACCTCAGTAACATGAAATTTCCCATTTCTTATCTAAAGATGTGACTAATCCTGTACTGCGCAAATATCAACTGTATCTACAGAAATTATATTCTCGTTAAAACCTCATTAGAGATCGGTTTAACCCCCACCCCAACCCTCCATTTCTCAATGAAGACGACAAAGTATTAAGTCTTTATACAAACTCTGCCATCACCGTCCATTAGACCATGTTTTTTTTTTCTCCTTATTATGCCTACAACTTATTTACTTAATTTATAAAAGAGTCTTTGTCGAAAAAAAAAAGTTTTTTAAACGAATACTATCTTTAATTTTTACTTTTGTTTTCGACAAAGATTTAATTTTTAATTATTAATAATAATACTTGACTTCAATATTTGCCCATCAGTAAAAATTTAGCTTTGATTTTTCCTGTTCATTGTTGGTGTGAAAATGATTTATTGTATAAGACCATATGTAGTAAATCCTTCAAATCTTTGAAATGTCATATAACTTGTATGGTATTATCTAAATATCTGTAATTACATATGTGTAATGGTGTATATTAAATTTCCTTAAATATATTTGTGTTTATTGTTAAAAGGTTTAAACATTAGTGTTATATGATAATTTGTGTTGCTTATGGCACTGTATAAAATCTCGAAGTCACAAAAAACCACATATAACGTACAATATAACTTGACTAATGAGACTATGTTTGTATAAAATCTCGAAGTCACAAAAAAACACATATAACATACAATATACTTTGACTAATGAGACTGTGTTTGTATAACATCTCAAAGTCACAAAAAACACATATAACATACAATATACCATGACTAATGAGACTGTGTTTCTATAACATCTCAAAGTCACAAAAAACACATATAACATACAATATACTTTGACTAATGAGGCTGTGTTTGTATAACATCTCAAAGTCACAAAAAACACATATAACATACAATATACTTTGACTAATGAGACTGTGTTTGTATAACATCTCAAAGTCACAAAAAACACATATAACATACAATATACTTTGACTAATGAGGCTGTGTTTGTATAACATCTCAAAGTCACAAAAAACACATATAACATACAATATACTTTGACTAATGAGACTGTGTTTGTATAACATCTCAAAGTCACAAAAAACACATATAACGTACAATATACTTTGACTAATGAGGCAGTGTTTGTATGAAATCTCGAAGTCACAAAAGCCCACGTATAACATACAATTATGCGATGAATAATAAGACTCTGTTTGCAAAATAAAACACTTTTATATTTAGTATAAACACAAATTTAATTAAACTTCCCAACCATGGTTTCGTTAATTACAGCATTGTCAAGGTATTTTATAAGAATAAGGAAAAATATACAGTACACATTAAAAAAAATAGCTGGTTAATCCCCATTGTAACCTAAATTGGAGTAGAAAGTGAGAGACAAAGGACTTGACCTGGTTAGGGTTTTAGGAGTAGGGAGTTATTTAATTCTAATTGTTCATTTAAAACTAACACATTTTTATCCTTAACTCTTCTATTAATTTCAAATGGTTCTAGATGATTTAATTTTTTAGATTTATTATATATATATATATATATATGCAAAATATCAAAATATATGTTAGAATGAAAATCTGAAACATTGTGTGTTTTTTAAGTGATTAGTAAAACTAGAGTAACTAGAGCAAAACAAATTAAATGGAGAGAGAAAGTATGCATATCGGTAGTTAAGTTATTACTTCTAGTTTTAGTCTCCATCAATTTGGGAATCTATTAATTTACATAAAATATATTCCTATAAATCTAGATACAGTATTAAACCAAACTATATGACTAGTAAAACATCGCATGCCACAAATATCCGTAAATTAACTTTTCACAAATAACAATATCTTAAATTTATTCACCGGCAAACAATATTGACTTTTTTAACAGTAAATATAAAACCGTAGTTTATAAAATATGAAATTCTACTGCAACTTGAGGCGGTCTAAATACCGTTTCTTAAAGCAAAAATTGAAGGAAGTCGATTGTTTAAACAAAAGAAATAAAACAAAACAAAAGAATGGGAAAATTAGCCAAATTTCCGACTAATTATTCTTATTAATAATAAAAAACTGGTTTATTCTTTTGTTTATAGCTTCTGTTTTATTCATGTAACTAGTACATATTAAAGAATATTAGAAAATTAAAATTAATATGTAGTTTTATTGTGAAATACCTAGTTGTGTTGTGAAGCTAGAAGCAGAGTACACAGATTAACATAAAACGTTTTGTCGAATACTGATAGTTCCATATGAATACATGTTAAGAATTAAGAGGGGAAAACATTTAAAAATCACAAAAAATAAGAATCTAATCAAAATAATTAACGATCAAATAAAGTAATAAGAAGGAACCTAATAATAATTACTAATATAAATTACAAATAAATAATAAATAAAATGGAGGATAAGTACCGAACAGAGAAGAAAGTCACATAACCCGAGAAAGAAGAAAGCCAGGAATAAAATAAAATAAGTTATGTCACTTTTAACCAAAAGGAACAGAAATACAGAATAACAAATGTAAATGAAATAAAATATGAAAAATTTGGAAAACGAAAATCGCCGTAATCATCAAAACCCCATAACTCAAAATAGAAACGTCTTACGACAACAAATTTAACTTGTCAAGAACTACTAAAAGAGGATCCAAAACAACTCTACCCAAATGAAGATTCAGCGAAAAAAAGGAAGTTATGTCTAATTGAAGAATTTTTTTTTTAATTATAGAAAATTCATGATAGAAACTGAAAATCTAAAACAGATAACTGACGACGTTAACGCATGGATGGGGTAACTACCAGAACCAAGGCAACTATATATACTCTGGAAAATAAATAGAAGAATATAAAAACAAAATGACAAAACTAAACCCAAAACATTAAATAAACCCTACAGTTCAACGCCATAGAGGAGTGAAATCTATAAATAAATTTATCAAAAATGATAAAAGATTGCAATGTTACGAAAGCAAAAGAAATGAACTTAAAGGTAGTAACCATGCATCTTCCACTAATTGGACGGCTAGTCTCGTCATAAACCTCGGTCAAAACCAGCGTTCTTAAGAAGTCGGTCCTTAGCAGGAAACGGATTTTAACTGTTACTGAACCTTCTAAAGTCTTTAAAATTGCAAAAGTACTTCTTCTCTTTCAATCGTGTGATAAATCATCAGAAATAATAAATTATCGGCCTATTTGTATACTCAGTGTGTTCTTAACAAGGTTTTGGGGAAATTTATACACAACCATCTAGTGGAATATTTGAAGATGAATTTCCTTATTTACAGATCTCCATTTCGGGTTTATGTAAGAAAAGAATATTTCAGATGTTTTGTTTGACCCTTACCCAATTATTAAATAAAATAAATGTAATTCAATTAATCATGGTTTGGTAGTTTTTCTTGATTTAGCCTTTGATTCTGTTGATAGGAATAAGCTTAGATTTAAACTGATTCATGTTCCTAATGAGGCATATGATTGATTTTATAGTTATTTATTGCCAGGGAGCTGTTTATATCACATATATGGAACTAAGAATGATCTCAAAAACAATGAATATGGAGTAGTTTACGGCAGTTTTCTTCTTGTTTTAGTTTATATAAATATATATTCTAAAAGTAAAAACATTTGCTTTATATCTAGAAAGTGAGAATTGGATACGGTTTATGAAAGAGAGCCCGCGATTTATTGCATTAAAAAAGTTGTTTGATCTAAGTTTACTCACACGTATTGTGATTGTTTTTAATAACGATTTAAGTTCCAGCAATGAAAACGTTAATATTTTTTAAAAAACTGTAAATATATAATATTACAATGTTAGATTGACAGTGTGCAGTGAGATGGTTTGTGCAGATGTTACCCAATGATAGCACTCATGCGTGTAGACAATTGCAACACCACCCTTCCCTACCCTAGTATTACATGGTATATTCGTGCTGAAAATCATACAGATTGTGTACTGAACTATTTAGCTTTTTACTTCAATTTTTAACACTCATACTTCTCCGTTTTTTGTAAATATTTGCTAAAATAAAAACAATTTAAAGTTTAAAAGTTCATAATATATATATATATATATATATATATTTATTTATTTATTTATTTTTGTACGCCAAATCAACTCAATACATAATTTATTTAGAAGCTACAACTGTTTAGGTATAACTTATGACATCATCAAGATATATATTAAAACACTACTATTTAAACATATTACACATATCACATCAAACACTTTAAAGAATATTATTACAAACGAATATATACAACTTTAAATGTTGTTTAAAAGACATGTCGACAAACACTGGTAACTGTGTGAGTGCTTTGTCAATTTGCTGGTCTTTGCATCAATGCATATGACCTTTACCCAGTTTATTTAAATTAGCAAATCTACCATAAAACTGTAGTATGTAAAGTTCTGTTTATCATTTATTTAGGATTAATTACGAAATTGGAACACATGAAATATTCTTATAGTGTTGGTATATTCTTATATATATATTATTTTTATTTTATCGTTTGTGATATTTTTAAATATTATTGGACGTGATGTGTGTAATATATTTCCATAGCAGTACCTTTTTTAGTAAGAAATTACTTCATTTGACGTACAAAATAAACACATATTTTTAATATATCAAGTTGTATGGCAATAATGGAATTAATTATATTTTGTGTTTTATTTCACTTTAAAACTACCGCATCAAGTGAAATAGGTTGAACTGTATTTTGTACAAAAGTAAACATATATATTGATGGACAGTAGGTAAAACTTTTTTAGACTTTACTTATTTCTCACATAACTTCTTTCTTATACAATAATTTAAAGGAAAAAGTAAACGGATATAAATGTTTAATTGTTTTCAAACTACTCTTTAAGAAACCAAATTTAGTAGACGGTATGTAACCTCACGATCACCATCGCCTTATCAAAAAAGGAAGAAACGAACATAAAATAAAGACTCCTCGTGAACAACATTTGAGTGAGAGATACCTCATAAGAGAGATAATCCAAGACTAAACGAAAAAAGTGTAATTTCAGCTAGTTTCTAAGTCCGTACTTCCTATAGTGAACATCTGTGGGTAGTAGACTGTACTAATTTTTAGACAAGAGAAACAATTTACAGATAATTCTATTTTAAAGCATAAATCTTAAAAAGAAAATATAAGGAATAAACCTTAATTAAATAAAAGCTGTTCCTAATATATTCCACATCATTACAACAACAGATGGTCCATATCTAAAGTTTTTGCACCCATGATTACTACGCAATACGATGATATTTTATGTCATAAGTGGTCATCTTCAGTTTTTCGAAAATATAAAATCTTTAAGATTCGAAAAGTAAATTATTTCATTTACCGGAAGAAATAAATTAATCCTTTAGTTATAAACTTTAAAATCGCTACAAACAATGTCGTTCAATAAAATGTTGTGATATTATTTAAATATGTAAGAATCTTCGGCAATGAAACAAATACTTTGATAACCTTAATGACCATGAAACTATTTCCTTCACGACTGACTAATAACTTTAGATTACAGAATGGCCAATACACCTCCTATTATTATATACAGATCGATGTGTAATCCTCTTTATTTAGTATATAGGGGTGGATATTGTCCTGTGAATTACGGACTTAAGCGGGTAAATTTTTATAGTTTTCACCTTCTACAAGGAAAACACAAAGGGATAGTTTTTAATGAAGGATAAAATGATGGTTGATATTTTGAATGAAGACAAAATTCGTTGCGAAAAAATTGGACGGGGGGGGGTTAAATTACATTAATCAATCTATCGGTAAAAAGTAAATAATTTAACTCTTGTAACCAACTTGTGTTCATAATAAGACACATGCATTAGTGTAAATCTAATGAATAATACTGCTTCGCTCGCTACAATATAACTTTGACAATATCTGTTTCGTTTTCTATAGCGATACAACGAATATAAACTAAGGAAAAACATTTCAATGTGTAATTACATTTCTTAATAATTACTGATTTGAAAGTTTTCTAAACTAAATTTTTTAATAAAACAATATTTGAACGTTAGGAATAAAGTATTAATAAAAGTTACATTTGAATTATTAAGAAATTATAAAAATTAGTTTCATTTGTTTATATTAAAGTAAAAAGGCACGTCATTCTCAAATATAGCTTGGTGTAGTTTATTATTCAGTGCAGGAGGATGCCTTATCGGTCACGCTATACAACTGATTTATGAGGCGGAAACCAGAATTTTACTTTAAGGTTAATATTTGCACCGTGTTAAATGATTTATTTGTTACAGTTCGTGATAAAACAAAGCGACGAAAGGTCGTAAATACAGTATTTCGTCTTTTACAAATGTAAGAAATCACTAAAAGAAGATTATTACACGTATTTAATGCATGGTGATTACAAATTGCAAGGCAATATTTCGGGAAATGGTTTTTATTTGATTTTGTACAGTTTCAAAATGGCGGTTAAATTGCAGGCCTACCAGTTTATAAGAGTTGCTAAATAAAGGTTTTAGCCTTATTAAAACTGATATTGAATGTGTCTTTGGAAATATCTAAAATAAGTTGGATTTTTGTAACGTAATCGTAACCCAAAATAATGGGAACGATAGCTAGGATGTTACTAAGAAGTTAAATGTCAACTCTGAAGTGAAAGCGACATTTAAGAGTTATTTTCAACCTTTTGCTGGATGTTGTAGTACAATCGAATTCTACATCCTGCATATTTTTAACCTCTTCTAAAGATGTTATTTTACCAAATAGCTCAGAAAACGTGATGCGTCTTATGGAAAGTAAATTGATTAAAACATTTATTTTCAAAATTTTAAATTAAACTTCTACTATAGGTAACATCCGGTTGGTCGGTCCTTTGGACTCAAATGTTTTATATGACTTTGAGAAGGAGTTATATATTGCAGAAAAGTTAAAAAGTTCTTGCTATAAAGGACAAAAGAAAAGCATTGCCAGACTTAATGGCCGGATTTATTGCAAGAAAATACAGGAATAAATTTATAATGCTTATGTAAAATTTTGCCATAGTTTACGCCATTTTTTTATAGGGACATTTTTGTCCAATTTTGGCAAACTCAAAATACATACCCATTGGTATGAATACTTTAAGCTTAAAAAATGAACTGTAATATTTAAAATGATTGTAATCAGGTATTGCCTTAGGAGGTGTAGCGGAAAACCAGATTAATTCCACCCGGCCTGTTATTTTTAAACTGGTGTTGAACGTGTTCATTTAGAAGGGCGTTTCTACATTGTGAAGCGTAATAATCCCTTTCCCTACACTTGTGAGAAATGACTTTTGATCTAATGGGTTTGATATTTTGTTCTTGGCGAGTTATTATATTGTTCTGGAACGTTCTTTTCTTATCTAAAAGCAAGATGTTATTCGCCCGAGCACATAATCTGTCTAAGTCACCAAAACGTCTAGGTCGCTTGGCGAATAAAAAACAATTATTAGAGACTATAGAAAACAAATATACATAACGACTGAAACGGTAATTATTAACAACGTGTTTTATAAGTCAAATCTACGTTGAAGAATCACCTATGTTAACATGTGACGTACCGGGTCCATCTTTGATATAACTAGGACCCTTGGGGGGGGGGAGGGAACTAAGTTAACATTTATGATTATTTAGAACCTTGGATGTTCTATCAACAATTGTCGTCCCTTGCGCTAACAAGAAAGATTACACCCACACGTCTCACCTGACAGCCATTATTGACGAGTCCTAATTATCTATTATTCTAATCTAATATGTATTCTCATTTAGACTTACGTCACCTTTAAACAACACTAATGTTAACATTACACAAGGGCGTAAGTGTTTCACTCTATTCAATCATTTTACTTAATATTGTACGTGAATAGTAGTTAATTACCTAATTTAGAAGGTGTGCGTCGAAGCCAAACTGTTTCAGCCATCGGACCCATATTTGCAAGACTTAGCCGGTCGTAATTTTAGTATTAATAACCGACCCATACACTGTGAACATAACCGTCTAGATCCAAGGAAACGCACACTATGTCGTCAAATTGTGATTATGCGGAACTCAACTGGTATCCCCTTCCCCAATCATCTGAAATACCTGTCTCGCGCCTGATATTCCGGCGATAGGCAACTCATCATGCTCCAGTGCGATGAGACCATCACAAACAAGAGAGATTTAAGCGCACCTATATAAAAAAAGTCATTTCACGAAAATCGGTTTCACCGCTCTTGAGATAAATCAGAACCACGCTCTCCTACCAAGTTAAATTTGAGTCTTTCTCAAATACATTTAAATACGCGGGGTTAAAAAAAAACTTACTCATGATCTTGGATCGAAATATTTAAAAATAATGTCGAGCCGCATATATTAAGTTAACCCAACACTATTATAAAAGTAACAAATTTATAACTTTCAGATTTGTTCAGCAGGAATTCTTTTGAAATCAATTCATTTTTCAACTAACAAATTTGATCTTGAAGCATGAATTGAAATTTAATTAATTTTAACTTTAGATTTCAAAATCTATACCATTTCACCATTTGGAACTTATTTCAAGTTAACGATTTAACATTAAAAAGGATAAAGAGGATTATTCCAAATTGATACTTACACAATTATAAACAAAGAAAAATTGTTTATATGATATTTCTTAAAATAATTTCTTTCGATTTATAATTGATATTTATTAGTTTTAGAGAAATAATGACTTTAATTATAGAAAACGTAGTCTCAATTAATTAATTAATTTGATTTATTCCCGGTAGAATCATAGCGAGTGGATTCTGAAGAGAGAGAGAGAGAGAGATATATATATATGTTCATTATTTTTTGCGTTTGAGGTGTGAAAGGTTGTAATTTTGTACATTAAAACTTTCATTTCCTTTTCACAATTAAATTAACATTTAAAAACAATGACAATGAAATCTAATTTTGAAATAACGGCACATGCGAGCCATAGTCAAGCTCAAACTCGTTTTATTTTACGAGATAAGTAATTTTCTGTTTCCTATCGTTAAACTCACTCCATAGATTTTATTTACAACTAAATTAAGCTGCAGTCTGCTACCGTACATTTGAACTGTCTATGATTAAATGGAGAACGTTTTAAATCACCTATAACATTTTTTTAATTTACCCCGTCAACACATTTACTTTGATTCCTTAGTTGAACTTGTTGGTAAGTTATTTCTTGTTTTAATGTGTAGGTCTGCCAACTAATCCTGTTTGAACATAGCATGACTACGGCCTATCAGTTGCTCTGGATTATTTTCTTAGCTTTCTAGTATTATTTAGGTACTCGTCTACACTGGTGCTCTTATTATAAATTAATTTTATAAAAGCAAACGATATTGTTTGAAAATATAAACAGAAATTTAAACAAAATCGGTTAATTAGTTTTATGTCCAGACAAATTAAGGAACGCACAGTTAAACACTTTTCATTTTAATTGAACCTCAATATAATTAGTTCTACCAAAATAATGCATTTGGATTTCTTCTCATAATAAATTCTTTATAAACTACTTCGGACATACTAAAGACTTCTGAATATCGTTAACACCACAGAACCATATCCCCCCCCCTCCTGTTGCGTGACTACAACCCCTGTGGGGTTATTAACAAACCCCCATGTGGCATCTCAAATCTTAACGTTGTTGTGCAAACATGCAGTGCATTATTTAACCTGAATATTGTTAAAAATTATCTATGTTGTTGTTTTTCCTAATACGAATGAGGATATAACATATTAGGGAGATATATAATTTTCTATAAATCCAACACATGTTACTAGCGCTAGACTTGGTTAAGAAGTTTGTAATCGATTTTTTATTTCGGCGAGCATTCTTTACTCTCTCTGTGATTTTCAAATTTTAAGGGACTTTTTAGTTTTACTTTCTGACATGTGTACTAAACTATGTTGGCTTTGTATATGTTTTATTTGTTTTATCTTTAACACTTGATAACAAAATTTGAATCCATGATTTTTTTGGATGTTTGTTTTACGTAAATGTGAGAACTTAACACACCACTGACAAAAACGTTACCAAATTGACAAAAATTTATGGATCCCATAACAAGTAACATTTAAGATATTGTACAAACTTTGAACGTGATATATTATCAATAATATTTAATTAATAAAAAGTGGTATGTGGATTAAGTTGGACCTCAAGACATATGCAAATCAAGGACTACGGACAATTTATAAATGTGATTAACTATTCATAGAAAATAAAAAATATATGAAACAAAAATGTATTAGTTTAAATTTTAAAATTTTAATAATTCGTTATACCAACCATAAAGAAACATTGTGGTCCGCATCCCTAAAAACTTTAATCAAAATCCGTATATAATCAAAATATTAACAATGAAGTCGCCATTTTGGATTTTAAAGAATTTAATATTAAAATTATGTAAATAATGTCACTGGTACGACACATAATAATTCATCATATGGTAATTATGATGAAAGATGAAAAACGTATAATGTGATCCATAAAGGTGACCACGATGTTTGACTTGTTGTGGAACCGTTGTTTTTCGTACGATTTACTGTAGTTAACATAATTGGTTTTATATTTGTATAAAAGTTTACAATATGTTTATTTTAGAATTATTCGTCTTTTAAGATATTGCCAGGAAAACTTAAACTGTTATTCACTACAGATTGTACCAGATTATTTTGTATCTTTATTTACATACTATTAATTTTGTATATAATTTGCGGCACTGTAATATATATATATATATATATATATATATATATATATATATACACACATTTTAAACGTAAAATAACCCAGGCTTAGTATGAAATCAAGGTATCAATTTAATATAATGCAAATTTTTCCACATTTATTACAAATGCATGTGCCGTAACTAATGTCCCTAAAACAACTCCTCCTTCCTTCTCTTGTGATTCACCACACAAATACCAATAATAAATACAATCTGTCCGGTCCCCTTGTCTCTTCTCCCCTCATCTCATATTCCCCTCCTACTTAACTATTTTCTAACAGCAAATCCCCAGTGTCGAATAGAGTATACAGTAATTAGTACCATTGACAAACTTCCCTTCCTAAAATTGTATATTTTATCTAACTATTATTACTCCATACTATAAACAGCTTTACGCAAATCAACTTATATATTCCAATGCTCAATGACAGAATATGCATTTAGAATATAAAAATATATTTATCGCCTATAAAAACTTTTAAAATATTTTCATCAAAAGACTTACTTTCGTTCATTCCAATCAATTCACATTTAACTACCTCATCATTAACAGATGAAACTGGATGATTTTATTTGATGCTTTGTGGCTAGAAGCGTGTTTGCAATAAAAACAGTGCCGTATATGCTATAAACGCAAAAATATATTTAGTTTAAATTATTTCCATAAAACATGAAATTGTAAATTTAATCATAAAATGAGTTCCGTAATAAGACTAAAACAACTATTATAATTTTTAACTTTTGATAAAGTTTTATGAAAACAAATGAAAACCGTGTTTATGTCAAGACGTTGTATGAAAAAGAAAGATGAAATGTTGGGTATCTTACATATATACGATATGATACTGTGGGCATAAATCTGTGTTATGATAGGATTATAAAACTATTTGATCGACAAACTGTCATTTTATAATAATCAATTTTATCGATCTTGTACGTGTAATAATTTAATAGTATCCTAAACCATAACATTAGAAGACAGACAATATTTTTTTCCCATTGCAAAATGCACATCAATTAATATTACCACCACATAAAATATAATATGTTTGTAGATTTCTAAGGTTAAGTTTTAGGATAAGAACAAATATTGTAAGCGTGACAAAATAAATAATGGTATACATAATTAATTATGTATACGAAAACACTTATTTATAGGATTACTGTGAGGTTGTAAGATAGGGTAATGATGAAAACTCCGATTCAAACATAACTGTCATGTAATTTCCGATTAACTATAACCCAAACCTTTATTTTAAAACACTCACACAAGTGCTGCCAGTCTGGGTTTTCTGACCAGACTCTGGGCTCCAAGCGAGTGTGGGTTTTTCTTCTTGCTCTCTTAGCAATTCAACTCATTCCAATGTAGCCTACTCAAGTGCACAAGCACTTCTCCATAGATCAATTACCTGTAAAATGTATCTTTTATTATTTATTTAATACAATGTATAATCCATTTTAATATAAACCATGTACGCCTCATCATTATTTATCTCATTCTCAGGTCAGCAACTTCTTTTTCATAACCACCCAACACGCCTGTATAGGCTAATTACCTAAGAAAGATAAAAAATAGTTAATATTTTAAACAAATATTCTATGATGCCGTTACCAAAATGCAAAATAATAGGATGGAAGCCACGCATAGGTTCATATATATGAGCTGTATAATGATGAAACGTTATATAATGAATGGTAATAGTTAATAATACCCATTGTACAAACTAAAACCAAATCTAATAATTTGTTGACAATTGCACAATGATTCTATTAACATATGCCCTAAACATTCGTTCATTCGTTATTAAACATTTTTATGTATACATTTCCGAAATCTGTCTTCATACCTTTGCCACAATGTTCCCCGAACAAATATATATATATATATATATATACGCAAACGTCCCAATTCTGATGACTGTCCTATCCTGATGAACTCTCGTCAGAAAGGTTACTTTTATATATATATTCTAAACACAGTTCATCAGTATGGGAACAGTCACTTACACATTTTACATAAAAATATTATTTGAAAAAAATAAATAAATTGCACTCAATTAAAAGAATATGAATTTTACAATTTTACAGAAATATATACTCTTTTAGAAATAGGCTGTTTATTGTTTACCCAAAATATTTAAGTATATAATATGACCAATATTTTCTTTTATATTAAAACCTGTGTCTTATTTTATTTCTGCAATAAAGAAAGTTTGGTTGTTTGCAGTAAATAAAGTTTGTAAATCCTTTGATGCATGAATAATTTGTTATAAAAACCATAATAGTAGTTTACACACATGGTAGGGTAATTGGCTCTCACCTTATCAGTTATTTGGACTTAAACATGTGCACACATTGGCCGTTTTAGTTATCTTGTGTAAGTTTATGTGTTTTATGTTGTAATATTTATTTAAAGAGACCCCAAAAGAACGACAACATCTGAACATGGGACAGTGATTCGGAAACGTGTTATGTTAAGTAATTTGCTTATATATAATTTAAGTCACATTGACGGAACTGAATTTTCTAATTAATGTAATTGTGACTTGGATACAAATAACAATGAATTATAAATCAGTGTATTTTAGTTTTATAAAAGCAAATTTTTCTTTAAAAGTGTTTAGGTTTTGTACTATGTGCAGAAAACTCAAATAAAGGCACATTTTGGATTCTTTTTAGTTTTTAGTTCATTGGTAAATAATAAGTTTTTTTCCCGTAATTCGTTTTTCTGTAAGTAATAATACTGCCCTTCCTTCCTATGAAATTCTAACGCCCTCTGTATTGCAGTATGCAGTGAGGCACTTAACTAAACTTTTCATGGAACTACGATACATTTCAAAATGAAAAATGGTATGAACTTGCACTAGGCTATTACATAAATCACTGTTTTACATAAAGTGTATCACAAAAATATGAAACACTATAATATTCTGTACAAGATAAAAATGAAAATTACTGAAATAAATAAATATCTCAAAGGAATTCAAAAATTCACACTGCACAAGCAAATATTTCATATCTCATTAATATTAAATAAGACCTCAAAACCCCATTTTCAGTGAGACAAAATAAACTAAATATATAAAGAGATTTAATACAGATGTATACTGCAAATCCACAAATACAATTTTAATGTTGGGACATGTAAAACCCATATTAAACATACATGTATAAATAAATATATTTCTAAACCAATAGTTTAAAATAGGAAAAATACATTTTTTGAAACACTCTCACTTCCAAATAAACATACAGAGTAAATTAATCTGTTATATTACAACAGGAATAACACATAGAAGACAGTTTTTAATTGGCTCCAATTAAACTTAATAGTCAATAGCTGAATTGAAATGTAGTTAAAATATTTAAAAACTTGAAAATTCATTTCAATTCCAGATAACATTTAAAAATTAATTCATATCAGTTGCATAAGAAAAATGTAAATGTTGTCAAAACACTCTAGAGCTCATCCTTTGTAATGATGAAAGATCATTCCCGAGCAGTCTACTTTCATTTATTTATAGCTTTGAATACTCGAAACTTCTAAACACAAAAAAATAATCTCTGCACTAATAAGAACAAATTTTTCATTAAGGAATTCACAAGAAAAATAGTAAATTAGTATTAGTAAAAAAACATCAGGCTGCATACATTATGTATATTACACATAATACTCCCAAGCAACCTAGAACAGCAGAAATACAGAGCAATGTATACAAATTTACTTCAATAATGTTTGAAGTAGATTTACAAAAACCGAACACAAACTCTATAATGAAAAAAAAAAAAAATGAAAATCATGTATAAATGTAAAAACTTAAATAAGTTTGAAAATGCAATAAAAAACATAACTATAAAAATTGTTTATGCATAATAAAATTACACAAACTACTAAAACAAAATATAAAATTACACATAACAATTAAATGTAAAATACTGAATCATTAAAATATAATTACCTTAGTCAACATGCAATGACATAACATTATCAATAATGTTTTTTAATATATTTACAGAGCAATACAGGTACTGTACAGATATCTTTCTTCTAAAGTTAAAATCTAATAAATTTGGAATCTACTACTTATACAAAAAACACAACTAATAAACTTTTATTTATCACTAAGAAAAATCTACTACGATTTTACAAAGGCACATTAGTTATTCTTTTATGGGTGTTCAGCAGAAACTCTTTAACCTCTGGAATTACATTTTTTTATTTTCTTAAACATTTATTGTGTAGAAAGGCTACCAAAGTGTCAATTGTACGATCTTTAAGTATCTCGATGGGTATTGAAAAACTCTATTATAGTACTACGCAAAGGTTGTTTACACTGCAGTATGTCATCTCCAAATCCTTGATATATTACCATTTTATCTTCATCTGTCCATCTTTGACGTAATATTTTCCTCTTCTTAAATGGAATATTATTTTCTGTACTACTAAAAGAAGTATCACTTTCCTCGTAATTAAGATCTGAGTTCATTTCTTTTGAAATCCATATGTCCTTATCCAGTGTTTCATTTAGTTCTTGGAGTAGGTTTACATCTACTTATGGGCTATTAGTAAAAACTGGCAGGTTGTCAAAGACTTGTTTTTTTATGATTGGGGGTTGAGATTTCTTGCCGCTTGTTCAGGGGCTTTGTCATATTTTAAAGCACTGGACAAACAATTAGTTTTTGGGTAATGCTAGTTGGCATTTCGTAGTGCAACTTATGTATATGAAGTGTGTGACCGAGTGCACTTGCCAGATAGTCTTGGTATTGAGGATGTGCGGAATGTAATTTGCTGAATGTGCCAGCATGGTGGCGTAACCCATTTCCACTCATATCCAATGGTTTCCTTAAAGCTAGATTTTTTGTGATTTTTCTAAGACACTCATGAGGGTTTATTAGCCTATTATTTGCTCTTACAAAGAGGTTATCTGAAGTAACACCCACAAACTTTTTGTTTCTTTGAATTGCATCCATTGCCTCTTTCATTAGCTTAGTTAATGTGGTTTGTTGGCTGCACATCCTACGACGCACATCAATACACAAAATCACTTGTTCTTGTGTTATTCACATTATTAGTCTTGTCTTAAGCCAAATCAAACGGTTTTATCCTGTCCAACCGACGAACTTGAACTGAATTGTCGAGAACTTGTAGCATCTCGATGTTATGGTGCTTATGCAGTCTTTCTTCATGCTTCCTAGCAAATCGCCGAACCTCTTCATAAACTGTAGCAATTTGTAAATCCATATGGAGATCATCATTGCGTATGTACCATGGGGCATTAACAATTCCACTCAGTACTTTATTTTGATATGTTTGAATAATTTTGATGTTGCTTCTTTTTCTAGGTACATAAAAGATTGTGAATTTATTACAGAGCTTAAGATCGTCATCTGACAATTTCATGTTCTTACTGTTTTTTATCTCACATATGAGATCATCTTGTTCTTCTAATCTTTCAAAATTTACATTCTTTCCTCTCTTAAAATCATTATGTGAGTAATGATCATATCAAGCAACACATTATATTTGTTTTGTTTTTGTGGCGTTCCACAAGGAGTATCTTCTAACTTATTGATAATTATCTTGTATTGAGATGACACATATTGACAGGTTTTAATGATATCTTCCTCGGCAGCTAGTTTTGGCTCTTTTTCTGAACGGGATTGTTTTGCTGCCATGTCAAATATCCTACCAATTTCATTGGCCCATTTTTCTTCGAGTATTTAAAAAAAAAAAGTTTCTTTTTTTTTCATAGAGATACCGCATTTTGTATGGGAATTTTTGAGTGAGTACCACTATACTCCATATACTCTTCAGCAAAAGCCTCTTTCTTTGCTGTTTGAGCAGCACCCTTAATGTGGCTTCTTAGGCGGTTATTAAGTCCACACATTTCAACAATACCAGCCTCTAGATTGTAACCCCCTTCTTGTAAAATACACCTTACTAATGAATTAAAGTATGCAGGGTTTAATATATCCTCTAAACAGTGAATTTTTTCACCTTCAATTTCCTGCATTCTCATTACAATTTTTACCAAATCTATAATTACCTTAGATACATAAACATGTTGAAAACTAGCTGTTCTAGTTTTATGGAACTCGCTAGCATATTTCATAATAAGTGGGTCTCGGATTGCTACATCCTTTGCTGTACAAGGCTTCATTATCTGTATAACCTCTCTCTTAATTCTTGACTTGCTCCTTCAGTACTTTGTAGTATAGGCAAAGCATGCTTTTTAAGTGCTTCAATATTTCCTTCAAGTTCTACAATTTCTCCAGTAGATGTTGAGAGTTTGGGGCAACGGCGTAGGTGCTGGGAAAATTTCCTACGTCTGTAGAAACCTTCATTGGCATTTTCCTTAAATGAACACTTCACAGGAACAACTTCTGCATCTCCACCTTTGAAAAATGACCCTTTTGCATTAGTTTTACTCATCTCAGCATTTCCTATTTTTCTAAGATTGTCAGTAATTTTCATTTCTAGCTTTTTCCTTAAAGTAATGTCTTAAATTTTGTTTAATTCATTTAATTTCCTCCCCTCATAGGTGTAACGGTGAACTTTTTCGTAATGTTTACAAAATTCTTTTATTGTCTTCTGGCACTCAATACAGTAGTTTTCTTTCCTTGGAGGTTTCTTCCCCTCATTACTTCTAGGCAGTTTAACTTGTCTCTCAGTTTCAGTTTCTAATTCTTTAGACACTTTCCCTACACGCTGAGTTTCTCTTTTATAAAGATTTACATTTTCTTTCATCTGAAATAAAATTCATAGTTGTGTTATTAACTGTCTATTACATTAGATACAATAAACAGATAACAATAATTTTCATTTATGACTAGCCTAAGTGAAAATCATTCTCAGGTATAACAATAATGAAAAGAGTAAAAAATATAAATGTATAGAAACTAAGCATATTTTTAGGAGAATTATAAATAAGGAATATTGTAAATAGACGCCTTTACTTCATTCACCACTGGGAATGGCTACAATTTGCAGTTTGGTAAAGCACTATGCACTTCATTACTTAAAAAAAAACATGTCTATGATCAGTGTCCCGGGTACGTCTTATATCTTTCATAAATCATAATTCTTTAAAAAGAGACTATGCCAAATAAATATATTATGATTAACTGTATTGTTATTCTAACGAGAGAGTCAGTCAACCAGCACACACACATAATAGGATTTCGTTCCTTTTTAAATTAACAGTAACACTTCCTTAGCATAGCATATCAAAAATGACATTTTTAAAGCATAACGTTTTTATAAAGCTTTTTTTAATTTTATTTTCTTTCTTTTTTTCAATACACATTAATTAATGACCAAAAATGCCTTAAATTAATAATATAATAATAGATACAAATGAAATCAAGCATTTTTAAAAAATATTACGGCAGTCGTTTTTTATTTGGCTACGTTTGTATAATTTAAAACATTGCAGATTTTTTAAATTTGGTATTAAGTTAATTTTCTAATTTAATTACTCATACTAAAGAATTCCAATTTTTTTTTTCAAATTTTACCTTGCAAATTTCGAAATGATCAGAATTTATTACAGGGTCTAACTTAACAGAGTTCTCTTTTAACTAAGATGGTCGGCCATCTCTGTTAAGGGTAGTACTATTTATTCTAAACCTAATTGTAGTACAAACTGTGAACGTGCTGCTATGTTATTTGGTTAAAAGAATGTGATGTACTTTTTAATTAAAAACTGAAACTAAATCTATGTTAGGTAGTGCAAACTGATTCAAGTAATTACTTTCAAATAACGCGTGTTTTTTATTTTTACACTACCATATTTATGCTTTATTTCTTTAATGTATGAATTTGTATTATTTAAAAGTACTATTACGAACGTAATATAGTGATGTTACAGCATTGTAATAAATAAAATGAAATTAAAATAATAATTTTACGTACAGAAATCATTTTTATTAAGTGGCTTATTTTGCTACCAATTTGATACATTATTATGTTTCCGGAATTTAATAATGACACTTCAGATATCTATTAAATGCGGGATCCATTATTGGGGCAGGTAAAACCCTAGTTACCTCAATTAAGAGAGGCCTTTTTTTTTGTCTCATCATTTAAGTTCTAGATTATGATGGGCTGATTTTTTCTTCCTATTTATGAATTCACATCAAAATATATAGGCCTACGGTAATTTAATGCTGCTGGATAACCTCCTATGAGTTCATATACCTTTGCTGAACCCTGTTTTAAAATCAAAAGTGTCTTCTATGCAAATAATAATTTTCAATTTATGTTTTTTTTTTTTTTTTTTTTAGATTATTTTAATCGTGATAATCTCGAGGAACTAAATATTGTATTAACTTTTGACTTTACAATGGGATTTTAAATATAAACCGCGAAACTATAATTCGCAACAATAAGCTTAAATTTATGATTTTCAACAGAACAGTAGGATTGTACTAAAAGCTGATGAAATGTTTCTCAAACTTGTTATAATGTGTTAATTGATTCAATTGTAGAAAAGCGTTTTGTGTGAACAGCCTGTCACTGTAGTCAATATGTGTGTATACAAAAGTTAAGAAACAAGAGAGAATCTCATTTATCATCTTCTCCACAATCCTACTATCAGGAAAGTTGATTGCTGATTTTAATTCTATCAAGTCTTAAAACTTCCAGTACCAGCAGAGCACCTGTCCACTGACCCTTGTAGAACAGGTGTTGTGTCCCTGAATACAGTAGGCCTGCTTTCAGTGTGACTACATGGTCATTCGGTAAAGACTTAAAAACAATGGTTTCTCTGCAACCTAGCTATCATGATAGACAAGTTTGCATCAGAGTACTGGTAGTTCTTAAAACCCAAGGTACTAGCAGAACACCCGTCCGCTTGCTTTTCGTACCAAAGGATCATTTTCCAGAGGACAGCCAAGCAGCATTCAGCATGACCGCATAGTCCTTGAGTAAAGACCTACGGTTTTCTAATAGCAAATCTGCTGTTCCAGAGGAAAATTATTTGTATCAGAGTTTTAAACATTAATGATATAATATAAACTAAAATATACTTCCGTGTTATCAAGATTAATTGACGATGTTAATTATTCTTGCACCGTTACAAATAATGTTTGATAACCTGAAAAATTATAACGAATTGATAGGATGTTCCAAAGATACTACTTTTGACGGAAGGACATTTGCATCATGAGTTTCCTTTTCGTCTCCTCTATTGTAGATGCCAAAATAAGAACTGAGTGGGTCAGGTAGCTGTGAAATATTAACTGCTTTTCCCAGTCTCACATCTTCTATAATTTTTTTATATAAAAATATACGCCTAGCCTTTCTCTTCATAGTACTCTTGGATCCATTTTTCTGTGCTAAGGCCCAATGATCTTGATACACTTTCAATCGTGTCTCCAGCCAGGTAGTCACTGCAAAAATAATTTATTTAGATATGGTAAAATTTTAATAGATTAATTTGCTTTCAGTTCAGTACAGGAAAATATATATGAATATATAAAAAAAAAAGTTTGATATTTATTACAGTTTTAACATTGTTTAAATGGAGAAAACTGTATGTATATGTATCATAAAATCACAAAAGTTGTGTTTCTTTAAAAAGTGTTCATTTTGTATATGTTTGAAAATAAAATAATATTTATGTATTGATAATTTGTGATTTTATGATATTTGTTACAGTTTTAACATTGTTTAAACGGAGAAAACTGTAGGAATAGCAAGGAAGAAATTAATTTCTCTCTTATTCTTCGTCCAAAATAAGCTTAATAAGATATCGTTGGAATCTCCATAAAACTTACATTTTATGTATCTTGAAATTTGTTTGTAAAATTAACGGTTTTCGTGAAATTTGCCGTCAAATATTAAAAATAGCCGCCATTTTGAAACGGTTAAATTTTTTAGTATTTATATTTTGCACAAAGATAGCGGCCAATAAGTTGAACATTTGTGCAGAATTTCAATGCTGTAGGCTAACTCAAACTGTTAAGGAGTTATGAATTATTGTTTTGTTAAAAAAAAAACAAAAAAAAACATACAGACAGACGCTAAACGAATCGAGATAGGACATATGTCTATATAAACTTTTTTGCTTATTTTGACCCAAGGAACCACTACGTAAATTATTGCCCCACATTTTTCGAACATCCTGTATAGGATTTATCGTAGGTACATAGATACAGGCGTTATAGCTGTTATGAAATATTTAAGCCGCCTGTTATTGAATAACGTGATTTGACGATTTTGATAAAACTTGCCTGAAGTCTTCTGTTGAAAACCTTTTACTGTCTCATACCGGTACCAGGCAAAAAAACAGTGGGAAACGTTATAACCAAAAGTAAATTCCTTTTGCGAATAATTAAAAAAGTATAGGATTAATGTTTAGATAATTCATGAAAAATACTTACAAAGTAATTAAATTATCTATAAATCACAAAGATTATCTTATTCAGACCAATATTAGCAAAGATTAGGCAAAATATTTGTGTAAATACTAAAATTCGGTCTATTCTTATCAATGTCAACTAATCTATACCTAAACGAGGAAACCATTTGGTTTTTGTATACATTATTATATTTGTTTGCTCGTATTAATATAATTTATAAATCGTTTTTATTCTCAATTAGAACTATTTAACTTATATTTAAGATTCTGGAACCTCCGATTAACAGGATAACCGATTTATTTTGGTTAGGAATAGAGCCGCTTAGTGAGATTTACGGCTAGCTTTAAAGCTAACTTCCCGGCAGCTAGATATGTAACTAATGAAATCATTAAGTAAACAAGTATCAAATTAAGAAAAATAAAATAAAGATTAGTATTACGTACCTTGAAGATTACGGAGGTTGCCTAGAAGTAAACTCTGTGAAATAATCCCAATGATTTCAGGAGCTAACGAACTACGTAACTTATCACTCACAAATAGTTTCACGCAGCACGCACAACAACCAACAAACTTCCTGCTACACAGTGGCAATAAAACCTTATCACAAGCTGAGCTAAGGGAAAAAGCAGGATAGTGGGCGCGTGGACTATTATACAGAGTGTCCCGTAAATCTCTGGACACATGGATATTGTTCCATTATTCCTTGGATCAAGACAAACACATTTTACCGTATGAGAAATTGTGAGAGATAATTACACCATAACTTTCTGATGATAGATCTTGTCACCATAAACAGTTGACTCGAGTTTGGTTGAATTCGGTTCAGAACTTTTTTGAAATATGAACATTAAAGTAAAAAACAGAGACAGGCGGACAAAATGGCACGAGATACCGATGTTTATATAGTAAAATATGTTTGTCTTGACCCAAGGAATAATTCTATATAGGTGTTTCCAGAGAGTTACAGGACTCCCTGTATATATAGACTATATATATTGAGATATCTCAATTCGGTACCTTTACTGGTTGCTGAGATATGACGTTTGCAAATCGTTTTTCTGTGTTAGCGACTATTCTAATTTTATTCTTTAGAAATGAATAAAGGATAAACTTGTTTTAGGTTTTACCAATATTGAACTAAAATTTGACAAAATTATACTTTAAAATACAAACAAAAATTTTAATTGTAAAAAATCAAATTAATAATAATTAAGAATTATAATCTATGTTAAACTTAAAAATTAAATTTAAAACATTTCTTAAGATTTATAGAACATAGTTTCTTAATTAAAAAGTATTTTTAAACTTGCTGGTAGGAATTTTATTCTACGGTTTACTACGGGGTTTTGACTTCTAATAGTACTGAAATAACTATAGTTAAAAGAAAATGTTCACATTAGTGACTTACCTGGAGGCAAAAGATGCGTATTGTAGCAAAATAATTCTTTAACACCGGAATCTTCTTCTGCTTTCCTTTAGAATAACTCCAAAAATGAAAATTAAAAAAAAAAATTAACTCCCATAACAAAGCGGTAGCGTATTCGCATATTTGTAAATTTTCATTGAAGATTTACACAAAATATTTATTAAAAATATCGCATACTAAGGTCATATATTTTTACTTCAAAAGGCAATAATATCTTTAATATAGAGTTTAATATGAAGTACAAACACTTGGATGTTAGTCTGAATAGGTAGACGGAATGGTCTGGTCCAAGTTCTGCTAAGTTTCGCAACCAGGACAGCCCAAACCGAGAAAAAATACAACTTTCACACTCACACGTACATTGCTACTAATGATTAGGGGTCCCCGTCATAAGACCCGATCGAGGGGTCTTGTAAAGTACGTATGTAGCGTTTATCTACTCGATGCCTGTAATTTATTATTTTTTGTAAACATACCAAAGTTTGTACACACAAATACGAAAACCGAATTGTGGATCATGGTCATGGAGGTGTGTAGAACCTCTAAATTAAGTTCCATGCAAACATAATTGATTGTGGGGCCACAGACCCCTTAATTTAATCGCTTCATGATAAATGGGCCACAGTCCACTGCACCCAGTTTTCCAGTGACAGTTTTTTATTTTTATTTTTTAGCTTACAAGATTTGATTTTGTAATACTATATGTCGCAGCCTCCTAAGATTATAATATTTCAGAGTCAACTACTGTGAAACATATCTTAAGTTGTTTAATATTTAGGTTCTTGGATGTCCCTTGTTACAAGTTTGCCTAGCAACTATACATTTTCAATAAAATACTTCATAATATAAATTTCTTTTTTAATTAGACGGTTAGACATGAACTTAGGTTAGTTGCCCAAATTAGAACTGTGGTTCTATTCGTATACAAATCTTTGCTTATGTTTGATTCATTCAGAACCTAGAAACAAGTTAGCTATTTTGTAAAAAGATAGTTGCTAATGTGGTACCCATCCTAAAAACATTTGGCTGCACAAAGAGTATTAGAAACGGACAATGATGTAATATTCCTTCAATAACAGTTCTCAGTACAATAATGTCCACTACAATATTGCAATATTTTTAGCTAACTTCCATATAATATGTGGAAATATAACTATCGTCTTTGCCCTTACAACAAAAACAAGCCCTCAGACCATGAAAAAAAAAATGTCCACTGAAGCCTGTATTCCCCCCCCCCCTACAACACGTTTTCAGTGGTCGTTCACATTTTCATATATTTTTGTATATCTATATATTTTCCTTACACAAACAATTGGGGAAAAATTATTTCATTGCCCAAAACCAATTGGATTATCGGAAGACGGTTTTTTATCAAATTTTCTGACATTATAAATATGATCACTTTTTAAAATATTTTCCTTTACAAGTCCGAGTTTCATTAATTTTTGCACAAATACGGTAATTGAGGATACCTTAACTATATCAGATAACCAATTGAATAAAACAAATCGGCAGTGGGTTTAGCGAATTTTGATTAAAGTTTACCTCCTGGTCGTAGTTTCATTAAAATTGGGCACAAAGCATTGGCTACAAAGTTGATCCATATTTATCTTTTTTCAAAAGTTGGAATTCTTCATGTCTTACAAATACATTTATTAATGTATTTATGTCCAACGTTTATCCAACTGAAGTAAAATAGGTTGTCCTGAATTGACACAAAGATAAACACACAATATCACGTCACGTTACTGCTGAGTGCGAGCCGAGGTGACTCATACCTAAACATCCATAATCAAAACAATTTCTAACAAACAAGAGCATCAATAAAACATGCCGATATGGCAGTGATTCATATAATTATGAATTTTACAATTAAACTATGGATCTCACAATAAATGTTGCCATACGATATTCCACAACTTTCCTGCAGATGAAATTTTCCTGACGAAAAAAAAATCATTGCTTCATGAAGAATTCAATACACTGAGCTTATGAATTAAATTTACCATTTAGGTTTTTGTTTTATTAATATTATTATTATTTGAAAAATAAAAAAAGTCATACCATTGGTGTCATTTCATAATTGAGGGTTGGTTTTTGGCCATTGAAGGTTTCGCCTATTGTTATGGGAACTACATAGTTGGTACGTTTACGGTACCCCACTTCCATTGCCCGAGGGGCATTTAACAAAACAATAAAATATTATACTTCAAAATATAGTAGAGCAAAATAAGTTCTACAACAAATAGGGTCTATATTAGTTATATTAGGAGAGAGGGGTTATAGGAGTTATACGAAGTATATATATTAAAATCTAAAACTAAAACTAGTAACATGTTTCAGTCCAAGGTTCGTTTATCAATGATTATGATTTTACAAAACAATTATTATTTGTTTTGTAATTTTTGCTTATCTCTTTACTCAATGTCATAATTACATTGTAGTTTTTTTAAAAGAAATGATATCAATGTTAAGATTGCAATTAACTGACAATAAATAATGAATTTTTAAAAAATTGTGTAAACTATTTTGTTTCATTTTATATTTCATAAAATGGTTATACTACTAGTAGTTGATAGGGGTTTTTTGGAATGGTTTGTGGGCGCTGAACAATAGTTTTGCCTAGGGCGGCAAAATTTCTTGCGCCGGCCCTGCGGTAAGTTGAATTTTCATAATTCTTCTCAAAAAATCTTTATTACATTTGGGGCAAATCATTTGAGGTAAGTGTGTTGATGCCGCAAAGAAATTCAACTCAAATGATCACAATCAATTTTTTATGAAGTACAGTAAATGCTCTCGTAACGGAGCATTACGGCAGATCTGCGAAAGCAGGACAACGTGGTGGGTGTCGTCGGAACCTCATACACAAGCACACTTTGTCAAAATACAGTAGCCTATACTAGATCCACCTCACTTCAGAATGTTTCGTATGTTGAATGAAACAGTGGCGGATCTAGAATTTTATTTGGGGGGGGATGAACGGGGGGAAATTTTGTGAAAGGACTTTCATATAATGAACCGACCAAAACAGTAGTTTAACGTTGTTTTATGGAGTAAAAATGTGTGTTTCATATTAAAGGTTTTCAGACTTGCCGATGGACCAGCGCCGGCGCCATCTTACATGTGAACGTCTTCACTTTTACTCTTCTTTGGCTTCTTGAAGAAGCACGAAATATTTGTCTGTTTACGTTTAGACATTTCCACAACACAAACAATAACAGTTTAGCGGGGAAGCCCGCTCATCCGCCGACAGCTGATATTGTGAATGCTGCCATCAAGAACGTCATCAGGGACACAGTCACTTACACCGAGCATGCCAATAGGAAAACTGTCACCGCTATGGACGTAGTCTACGCTCTCAAGCGACATTGCAGAACTCTGTACGGATTCGGGAGTTAATCTTCCAGTCTCATTTGCTTACCCGAGAACAAAAGGCCCTTTTCAGGGCCAAAAACTATAAACTTTGAAAAACAACAAATCACAAATTTAATGTGACTATCAAACCGAGGTAATATTATTTTCGGGAGGTTTTGAGCTGGGCGAAATTCGCAAAGAGTTACATTTGATTGTGCTGATGATGACGTAGAAGAAAGAGACGTGACTACAATGTGATTCGAATTAGCCTCGTAGTAATAATCTCGAACAGTGCCCTTTAGTTTCTTATCAGCTTCAGAGGGAAAATCACTACACTTGCCTGCTCCTTCATAAACATCAACGAGCTCGTCCCAAGCGGCCTCAAATTTACAATAATATTTTTCAAGGGCCTGAAACATACCTTTAACCTGGGGGATATGTTTACTATCTTTAACAGCAGATTTACCTTTGTCAATAATGTATAGAATTTCTTTAGCGGAAGAGCTAAGCTTTCTTTTGAGAGATGCTACATTAAGTTCAAACGTTTCTGTCATGTTTACAATTGTTGGTCAAAACACGATAAACAAAATTTCAATTTAATAGAAATATTTATGATATTAATTGTAACGATTTCAAGCGATTTCTTAAACGAACTATTGTTAAAACGGAATGTAAGCGATATGATGATGCAAGTTTTACATGAAATGTAATTTATAAAATACACAATGTATGAAAATTCCCTGTACATTGAATAGCATAGTAATCACATGTTTATAGATGTAAATTTCAACAAAACAACATAGTATTTTAAAGAATAGTTAATGTCAACATTTATTAGAAATAATATCTTCTAAAAGATTTTATAACTTTGATTTAACAATCACTGGATGTAAAATGTTAATAATTACACCACTCAAACTAATAGAGATATAGATTTATATTGAATTGATTTAAAATACTTAAGTTCCAACATAATCTGTAATTATTATGATTGTAAATGATATTTTTTTTTTTTTTTTTTTTTTTTTTTAAATTTTTTTTTTTTTATACGGAGTTAAGCTCACTCGCCGCGGATTCGTCTGGCCAGCTGAAGGTCTTTGGGCATGATGGTCACCCGCTTGGCGTGGATGGAGCACAAGTTGGTATCCTCGAAAAGACCGACCAAATAGGCTTCGCTTGCTTCCTGAAGAGCCACGACGGCGGAAGTTTGGAACCTAAAATCGGTCATGAAGTTCTGAGCTATCTCACGAACGAGCCTCTGGAAGGGGAGCTTGTGGATCAAAAGTTCCGTACTCTTCTGATAACGACGGATATCTCGGAGAGCGACTGCGCAGGGCCTGTAACGATGGGGTTTCTTGACTCCTCCCGTGGCGTTTGCGCTTTTCCTAGCCACCTTGGTGGCCTGCTGCATCCTGGGCGATTTGTTGCTGGTAGATTTTCGAGCTTTCTGTTTGATTCGAGCCATTTCAACAAATTTTGTGATCCTGATGCTTTCAATGTTTTAGGTCATATATAAGACTACGTTGTATAGGTTTTATCAATGAGAGGTTGTGAAATGTTTTTGATTTCTTGTTCATCCTCAGATAATTATCTATAACAGTTATTTAAATCAAAATTAAGAAAGTGTAAATTAATTAAAACAGTAAAAATATTTTTACATTTTTTTAAAAAAGTACTTAATTGTATTACAATGAAGGACGTGTATTGATTACTAAAACTACTCTATACTTCGTATAGTGGATAAATAATACGTCAAACCTACGAGAAGTTATTGTAACTTATAAGTTTAAACTAATTCAAAAATTACTAACTAAAAATTTGTTCAATTTAATAACAACTGATTCTTTACAATTATTATTAAATCAATTTAATTTTATCGTAATCAATACTATTATACAGTAACAATGAAGAAGAGTTTTATTCACTTTATTACATTTTTTTGCAATTGCGTATCTGTTTTACTTGGCTTTAAATTTTTGGAATAAAAGTTTATTATCTGTATCTATGTTTGTTTGAAATATTAAGAAAAGCTCAAGATACAATTTACCTTCTGACTGAATGAAAAACACCGATTTGTTGGCGTTAGGTAGAATGCAATAGATCAGCAATCGAAGATATATCCATCATGAGCGGTATACCATTCAACATTTGGAAATTAATGAGTATTATTGTTATTTTAAATTGAACTTGTTACCGAATATAAATCATTATAACTCAAAATCGTAATGTTTAATTAATGTGTAGTGAAAAATCAGCTTACAAACTAATTATAAACAAATTAGAAACACCTAACATTTTATTTCGAATTGACACAACACTAACGAATATCGTTGTCCGAGGATACGCGCACATTACCTCCTCCTTGTTCCTAGTTACGAGGATTTTGTCCGAGTATTTTAATACGAAACCGAGGATTTTAATACTCGGAATCTTCCGAGGATTTTGATACTCTGATGCACCGAGTATTTTATTTCGAACTCACACATCACTATAGGGTGAACGGGCAGGCCATTCAGTTGTACCTCGTCTTCCTATCCATTCTGTAAAAGTCTCATTCAAGAAATCTCTCACATTGTACCCGTAATGAGGAGGTGAACCATCTTGCAGCCAAATTAATTTTTCATGAATAGGTTGTAGTTGTTTGAATGCAGGACTGTTTTTCAATTCAACTACTACCTCATGTAACATATCATGGTAACTAACAGCATTGACCGTTTGTTCAAAAAAGACTGGTCCAAAACCAAAACTGGTCAAGTTTCATTCTATCAAAATAACACCTCACAATACGTGTCTGCTAATATCACATTTTCTTGGGAAGTAATGTTCGAAATTACATTTTTGACAATGTGTTCGCTATTTATCACAGTAGAGTTTTAGGGTTGCTAATAATAAATTCAGAATTAAAAACTGCAAATTGTTAACCGATATGATGCCATTTTAATATTTTCAATTTGTTTTTTCTGAATTTCAAAAAAGTTCTATGTTACAACACTATAGTCCCTTATACAAATTTTTTTAAATCTTATCCTAATTTCTTTGGCAGCTATCTTGCCTACGAACAAACGTAAGTTTGGTGATTTCCTGAGACGACCAAACGTGAAGATCAGCCTCTAAACGGAAGTCAAATACTTCTTATACTGTGTAATGAATGATAGGCGATTTAAAAGTTTGTGCCACTATTTATTTCTTTAAATGTATTTACCTTCTTATTTTGTATTTAGATTAAAAAGAAAGTTGCCTTTTACAAAGTTTTATGTTGTTCTTTCTTTTTAGGCGATGATGAACGGCAGAGTTTTTGCTTTTAAACATTAAGAAAAAAATCTACTAATTAAGGAGTTGATAAATTCAAAACCAACTAAGATTGATATCTTTTAAAAGATTTTGATTAACTTAATTTTTTGATATTTGTTTTCCCAATTATACTTACGTACGCTCCAAGTTTTTCTTGATCCAGCAAATGATTTAATGATAATAAGAACAATGTTGGGGTTAAACGATTAAATGTTTTGTTTACTCAAAAATAACATTTATGTAGCCTATCGGCAAAAAGTGCATGTCAGTCTTTAGATACTAGGAAATCAGTTTTACTTTGTGTATAAATTTAAGAAATAAATGTTTAACGCCAGTATTTAAGTGATATTAAATAGTAATATTACCTGTTTCCCGTCAGTGACTTATTTGTTCATCTTCCTTAGACGCGTTTCGGGATCGTGATCCCATCATCAGTATTATTCATTTGTCATATTGTAATAATAGAACAAAAAACAATTTCACACAAAAGATGATTAAATAACACGTGAAGTATTTTTTTTAAAACATGTGCTCAGTTAAGGAGATCATGATCCACAGAAAATTATCTCATCTTATTTCTGTTATCAAATGAACTTTCATCTTTGCCATTACAATAATATTTGATGGCTGTCTCATAAAGGTAATTTGAGTGAAAAGAAGGTTGTTCATTAATTATTTCATCTGGTTTCTGTTCTTCTACTGCACTCATAATACGTTATTTTTTACAGATATGTAAAGGTGTTAAATTGTTATCAATATTCGTATTTGACTGCTTAAAACAAATAAAATGTTCTGCGTACTACATTATATTAATATTTTTATGCAACGATCGATATTGTTAAAAATTAATATTAAAATACTTCAACTATCGATTAATCTCGAAAATCCGAATCTATGACCCCAGATTATTTTTTCTGTGTGGCTATATATAAGCACTCAGTAAACCACAAATTCTACAACAATGCAAGATTTATAAAAACACTACAAATTCAACCCTATGTACTGAATTGCGTATCTGCAAACATACGTCGTCCAGTTGATGTGTGTCTGTCATAATAAAATGGAGTAAAATTCAGCATCCTTTGTAAAGATATCAATAAATCTGTTATAATAATAATAAGATATAAAATAATATTACATTGTATAATTAAATTACAGTATACTATTTCTCTTAACGTTCATTTTTCAGTGCTCAGAAATAAAAAATGAATAATTTTAAAAGAGTAAAACTAACCCAAAACATTATGATAAAAGTGTAGAATTAAGCATTGTTCACATTACCAACCCAAGCTCAATGGAGTGAACACATTGATGAGAGTCGTACAACGGGTATATATATATATATATATATATATATATATATATATATATATATATATATATATATATATTGTTTAAATATTAAAGGTTAATGATTGTTGTACAACAATGCCGAACACTCCTAAAATTATCTAACAAATATTGTTAATTGAATCCACTGTTCAATGTTTTAGATAAAATATAAGACTTTGTAGTATGGATTTTATCATTGAGAGCTTATGATATGTTTTTGTTTTTTGTACATCTCCAATATATATATATATATATATATATATATATATAACCGAAAGGGAGACGACATTATGAAAACATATAGATATCAGTTCTTAAATGAAGCCATATATAAAACTTAAACATATGGATGGATGCTAGCATTAATATTTGCAAACAAAAGGAAAGAGAAAAGAAATTGAATATATAACAACGAAAAGAAACTCATGTTTGTTATTAAAAGATTGTATGTTTTTTTCATTCCATGAACAAAATTTTAAAGATTATATAATGCATTAAGTTTAAGTAGATTTAAAAAGTAGATTTTTGTTAGAAATGGCCGAGGGTTTAAACATTTTTCAGCATTAATAACACCTAAACATATAATTTGTGTAGACAACATTACTTATTTCTATAGTTACAGTAGCATACTTCGTTCAAGTCATGAGAATCCATTAATAACTATAAATATCGGTTTCAAAATTTGTTTTGGATTTTATATTGTTCTACATTTTTACTGATCAAAGAGCTTAACTTCACAATTTAGTGATTAGTACAGTTTTCAATTTGACGGAAGTATAAGATCGGTTTTGTTTCACAACTGATTCCTTAGGTTTGAGTTGTTTGTACGTGACTATAAAAATATGTTCTATTGGTGGAGAGCTTGTATACGTTATAATATGTACTTTATAAAGTTTGAAATAAACAATAAAATACATATTAATATAAAGGGTTATTTTACAGCGAGACAAATACTAGCATGACGGAAAATACAGTTTAGTCCAGAATAATACAAATGTAAAGTAAGCTGGTGGCAATGAAATTGTTAATAATCCAGTTAAAACAATATAGCACAAGTGGTCAGCGACACCCTTGTTTCACAGAAATTGTATTACAGAAGTCGGACAAAGTGATGCATGAGATGTGAATAAAATATCATAGTCTTACGTCCGTAGAAACCCCAACACATATATCTCTCATAGAACAAGATACAATGAATCAATAAAATGCCAAACTTGAACCCTATAACATTCCATATTCACTTAAATAAGAATGGTTTAAAATAAACCTTTAATCCAAATTAATATGTTATTAAAAGTATTTATTTGTAGATTTTATGGTTCATTATGCCGTTTTTATTTATAATGAGATTGTTTTTATGAAATCATATCAAGTAATATTGCCCAGAGTTCTATTTCTGGATGAGTTGAAAAATCCAAAATACCCACCAACCACCTCAGCAATCCTAAAGCGACCTAGCTGAATCTACTCATTTTTTTGCAATCTCGGTTTAGATCCCTCTCTTTTCATATATCTCATATACCAACTCATGTTTTTTTCGACTCTGACGTTATTCTAATGCTAAGGATATTTATCTTATGTTTTTTCTTCCTTTCTTTAAGGAAATGACGGCCGGAATAGTTTTTGACTTTAATTAGCAGGACAAAATTGAATTATTTCCTTCATTTGCTGAACTTAAGTGCTCTCTGTATTCTATAAGACAAATTAGTAATCATTTACAGAAAGACTGTTTTCTATAAATATTTCGAGTTGCAACGAAACGTTTTTTTTTTGCCAGAAACACAAAATATATCTCAAAAATCATAGTGATTATAACTATATTTTTTAATTATTCTCACGTTTAAAATCCAAATTTCGTTATTAAAAATCGTTTAGATAAGTGATATATTGGTCTATGTTCTAATAAGATATTTTAAATGTGTGATATTAAACATTTATAAATAAGGTTACTCAGATACCAGTGTGTTTAGGCAACGATTGACGCTCTCGTAATGAATTTCATAAATATCTCCTCTAAGTTAAAAGCTTAATTTTAATAAATTCAGACAAATGACTTAGTTTTTTTTTGTAATTTGCTGAAAAAATTACTCTAATATAAAACAGAAAGGAATGATTTGATGCCTCCCTCAATCATTCATTAACACAATGGGATACTTTATACTAAGTCGAATGTAATGTACTCATGGTACAGCCACTGCAAACATTGTGAACATTAATTAATATTAATAATATTTTCTCTATTTTATACATCTACATTAAAACTAATTTAGTTTTACTGCTAATAATAATTTTTAAACCCGCAATATCAATTCAACTAACTTAAAAACTGAATAATATTAACTTTTAACAACAAATTAGAAGAATTTTATTAATGTAACTACAACTATTTAACAACCATAACAACGTCATTACATAAGGGATTTAACGAATAACTTTTTACTGCCACCATTTTTATTTTTTATTTTTCTCAATATTTTAACAATGTAGAAGGTAATTGACGCATTATTTTTTTAAATTTGAAATACTGCACTTTTGAAACTTATAAGTAGAAGTTCTTTGTTAAGGAACGTTATCAACATTTTTATAAGATAAAATAATTTATCATATCGTTTAGAGAATATCAGACATTTGTTCCAGGAGATTAACGAGTAAAGAATTATTCAAAATTGTATAATTATAGCTTTTCAATAATTAGTACATAACTGTTAAAAATATAAAATACAATTATAGACTTTTGATTGCTCTTTATCACCCGAGCCTGACATCCTAAATAAGATAAA
This sequence comes from Aphrophora alni, assembly GCA_963513935.1. Taxonomy (NCBI): domain Eukaryota; kingdom Metazoa; phylum Arthropoda; class Insecta; order Hemiptera; family Aphrophoridae; genus Aphrophora; species Aphrophora alni. The sequence continues at coordinate 326,347 of OY740770.1, forward strand.
AATATTAACAATTATATCTTAGTTGGAAACGTATGATCTAATAATTAATTCTTATAGTTCTGAGTATTAAATGAAACTTAAATAAACCAAAGAGGTTGAAAAAAATCAATATTACAAGTATATTAAATGAAAGCAGAAAGATTGAACCGTATGAATCGCTGTGGTGAATATACAATGAAAGAAAATTCCCCAAACCACAATAAAACACGAACAACACAAAGACTGTAGTTATTTATATTAAACCTTATGTACATTTCAATAGCACTGCTATCATCTTCAGAGATACAATAAACATACAATTTTGATTTTGGGGAATTTTATTTCATAGAAAGATATAACACAACGACAATACTTTTTTTTTAGTTTTCAGATTAGAAATCTGTCAGTTCAATTTATATATAAGTTTAAAATATCTCAATACTTTAAAAATATAATAACACAGATTAGTTATTTTCGTTTCAACAATAAATACAAAGCAGTCACGTTATTTGAAGAAATTAATTGTGAGTAAATCGAGATATCTAAAACTTGGTACATACATCCGTTATACCAGTGTACAGGCGTTAAAACTTTAATATATTTATTATTAAAAACTTAGTATGAACATACAATATGAAAGCGACCAACGTGGTCTTACTGGTCGGCTTTTATCTGCAGTAAAGTAACCAAATACGCTATCTGACCAAATGCATCGAATTATTGTGGTATTAAATTTTCAGTCACCCCAGCTCATAATGCAGAGAGTATTACAAGGAGAGGAGGTCTCAAACCATTACTTCACAATGTTAATTTTGCGAACGTAACGCTACTATAAGTTTAAAAACTTCAAGAGCATAAAATGGCGATCCCTAGCCCTCTAAATAGTGTCAAGTTTAGAAAATAAAAAGAGTTGTACAAGACATACCGGATTGGTAAGATGAAGGAAAAATCTAATCCAAGACAAGATATATAAATGTGTTAATCCAGTGAAAATACTTCGGGATAAACATCCTATATTTGAACTTCTGAGGGAATGTGGTATGTTTTGCTTGTTTATAAAGTTCATTTCTTTTTGTAAAAAACAATGATTTATTATTGATATTCTACTTATCAGATTATATAGCGAAGTAATGCAAAGTATGTCAATGTTACAATGGGTGCATGCTATAAAGCATCATGTATATCTGTTATCTGCTAACAAACCCTACCAATAACAACAAACAATAGATTTGTCGGAGATTTTGTTATCCTATCTGATCATTGCCAATATCACGCCATAACGTTCAACTGTAATGGTATGGCTTATATAATTTATAGTCTATAACATGTTCGTAATATTGGATGACTCAATTTTTGGAAACCGACAATATATAACATTTGTTTTCATAAAACACATAATTTTTATAAATAATATTCCTTGAAATAAGCGTATAATGTCCATTAAGTAACACATTATTAGCTGGCAATAAGCTGATGACAGGAACTTTGGCTATCTCAAGCTTCAGCGAAAGAATTGTTTTGAAACGTGAATGATAAAATAAAAGTACGGTACAACTGTTAGTATCAGAAGAAAAAACTCAACCTTGATCAAAAGTAGTTAAAATTCGTTCATGTATGAATTTTTAAGTTTTGGAACTATCTTTTGTTTATATATACAACTGAAATATATAAAATCCTAAGGATGCACTCTGTATTATATTTAGGAATTAAAAAGGACTTCTTTAATAATGAAATATATATATATATATATATATATATATATATATATATATATATATATATATATATATATATATGAGTGCATAATGGTACGGGCGACGACCTATTGGAGGCCTGGAGTGCTTGAACTCAGGCATTCAAAAGGTCTGTTTTCATACACTAAAACGACCTTTTGTGCCCTCTGTATAAAGCGAAAACGTCGACGAACCTTTTGGATGCCTAGAGTGCCTGGTGTGAAATGTACGGGAGACGATATTTTGAAGGCTTATATACGATCAGTTAGAAATGCCACCTATTGAAGTCTTATACGATTGTTACCAGGGGACTTAAATTTAAGAAAGGCGGAACCAAATGGTAACAATGTTTGAAAATAGAAATAAAAAAAAGACAAAGACAAATTTAGTAATTAACAAGGCTCAAGTTTATTGAAACAGAAAAGAAATTTCAACGTTTCAGATTTTATCATTTACAACAAAAGACATCCTGACACAAATCATCAGTAAAAAAAAACTTATGATTAACAAGATCATAAATTGTAAAAGTTATAAGCCCTTAATTGTAACATATAATAATTTAGATAAAAAAAAATTAATCAATAGATTCTAAAAATTTATCCCCCCTTTTAATATATATATATATATATAGTTACAAAAATTTAACAATAAAAAAAAAAACAATGAGCACAGCTTAATAATTCACAGAATTATAATTAATCAAAAAAAAAATTATACGCCCTTAATGTAAAAGTATAATAATTTAAAAAAAAAATTAATCAAAAGATTCAAAAAACTTATCCCCCCTTTTTTAGTTTATAAGATGATAGTTTCTTTTTAAACAGTTACAGAATTTAACAAAATATAAACGAGCTTGATATTTTAAGTTCAAAAAAGATCATATCTATAGTTAAGATGTTTATCACTAAACTAAAGTTACATGATATAATTGGTTTGAAAATTTCTTAAAAACTATATTGGCCAATAAATTTATATATTTAAAAAAAGAAAAGAATTTAGAAGTTTGAAAATTTTGTTAATTGACGTCAATTATTTTAATTTAGAAACTAACCTCTTGGAGGTTGTTAGGACCGAAAATTGCATGCAGGCTCCACCCAAGAAATTGTTATATAATTTATAAATAATTACACAAGTCTACATCTAGAAAATAGTTTTAAGGAACACATATTTGCGGAAGTAAATTTAGGCACATATACAATATGAGTTAGTTAAAGTTCTGTAAAGTCAGCTGTAAAAAGGGACATCACTTTTATGCACTTGAAAATCTGAAGTTATGTTATACAAAAAACGTGTTTTGCCAACAGGACGAAACTTGTTAGGATGTTTCGCTGGTTTGCGCAATGTGAGACAAGAATTTCTCTATTTCTCCTATTTCTTCTACCAGCATATTAGCTATGGCAAACAAAAAACACGTTTTTTTTTAAACGTCTGTGCAAAATCAGACATGTTGTAGCATTAATGTTCTTTATTGAAGAAAATATCTGGTTATTTGTCAAAATTAAAGTAAATTAATTGCATCACAGAAATTCGTTAAGATTGTAATTAAAAGCTTCTTAGATGATTATAAATTTATTTATATATATATAGTTTTGTTTAAAAGAAAGCTTGTATAAGACTTGTAAGATTCTTCAAAAGTCTATAAAACGAAATTTTCTGATTTAGAAGAAATTTCTCTAATTGTTTTATATTTGACATGTTCAATAAGATATGCTGATCATTCAATGTTCAACATTAGTTTGCACTTATTTCACAAAATTGTTCAAAACTTAAAATGTGCCTTTACAAGGTTTTGTAAATGATGTTTTAAGAAAAGAAAATTTTTTTATAATAATTTAGTTTCAAAAGAAAATAGAATATTAAATAAAACATGAAATACATATTCTAAAGAATACATGATATTTAACAAATTATTTAAAAAAATTAACAAAATTTATAATATGACAAAATCTGTAAGGTTGAAGTACCTGGTTAATCCTGTCGCAGTTCACGTGAGCTTGTACCGAGAAAAATGATGATTTATTTTACATTTTAGAACGAGATTGTTTAAACTAAAGCGCACAAACTGTAAATTAGCATGATGTAGTATAAGACTTGTAAAATTTGAGAAAGAAAGAACTTTTGTTAACGGAGTAATGCAGAATGTAGACCATGTTGTTATCACATCTAGACTGTGGACGGGTAGTAGGGAAGCTAGCTTGACCGGCGAATTGTACTTTGTATTCAGGTGTCAGGCGATGCTTGGTTTTGGAGAGGGCCGCCAGGTGCCAGCATCTGTCAAGGCTAAGCAAGTTGAATGTATATTTACGAATGTGTTTTTGAATGCTACAGCTCTCCCCCCCCGAAAGACGGAGTTGGGGTGGAGTCAGAAAAGAGGCCAGAAGGGCCTCCCACAAAATTTTGAAAAAGGGACAAGGGCCAGAAGGGCCTCCAAAAGGATTCTAAGGAAGGGGCCAGAAGGGCCTCCTACAAAATTTTGAAATCAGGGCACCTGATTGAAACAACGCTTCATAATGCTTTAATAATCACCACTCTAGGGTGTAGCCTCCTTCGGCACTTACTTATTAAATTTTGAAATTTCTATAGCGTCTCAGCTCTTCCCACCTATCATTGGGTCAAGCCCCCGACAGAAAGAGCTGAAGGGTGACGCAAAGGTCGACATTGCTGTGCATGAACTGACTTTGTACACTAAGGTACGTGGGGAAAAGGGGTGGAGTGGCACCTCGGGAATACCAAGTGGAGGTGACCACTCCGGGGACTGGGGAGGGAAAGTGCATAACACTTTAGGCTTACAGGAAAGGTCGGACTCAGACGGGGGGGAGTATCCTCTGAGCCGACCTTTACATTAAATTACAAAATAAATAAAAATAAAAAAAAACTCCTGAAGCCAATTAGGTCAGATCATGCTCAGCGTCGTTATTTTTAAATTCCTCTTCTCCCATACGAAGAGAAATTTAAACTATTCACGGCTCTTAACAATTTCCGTGAGAAAAAAGAATTTTGAAGGGTCTAAACAAATAATACATTTTGAAAATAAACAAAGAAGCAGTATGAAACGTTGGGGAGTCAAAATGGTTTTACTGCGCAAGGCAGGGCATGTAATATTTGACTTAAGGTCTTATGTATGTGTATCTTTAATCATGTGCCCCAAAAAGGAATTTAAATTAATCAAAAAGTGTAAAAAAAAAATTTCATCAAAATATTTAAGTGTTTAAAAAAAATGTACAAAAGAAAGAAGTGTAAAAAAAAAAGGTGTAGCAAAAGAGTGTGGCAAAAGAGATGGTACCAAGATGAATGTATATAAAAGGTGACCCATGACAAAAAAAAAACAAACTCCGGTTTTCTCATCCCTAAACAAACTAAATAAGGAACCAACATGTTGACCTGCTAATAATAAAAGACGAACAACCGAATAATTTAAAGAATAGACAAACAGGCCAACCATGTTGTCCTACATACAAAACTGGGCCCCTATAAATTTGGAAAAGAAAAAAAAAAAAAATTTAACACACAATGATATATTATTAAAGAGTTCAACATTTCAATTTACTATTAAACAAATGCCACCATCTGCATCAACCAGTCCACCGCCATCTTGCCTATTACTCAACATGATAAAAATTTAAAAAAAATAAATAAAAATAATTTTCTTTCAAGTTGACGAAAACAAAAAAATTCAAAAGCAAGCTCCGTGTTCCTCAACGAGTCCTCTAATCGCAGCAAATCCACTGCCATTTTAACTGTTGCTGATAATAATAGATAAAAAAAAAAAATAAACCAAGTAATTTAAAAAAAATTTCTTTTAAGATGATGCAAAAAATGAAAGAGCCAGAGAATGACTCAAGAATTATATGTAGTGTACTTGTTGTGTATATGTGTGTGTGTAAGTATGAATTAATACAGACAACGAAAGAAAACTCGAGAAAATTTTTGAAGGAGATTTTGAATTTTTTTTGTTTTTTTTTGTTTTTAACTATTTTTGGATTTTATTATTTATTTAAATTTTTTTTTGGATTCCCGAATGAGCCCGCTGTCTGGATCAAATTCAGTGAATGACTCGTGTGCAGTGTATGTAAATATATATATATATATATATATATATATATATATAAAAATTTAAGCAGACAAAATAATAATAAAAAAAAATTTATCGAAATTGGTTTAGAAGTTTTTGTGTAAGTGTTTATAAAAATAAATAAATAATAAAAAAAGAGACTATAGATTTATAGAGATTTAAATATTTAAACTAAATATATAAAAAAAAAAAAAATTTCATCAGCAACAGTTGTGCAGTATTTGAAAAAGCTGCAAAACATAAAAATGAGCCTTGTTTAACAAAGAAAATTTTGAATTTAAATTTAGATAGTTCCAATGCAAAATTTTGAAAATTAACTAGGGTTGCAGAATTTAAAATTAACCACGCTCTGCTACCAGAAACATGTTACCAGGGGACTTAAATTTAAGAAAGGCGGAACCAAATGGTAACAATGTTTGAAAATAGAAATAAAAAAAAGACAAAGACAAATTTAGTAATTAACAAGGCTCAAGTTTATTGAAACAGAAAAGAAATTTCAACGTTTCAGATTTTATCATTTACAACAAAAGACATCCTGACACAAATCATCAGTAAAAAAAAACTTATGATTAACAAGATCATAAATTGTAAAAGTTATAAGCCCTTAATTGTAACATATAATAATTTAGATAAAAAAAAATTAATCAATAGATTCTAAAAATTTATCCCCCCTTTTAATATATATATATATATATAGTTACAAAAATTTAACAATAAAAAAAAAAACAATGAGCACAGCTTAATAATTCACAGAATTATAATTAATCAAAAAAAAAATTATACGCCCTTAATGTAAAAGTATAATAATTTAAAAAAAAAATTAATCAAAAGATTCAAAAAACTTATCCCCCCTTTTTTAGTTTATAAGATGATAGTTTCTTTTTAAACAGTTACAGAATTTAACAAAATATAAACGAGCTTGATATTTTAAGTTCAAAAAAGATCATATCTATAGTTAAGATGTTTATCACTAAACTAAAGTTACATGATATAATTGGTTTGAAAATTTCTTAAAAACTATATTGGCCAATAAATTTATATATTTAAAAAAAGAAAAGAATTTAGAAGTTTGAAAATTTTGTTAATTGACGTCAATTATTTTAATTTAGAAACTAACCTCTTGGAGGTTGTTAGGACCGAAAATTGCATGCAGGCTCCACCCAAGAAATTGTTATATAATTTATAAATAATTACACAAGTCTACATCTAGAAAATAGTTTTAAGGAACACATATTTGCGGAAGTAAATTTAGGCACATATACAATATGAGTTAGTTAAAGTTCTGTAAAGTCAGCTGTAAAAAGGGACATCACTTTTATGCACTTGAAAATCTGAAGTTATGTTATACAAAAAACGTGTTTTGCCAACAGGACGAAACTTGTTAGGATGTTTCGCTGGTTTGCGCAATGTGAGACAAGAATTTCTCTATTTCTCCTATTTCTTCTACCAGCATATTAGCTATGGCAAACAAAAAACACGTTTTTTTTTAAACGTCTGTGCAAAATCAGACATGTTGTAGCATTAATGTTCTTTATTGAAGAAAATATCTGGTTATTTGTCAAAATTAAAGTAAATTAATTGCATCACAGAAATTCGTTAAGATTGTAATTAAAAGCTTCTTAGATGATTATAAATTTATTTATATATATATAGTTTTGTTTAAAAGAAAGCTTGTATAAGACTTGTAAGATTCTTCAAAAGTCTATAAAACGAAATTTTCTGATTTAGAAGAAATTTCTCTAATTGTTTTATATTTGACATGTTCAATAAGATATGCTGATCATTCAATGTTCAACATTAGTTTGCACTTATTTCACAAAATTGTTCAAAACTTAAAATGTGCCTTTACAAGGTTTTGTAAATGATGTTTTAAGAAAAGAAAATTTTTTTATAATAATTTAGTTTCAAAAGAAAATAGAATATTAAATAAAACATGAAATACATATTCTAAAGAATACATGATATTTAACAAATTATTTAAAAAAATTAACAAAATTTATAATATGACAAAATCTGTAAGGTTGAAGTACCTGGTTAATCCTGTCGCAGTTCACGTGAGCTTGTACCGAGAAAAATGATGATTTATTTTACATTTTAGAACGAGATTGTTTAAACTAAAGCGCACAAACTGTAAATTAGCATGATGTAGTATAAGACTTGTAAAATTTGAGAAAGAAAGAACTTTTGTTAACGGAGTAATGCAGAATGTAGACCATGTTGTTATCACATCTAGACTGTGGACGGGTAGTAGGGAAGCTAGCTTGACCGGCGAATTGTACTTTGTATTCAGGTGTCAGGCGATGCTTGGTTTTGGAGAGGGCCGCCAGGTGCCAGCATCTGTCAAGGCTAAGCAAGTTGAATGTATATTTACGAATGTGTTTTTGAATGCTACACGATCAGTTACAAAAGTAACATTTAAAGGCTTTAGTTGACGCCTGTTCCTGTTAATTTCTATTTTCTGACGCCTGTTATCACCATGGTATAAGTCATCGTGTTTTAGAGACCTTTTGAAGACCTGCTATTATTTTAAATAGAACCTTTTGAAGACCTTATGCTCTCCAATAAACTTAATTTTGACATTACTTTGTCTGAAACATTATTTGAGTAAAATTTTGCGTCACATAACAATATTGTATAGTTTTAATACAAAAAAATTGATTTAAAAATTTTCTCATATCACTTACTTTCTTTCATTAATACTATTGTTTGTCAAATACTAATGAAGTAACTATTTATTTTAAATATAACTAGAGGGTACATAATCCTCTGTTCGCGGTACAACTCCCGTTCAGCCATTCGTTGTCCTCGTTTTCATAATATATAGTTAACAGAATGTTAAAATATGTTACACATTATTAATCAGAAGACGAAAATAGTTACATTTATTTCTCCAAACAAGTAGGCTACGGTATTTATTTTTTCAAGTTTATAAATAAAACTATATTTTAACTAGTTACCATTTTACTTTCACGCTATACTATAGTATAGAGAAAGTATAGTGATCGCAAAAAAAATCGATGATGAGATTTTTGTGGATATACCCGTTTTGGGACCCCCTGAGTCCAAAAAAGTGGTTTTTACAATATGTCTGTCTGTATGTCTGTATGTATAAAAAGCTAGAGAGAAAAATATTCTATCGATTTCAAACAAATTTGCACCAAGCATGTCAATTAGGCATGCTTTATTTTTGTTTAAATTTGTTAAATTGTTAAATTTGTTTAACAACAAAACACACGTCATAGTACTTTTCCCAGCCCTAAAATGTATGTTATACTGTACAGTCCTAATTGTAGTTATGCAATTAAGCAGAAAAGTGTCTTAAATTAATTCAGCAGCCTAAACAGTTACTTTTGGTAGTGTTTAACAACAAAACACATGTCATAGTACTTTTCCCAGCCCTAAAATGTATGTTATACTGTAAATATATGTTAAGTGTACTGTTTAATTTGTGTGTGTGTGTGTGTGTGTGTGTGTGTGTGTGTGTGTGTGTGTGTGTGTGTGTGTGTGTGTGTGTGTGTGTGTGTGTGTGTGTGTGTGTGTAAATAGTGTGCGTCTCTACGATGAGACAGCGAGTTTGGTCCAGCCTGTTTAAGTAGCCTATGTATAGTCCACTACAAAAAACATGTATTAAGTATCAAAGTTTATTAATATTTCACTACAATTATTATTATTGCATTTTATAGTGTGAAGCATAAATATTTACGTTATTGAAGAACGTTAGTTTCCGTTAACGTTTCGTTCTGCAGGTTAGTGATAGACCTCTCACCTGTGTATTATTTTCATTTTTCGTATTTTGAGGAATTTGAGAAATTTTTCGGGCCTATGAATGACTCAACGATTGACAAATATTTTTCCCCAAAAAATCCGAAAGGCTTAAAACGTTTCAGGGCGTACAGTTCGCCAGAACTTTCGGAAGACGCAAGTGTTTCGTTAGGAATGTCGGAAACGCATTGTGACAAGATGGATAATGCAAAGGTGACACGACGCATGGACAGCTAATGACTGGGTTGAATAACTTGCTAGATACAAAATTATCGACATTGGATACTAAAAAAGACCTCTTAATTGTGTCTTCTGAGGTGAGAAGTCTGACGGAAGAGAACAAAGTTTTGAAAGCAAAGATAGACTGTATTAAAAAACAAGAACAGGTTATTATGGATAAGCTAAATGATTTAGAAGGTAGATCTAGACGTAACAATTTAATTTTTGTAGGTCTTAAATGGAATGGTCAGACAGACTTTAAAGCCCTTGTGAAACAATTCTGTGTGGAAGTGTTAAAGTGTAATGACAGTTTGTGGGTCAATAGAGCGCAACCATTAGGAGCAAAGGGCAGAGCAATAATTGCCCAGTTCCCTTCAGATGACGATATTGAGTGGATCATGTCCAATGTAAATAAGTTAAAGGGAACATCTTATGTCGTACATCGGGATTACACACAGGATGTAAGATTAAAGCGAGCCTACCTTGCTGCAGTCCGACGGGAGATAGAAAAAGAGTTGGGAAGACGTCGTATGCCGTTAGTTTTTGACCACATTAGAATAGAAGGTGTCAAATTCACCTGGGAGGACAACACACTGATGGCCGGCCGAACGGATGGAATAGTGAAGCTGAAGGATCTATTCAACTACGATTTCTCATCGCGCATAGCGGAGTTGAGAAAGGACGGTCCAGGAAAGCTGCAACCAGGACGGACGGACGAGAAAGGAGTGAAGACAACAACATCTTCTTAGGGACTAAACACCAATTTCTCAGGACAATGTTCTCAAACAGCTGATAAGGAGTTGGACAATATTATAGTGCCTCAGACGGTTAGAAATTTTAAAATATTGTCTTATAATGTATGTGGACTAAGAGCCAAGGTTGGTGAAGATTATTTTTTTCATTTACTAAATAAGTATGATTTATTTTGTTATTAGAAACATTTATATCTGAACATGATGAAGAGTTTATTGTTAAGAATCTTCCTAATTATAAATCGATTTTTTTAGTTTTGCCGAAAGAAGTGCTAATTTTGGAAGGACAATAGGAGGTATTATTTGTTGTGTAAATTTACAGTCATCCTTTACTAAAGAAGTTAGTTTCGTATGCAAACGTAATATAAAATTAATTGAAATTAAAAATTGGTTGGTTTTGCCAATTTATTTAAATTATAACAAATGGGAGAACAGCTTTGAAAATTTGTGTAATTTTATTAATTCAAATTCAGAGCAAAATTTAATAATAATTGGAGATTTTAATGGCCGAATATCTAACGAACAAAATAATTCTGATATATATAATTAAATTAATGTAACTAGTACAATTAGAAGGGTAAGAAAATCGAAAGACAGGATATTAAATACAAGGGGGCGTAAACTTCTAGAATTATTCCCTAATTTTGGATTAGTGGTTTTGAATGGCAGAACGCAAAGTGATGCTGAAGGAGAATTTATTTTTATTGGGAAGATGGGTAATTCTGTAATTGACCTTGCGGTTGTATCAGTGAGTTGTTTAGAAATAGTAAATGATTTTGAGGTTATAAGTCATGCAGGATCGGATCATCTACCTATTTGTGTAAATTGTAAAGTTGGTAGACTTACAGAGAGCCAAAGGGGTGGGGATTGTATACTACCATAGTTGCCAAGAATAAAATGGACTAATTCAGATAACGTCTTGTTCGGTAAAAACATAGATAAGGAAATGTCAACCTTTGATGTCTTGAATGATAACCAGATAAATGTCAATAGCATGATTCGTTGTATCAAACAAGCAGCCCACTTTAAACCGAGTACAAATAATAACACTACGGTAAACAAAAAACAACAATGGTTTGATTTCGAATGTCTGGTATCAAGGCAGCGAGCCTTTAAACTCTTAAAGCTGTTTCGCAAAACAAATTCAACTATGGTTAAAGTCGCATATTTAGAGGCAAATAAAAACTTTAAATCGTTATGCAGAACCAAGCGTAAGCTACATTACAAATATGTTGTAAATAGTTTGGGGCAAGTTAAAGATGCAAAACAATTTTGGAATTCTATGAAAAGTTTTAAAAATACAAAAAGCAGATTAGCTGGATATATTAGCTGTGTCGAATGGGTGGAGTATTTTAAAAATCTTTTGAATCCTCTTATTGTACCAAGGGATATTTCTTATACGGAACAGTATATTTTCGACAATGATCTCGACAAGCAATTCAACCAGCAAGAACTACAAACGATTTTGGCAAAATTGAAAGATGGGAAGGCTCCAGGTTTTGACGGAGTACCGTATGATTTTTTTTTAAAACGGCCCACGGGTTTTAAGTTCAAAGCTATTGGCTATTTTCAATAAAATATATATGGAAGAACGCGTTCCAGAAAGTTTTAAAAAATCTATAATTTTTCCCTTGCATAAAAAAGGGGATGTCAATTGTGTGCAAAATTACAGAGGTCTGTCATTTATAGATTGTATAGCGAAAGTGTTTGCTAGTTTATTGCACAATCGATTAAACAATTGGGTACACAGTCATCAAATAATTAGTGAATTTCAAGCCGAATTTAGAAAGGGTTATTCCACCATAGATAACACATTCAACTTAACTAGTATGATTCAGTTGCAACTGTCAAAGGAGGGGGCGAAACAGTATTGTTTTTTGTAGATTTTTCCTCTGCTTTTGATACTATTGATAGAAAGGCGCTGTATTTTAAGTTATCGTGTTTGGATGTTTCTTCTCATATGCTGAATATTATAAAAGAGCTTTACAAAAGTACAACATCGGGAGTGTGGTGTAATGCGGGCGTAACGAAATGTTTTGAAACTAATATGGGTTTGAAACAAGGCTGTATTTTAAGTCCATTGCTATTCTCTTTATTTGTGAACGATTTGGCTGATATTTTAGATGGAGGATGCGATTTTGAAGGGTTTAAGGTCAGTGTTTTATTGTATGCAGATGATATTGTTATTCTGTCCCCTACTCCTGGTAGTTTGCAGAGTATGATAAATAAGCTCGAAAATTATTGTAACAAGTGGAATCTTCGGGTTAATTTAAGTAAATCTAAAATAATGGTTTTTAGGAAAGGGGGTCAGTTGTGTAGAAATGAGAAGTGGTGGTACAAAAGGCAACGGGTAGAGGTTGTCAATAAATATAAATACTTAGGTGTTATACTTACTCCATCATTGTCATGGGAAACTCAAATTAAGGACAAATCTTTGGCTGAAAAATATGCTATAAACGCGGTATGGCACAACCTTTTAGGTAACGAGAGGGTCCCACTTAGTGCCAAGTTTACATGTTTTAATTCTATTGTGAAGGCGATTTTATGCTACAGTTCCCTGGTCTGGGGCTACAAGGAAAACGATGAATTGGAAGGGGTATTTAGATTATTTATAAAAAGAATATTTAAGTTGCCAAATAACACCCCAAATTATGTCTTGTTTTTAGAAACAAGGTTTGAAAAGGTTTATTTGTATACATTGAGAATCCACCTGAATTTTCTTTTAAGGGTTTTAGCTTTACCAAAGAATAGATTGTCAAACATTCTTGCTAAACAAATAATAAAAAGGGGCATTTACTGGTACCAGGAGTGGAAAGTGTTAGGATATAAATACGGGATTGATGTGGATATGAGCAATATTGATAGGCTACGTGACCAGATGCTTAGTGTTATTGAAGCGGTCAGAGTTACTTGGGAGGGAGAATGTTTAGAGAGGGCAAGAAATGCGACATATCACAAACAGTACCGGGACCTTGACCTTCAACTCGGCAGTAGACTTGTTTAATTTGATAAATATGATATACAAACAATAAGTTGGATCATCAAAGCAAGGGCGGAACTTGTTGACTTAAACTATAAACCGTGGTGTAACGATAAACTATGGTTATGCTCCTTATGCAACATAAATGAAAACGAGACGGTTTACCATTTTATTGCTCGCTGCCCTATCCTAGCCGATATAAGAAATTTGTGCTTTTTCAAACGCAGTTTAAATAGGGGGGAATTCGAACTTTTATTAAATGGGAGAAATTGGTGGAGATTGGGTAAATTCATGAAGATTGCATGGAAATTTAGATGGGAATTAATAAATGAATTTAATTTTTAACTGTAACAGTACACAAAATTTTGGATCGGAAGGGGGATACACCTAAATTCTTGGAAGGATTACTGTAAATCTATTTATATATGTAAGTAATTTTAATTGTATAGCTGGTGCCAAATTAATTAGTTCTGTAGTCATTTATATTGAATATTTTGTATGATTATATGATTATATATGTATGGGTGCACTGATGGAAGGAAGGTTATATACACACAGGTCTATATGTGTAAATATATGTGACTCATAGTATAATTTTTAACTATATTGTTTTGTTTATGCCAACCCAGCTGACGGTCAAAAAGACCATTGCTGTAAAGTACTCTGTAAAGAAAGAATATTATTAAGTTTATTTCATTTTATTTTATCTTCTATAATTAATTAATTGTGAATTTATTTTATATTTTGTATGGAATACATGTCAAAATAAAGTACTTTTTCTATTCTATATTCTATTCATAGTACTTTTCCCAGCCCTAAAATGTATGTTATTCTGTACAGTCCTAATTGTAGTTATGCGATTAAGCAGAAAAGTGTCTTAAATTAATTCAGCAGCCTAAACAGTTACTTTTGGTAGTCTTTAACAACAAAACACATGTCATAGTACTTTTCCCAGCCCTAAAATGTATGTTATACTGTACAGTCCTAATTATAGTTATGCGATTAAGCAAAAAAGTGTCTTAAATTAATTCAGCAGCCTAAACAGTTACTTTTGGTAGTGTTTAACAACAAAACACATGTCATAGTACTTTTCCCAGCCTTAGGGCAGTTATTGTCTGGGCATTGAAAGACAAGAAATTGAGATATTCGGCAAAATACACTGGGAAATCCTCACACTTAACAAATATCATAAATCACCTAACTTATAGAAAGGTTTTGAACCCGAACGGCCATAAAGGACCAACGGGTTTTCACTAATTGGTTCTGTTAAAAGCATGCGTTAATGACATACCTATAAATATAAGTAAATATGTTTTTTTCACAAACACTCCCGAAATTACACGCCCTTACTACATGTAAAAAAAAAGTTTGCTAATGGCCACCTTAGGATCGTCACGTTTAGGGAAACAGGTAATACAAATTTTCCCTAGGCCCTTTAGTGGAACCGACCTTATTAACCTATCTTGTTATTTGTGCTTTAGATAATAGTATTAATACATACAACTGCTATATTATAAATTGCAAATATACAGGATGCCCTCGAAATCTCTGGTCCCCTTTTGTGGATTTGTTTCTGGAATCGAGACAAACATATTTCACAATATAAACATAGGTCAACGGTGCTTCCGGTCTGTCTGTATGTTTTTTCACAAAATAATTCATATCTGTAGAACGTTTTCACCAATTCAGTTCAAACTAGACTTGAAGTTATACCTAATAATGATCTATTATAAATAAAATCAACGATTATATCCAATCATGCGTTTAAAAATGGCGACTGTTTAAAATGTCATACCTAACAAACTAAAAAACCTTATATTTTGTCAAAAAATTTCAATACATCTTTGTTGTTGCCCTTTTCAATTTCCTATCGGAAAGTGTAATAATCAAAACAATTGGATGAAGGATAATAGTTAAGTTAAGGATAATAACAGCATAATATGTACACACAATTATATTGTTGTGTTTACTGTGTTGGTATAAGATGCCGGGTTGAACATACCGATTATTACACATAACTTAACTATTATCCTTCATCCGATTGTTTTGGCGGTTACACCATCCGATACGAAATGAAAAGGGCTACAAAAATAATTTCTTGAAATTTTTTTGTTAAAATGTAGGCCTACGGTTTTTGGGCAATTCAGGTTTGACATTTTCAAACACCTTATTGTATATAATCGGTTATCTTGTTTAAATAGATCATTGTTAGATTACACTTTGTGCAAAGTTTGAACTCAATCAGTCATATAATTCTCTAGTTAAAAATTATTTAGTGAAAAAACAAATTGGTGGCTATGGCGAAACAAAGCTTGTCCGGACCCATGTCTAATTGATTTTTTTTCTCATTCTTATGTGCTGAATCATATCCTAGAATATTGCAGAGTAATTACAAAACATCCTGCATATACTTAAAAATCTTATTAAAACTATGCAAAACATCCCAATATTGTGATTACGTACGCTGTTATTATCTTTAACTTAACTGTTATTCTTCATCCAATTGTTTTGAAGTTATAACATCCGATAGGGAATTAAAAGTGCTACAAAAAGGTGTCTTGAATTTTTTTGTTAAAATGTACTGTTTTTGGGTATATTAGCTTAGAAATTTCCAAACAGTCGCCATTACGAAATGCAAGATTGGATATAATCCTTTATTTTACCTAAAGTAGATCATTTTACTTTCTCACTATCCTACTATAGTATAGAGAAAGTATATAGTGATCGCAAAAAAAAAATCGATGTTGAGATTTTTGTGGATATATCCGTTTTGGTACCCCCTGAGTCCCAAAAGTGGTTTTTACAAAATGTCTGTCTGTATGTATGTCTGTCTGTCTGTATGTCTGTCTGTAAGTCTGTCTGTCTGTCTGTATGTATGTATGTATGTATGTATGTATGTCTGTCTGTATGTATGTCTGTCTGTATGTCTGTATGTCTGTATGTAGACAAAGCTAGAGAGAAAACTATTCGATCGATTTAAAAAAAATTACACCAAACATGTCAATTAGGCCTGTACAGCTGCAAGAAAAAGGGTTTTGACAAATTTTGAAAAATAACCCCCTTTATGGCCAAAAAACTTCCAAAAAAATCAGTTATTTTTTTTTATAAAAAAAAACGGCTCTAACGATTTTGATAAAATTTTGCTTATTTTTAGCCCTTAATGTACCCTACCACATGCGAAAATCGGCATCTTTCTAAAAATTCTCGTTTAGGTAATAATAATAATAATAATAATAGAAACTCTCCTACTTTAATGTGTTCCTTCTCCTACTTTAATACAATTGTGAAGTCACAGTGAATCTGATTAGTAATTGAAATGTGAGTAAGTATGTGCCAGTTTCTGGTACCGTTTATTTAGGTATAACTTCATGTCACGTTTGAACCGAATCGGTCAAACCATTCTCTAGATAGATATCAATTATTACCAATGTACTAGGATACTTAGATAGCATTTTTTTTTTATAGAAGATGGCATAACAGTTGAACCCAGCCTATATGTATGTATTCACCTTAAAAGTAGGAGGAATTCACTAAATGAAAGTTTTAATAGTAAAATTGAGTGTTGGTGTGGAAAAGTGGGTTTTTTGAGCCCGAACGGTTCGTCGGAGAAATAACCTAAATAGTAAAATATGTAGGAAATTTTATGTTCTTTCATTTTGAATATGCTAGAGAGGATATTATAGAATAATTAATTGATAGTTTACGAGTTACAAGCACCCGCAAGAATGAGATTTTTTACTTTTTTTTGAATTTTTGTCAATGTTGCGTCCCGAAATTTTGTAAGCAAACCTCAGATTCGGATTCAGCACCCCAAAAACATACAGAGGGGAAGAAATAAAAACTACCCCACAACTTTCCTACTAAAAACAAAATTTGACTGGTTTCTATAATCCACCGATGTAATTTGACATATGTACAATTGAACAATATACAAACACATTTTTGTTCAAATACTAAGAGACGAGCAGCTCAAAAGTTGTAGATTGATAATTTCCAAAATATCAATTTAACATTGAATTTTACGAAACAAGTGCACACTTTGTAGAGAAGTTGGAGCCCTAAACTTGTGCCCAACAAAATTAATCTATACTAGAAATTAACCATTCTAGTGCGCTTAAGGCTTATTTTGCGCACTTGTTCACAACCACTCGTTAACTCTGTCGCTGGAGTTGTAGTTTAAGCTACATTTGCTGTTCATTAGCCCCCTATCACATCCCGCCGGAAATAAGTCGAGTTACAGTAACCCTATATTATGTTCACATTAGGTTAAAAACATTCAGTTTTACTCGTTTTCAGTTACATATGAATTTACTTACTTATTCAAATACAGTAGATTAGGTTGTATTAAACGCTTTAATTGTTTAGCATACAGGGTGTTTTGCGAGAGTTTGGCACAACTTCAGAAGATGATAGGGGTCCACCTAAAAAAATCAAAATTGTTCATATGTACCTAGGGCCAGAAAAGCTTCGTTTTCCAGACATCCGCCATTTTGTTTCTTTTCCAAAATGATTTCTACCTAGAGAACAGTTTGACCGATTGAGTTTAAACTTGGCACAAAGTTTAACCTAACAATGATAGACCCTATATATACAGAGTGAGTTTCTACTGACACCATTAACTTCGCCAGTATGTTCTACTCACTAAATGGAATAAAAAAGTTCATATGGATCCATGTCCGATCTCAACCGTTTGGCTGTAGTCGGGTATTTTGTGTTTTTTCAAAATCATGCTATTTTGCCTCACTATTTGTTTGAGACATTTAGTGTTTAAGACATTTTCGCTCTTGATCAGAAGACATTTGTCGCATGTATACTCTTGTTCAGAGCACAGTTACTGTCCTCTGAATATTAGGAGGACAGTGTATTCTCATCAAGAGTATATATAACTTACTGTCCCCTTAACATGAGTTAACATAACACGGATTTTTGCAACAAATACTGCCCAACATTGTCTTGTCCCCAACATTTCCCCTTCTTCTATACTCTCATTTTTGTTATCTCCCTAAATCTCTCTCTGCAATAGGCATAAAACATTCGGTTTATTTTAGTTTAAATCGATAGAAAATAAACAATTAACATCAAATTTTGTATGACGATTTTTTCTATAGACTTGTGGGTGGAAACACACGATAATATTTTAACTAGACTTTTTTCTATAGATAAAAAACAATCTAGATTTTTTAATACCATATTTATTGAATTAGATAATTTATCGAACTATTAAACGCTATTACGCAACTTACCCAGCGCAACATTAATATTAAGACACCGTTTGACCGATGACCATGAAAATTGGCAAATACATGTTTTTTTTTAATAGAGAAGAATTCTACCTAATTATTATAAAAGCCATCATGTTACTTACCCCAGCCCAACAATAATACTAAGACACCGTTTGGATGATTACAATGAAATTTGACACACACATGTATTATTTCATGGAGAAGGTTTTTATCTAATTATTATAAACATCATCATGTTACTTACCCAGTCTAGCATTAATACTAAGACACCGTTTGACCGATTAACATGAAAATTGGCACACACATGAATTATTTTAAGGAGAAGGTTTTTATTGAATTACTATTGGTTTAACCCGGCTTCGCCCGGGACTTCTATCATATTATGTTATTCACTAATAAATGTTGAATATGATCTTGATTTAAAAATATTCGCAAACCCGTCTGTTAGCACCTAATTGAAGAATCATGCGCAAGACCCTAAAAATGATAGTAATGAGTTAAATAAAGTATTTTTACAAAGTAGAAAATTACTCAGTAACAGTAACTTTTTTTCAGATGATCCGGTGCTATAGGATTGTGTGGTAGTTGGAATATAAAGAGATAAACCTCAAAATATAAGAAGTAAAAGCTTTTTATTGAAAACATTCTAACTGTTTAAAATTCTTGTTTATAAACAACATTTTTCATTTTGTTGTCTGGGGGTATGTTATACAAATTTTTCGGATTTCCTACTCGAGATCAAGCTACGTATAATTGACCGTGAAAAAAACAGGTATCTTTGAGACTTATGCCGCAATACTTTAAAGTTTGTCCCTATGGTTTATCTGGCTTATTGTTATTGTGTAACATATAGGTCTGACTTTTTAATCTTACAAAAGTTATCGGCGTAACTGCACATACCTATAGTGTTTACTTTATTTCTTATTTATCCACTACATCTAGTAAAACTTAATGGTTTATCAGGCTTATTGTTAATGTGTGACAATTGGGTCAGACTTTATAATCTTACAAAAGTTAACGGTTTAACTGTAAATACTGTATAGTGTTTACTTTATTTATGATTTATCCCTTACATCTAGTAAAACTTAATGGTTTATCTGGCTTATTGTTAATGTGTGACAATTGTGTCTGACGTTGTTATCTCGCAAAAGGTTAACGGCTTAACTCTATATACTGTATAGTACTTACTTTATTTCTGATTTATCCCTTGCATCTAGTGAAAAGGAAGCAAGACTATCGTCACCTTTGAATACGTATTCATTGACATCATTTAAGTTAAAAATATAAATAAATAAAAACCAACCCACTCTATAAATTTTACATCACATCCTTTTTTTTGCCCTATGGTAATCTATTAGTAAAATTTTTAAAGACATTTCTTCTTAAAAAAAGAGAGAGTTGAGATTGTAGTTTTTCTTCGTTTAAATTTATCTCTATTCAGACAAAATGTGTATATTCTAAAAACACAGTAGAAATGTAAACTTTTTGGAGATATTAAAAATATATTATATAACATTGATTAGCATAACATTTATATAATATAAAATTAATTAATAAATAGATTGAAATTGCTATTTTAAACGACAAAGGCCTACTTAGGAAAATGCATTAACAACCAAATCTATAACTAATTATGATGGCTAGATACTAAATTTTTACGAAATAATGCTACAAATCTTCTTTCCTTGTAATATTTAGCATTGACTTGGTGGCCGGTATGTAGTGGCCGGTTGCATAACCGTCAATCAGATATGATCTATGACCGTCGTCCAAATTGATCTAACATCAAGAGTTTATGTTTATTATTGAGTATATGTTTAGAGTTTACCTAACATTATATTTTGTTGTATTACTTCATGTTTCATTGATTGTAGACATAAAAATTGACCAAGCTGCAAAATTAGCAGTCTAGTAGTCGTTCAGGTAGCCTCTGCCCCTAATAAAACAAAGGGGCTACAGTGTGTTGATCTATAAAAGAAACTAAAAGTTTTGTTAACGGTTTTAGACTAATGTCTCCAATGCCTAGTATCTGTTGTCTTTAATGCAGTGCAATTACATTTATACAAAAATTCAATACAATCAGTATGAAAATATTTCAATAATAAAAATTAATCCAATTTTAATCCTAATCTTTTAAATTTTGGACACTTATAATTCATTATTATTTTAAACACATATTATTGAGACATTATCAAATTTCAACACAATATCTAAAACGCTTAAGTTTCAACTAAAAGTAATCGCACATTAGGACCGTTTAAGGTTATAATTATTATTGTTATGGAATAAATACTTCTTTCCACAGAACTTTGGTTTAACCGGAACAGAATGGTCAGGATCGAATTAAAAACCTATATCCTTTTACTAAAAATATTAAGGATTTGTGATTATAGATTGCCAAAAATTTGCCAAAAAATTACCGTTTACCGTTTTTACATTGAGGTGGATTGTAATAACTGTTATTGATGTACTCAATCGAAAGAAACTGACTTCTTAAACTGTTAAAAATTATAAATAGCTAGGAAATAATTTACGATTGACGTAAAAATTTGTCTTTTAAACCGAAAATGTATATCTTTGTTTTCTTTTATATGTGTGTGAATTTGTAACATAAATAAAACTAAAATTTATTTTAGGAAAGTTTGATAGAAAGGTTTCTACAGTAGTCTGTAATTTATGTTTTCTAAAAATATTGTGACTGACCATTACAGCTCTCTCATTATCAGGAATTATTTTGTCTTAACTGCTATGTTGAGGTTCAGGTAGCCAGGGCGTTGAGACTAACCTAGCCTCTCTTAGTTTTATGACACTAAGAGGCATTTTTTAATATATTTTTAATGTGCCTGACGTTTTATCTTTTCGGGAAAATCATTGTTTTTAAAATTCCTTTAGACTTAAAGAAAGCGAACACTATCCCAATTCATATTGCCAACAATTAAAAATAGCGTATGCCTTTTACATTTTAGGAATCTTAATTTTCTTAGTAATAACGATGCCATTTTTTAATTAAGATAATTATTAATATTACTACTGTTACATATTAATTGTAAACAAGTGAATGGATCAAAACAATAACGAACTTTGTCTAAGAACTGTTTCTTGTTAAATAAGAAAGTTTGTGTGTATGTATATATTGAAGCACACTTTAAAAGTGTTATATAGGTAAGGAATTTTTTTTTAAAAGTACTAAATTTAAAATGGATGAGTCAGAGGTGGGAGGCACAACAAATTACCTGACGTTAAAGTTTAAGAAGTCCTGGAAAATATTTCAAAGTTTTTAAACAACAAATCGTACTATAGCTATTCAACAATTCGAGCAGAATATTGGAGAACTCAAAAATTCCAACAACTTATTTCAATAACCTATGTATGGTCAAAGTTATAGGCTTCTTTGGCGAAGAAGGATAGCACTTTCGTAAAGGATCTTTAATTGTGGTGTCTTTTATTTATATTTAATTTTAGCAATAAATGAATTACAGTACTGTAGTTATTAGTTAAAGCACAAATTTGGTAATTTTCCTAGTTCACAATATTATCCTGAAAACGGAAAGATAGACAGCCAGAGTGAAGTCTAAAGAGGACTTTATTTTTATTATATAGAGGAACTATAATAATCTTTGATTTTCTAAATCTTAGGTAGTTGGTTCGAATCTAAATCTCGTTATTTTTTTTAATAAGCCTAAAGATTTCAATTTATTTAGGAAAAGCTATTTATAATACTAAATTAATTACGATTCTACAAAGAAAGTACGTTTGTTGTTTTTAAGATTCGTGTTAAATAGAACAAAGTTGAAAATAAAATAATGATACACCGTGAAAATAATAGAGGTTGCAGTTTTGCAAGAACAGAAAAACATCCCCCCCCCCAGCCCACATCCAAAACACATTCACGGACGCATTTTATTCAAAATTATCATCTCATCAGAGAATAAACTATATTTCCGTTCCCACAGCTGGTTTGTTCACATGTAGGCCTATAGGTTACTCATCAACATTTGAAGAATTGTGCCAGGAAGTAGTTTTTCCTTCATTGGAACACACTGAGCATTGAGTTCAGATTTGATAAACGCATTTTTCATGTAACGTTTTACACGAGATTTGAAAATGATTTCCATTTTAAAATGTTAAAGTCGTATATATTCAAAACTTGTTAACCTTATAAAACAATTACAAGAGAGTAAAAACTTTTATTTGTTAATGACGAACAATATGGAATTTATATTTTTACTGTAGCAGTAAAAGAAATTATATTTGAACAGAAAAGGGAAAATTGCATCACAAATATTATATAATTTTAACAACAAATAAACTTGTGCTCTATGAATTAAGAATCGGTTGACATTTGATGGTTGGAGAAGTGAGGGGTTGGTTTTGAGATTGTCTAGATAAACATTTATAGTTAGTTATATAAATTCGAACAAACAATATTAAGTAGTAGCAAATAAAAAAAAAATTAGTAGAAATAGGCTGTGGATATCTAGTTATGACTCACTTACGCTCAGGAAGGAGGGAGTAATGCAACGTTGTCACATGGTGTGTTTTTTTCTACCTGCGCCAATTCACTGTTTATTTTACAGTTGGACACAATATTAATTATGCCCGGTCGCAAATTTGACTACATTTGTATTCAGGAACTATACAACTATATTTTAAATATTTAGTAATGTTTTTAATTGATTAAAAAAATACTATTATAAGGTCTGGAATATGAAGGACAAACGTTTATTTGTTTACCTTATTATTGAGGGTCACTCAAATTATAAAGTCATACTATGCCACGGAAAAGTCAGACATTTTTATTTCTAGAAATGAATAGAGGTGTAAGTACGCCTTTGATAAGTTATGTTGTTTTTCAGAGACAAGAACCCTTAGATGCCGAGGATCCCCCAAGAAAAAAAAAACAAGTAGCCTATTAAGAAAAATTGGTGTATGTATTATTGTGAAATGCAATCAAAAATAGGCAGGCATTGTAGAAGTCCAGCAGTATATTGAGGCAGAAAATTCTAAAATTAAAAAAGAAATAATACAAACCATCATAAACAAGTCCAATAGTCAATATAATAAAATGACAATGGATAAAGTAATAGATCGCACAGTAATACCCGTTAAAAAATCAGCAAGTGAAATAACTGCCATATCGCACGTAACATGCACTTCCTGTGATGGCTTATTTTCTAAAATAAATATTTCTTCTCATAAAACAACTTGTAAAACACGTCACGAACTTACATTTAAAAATGAATCTATATTCTACAAATGTGTTAAATGTATACGTACAGTATTGAATTCGCTGTATTTAAATTGTATTAAGGTTTTGCATGTAGGTATGTTTAAAATGTAGTCTTATTCTAATAGAATATAGTTTAATCGTTTAGAACTATAGCATATAGTTTGGTAAAATCATACCATTGACTGATTCATATTATAGTCGTCGTTTATATGAATTATAGGCTTCTGAAACTGTATACAGTATCGAGAATGTGTAATGATTCCAACCATATAATTTGTTTAATATTTTACCCAAAATAACAAACCATATCTGAACTGTTAACATTTTTCATATATAGTAAAAAGACGAAGTTGTTTAAAAACTTTCAATCAAAGAAAATTTTGCGATGATAATTGTTATGTGTTATTAACAGTACTTTAATCCTTTTTTAAATTATATAAATAATACATATTTTTTCCTAACAAGAGAAACGTCTTTACAAAAAAAAATAATTGGTTAAGTCCGTAATTTATTAGCAAATAATAAACGTTTGTTGAAAATAAACTGTCTTTTAATTGGAAATATCCATGTCTTAATGAAAAATATGAATAAGTATTGTACGAGTTGATAAAGTTAATAGATGACAGAGCTACGGGATCAGATTAATATAGCAGAGTAATAGCTGACATTCAAAAGGTCAGAGAACAGAAGAAAGAGGGTTACTGGTTGTAGTGTCATGTGTGCGAGAGGGAAGGTAAAAGAAGGTAAGTGGTTTCTGTAGGCAGGAATTAGGGGATTTTTTATTATTTTTATTCTGTAAAGACATACATTCTTATAAAAGATTCAGATAACATAAAAAACAACTTCTTAACACATATTTAACTTAATATAATCAACAAAAGAAGGAGAATATAAATTAATAGACCATAACCTCAAAAAAGTTAAAGGTGCTCAAAACCTGACAGAATTTCCATTAGCAGAATTTCCATATAATCTTAATAAACCAAAGTTTCATTTAAATGTAATACTAGTTAAATCGCGATTGATGTTCTTGCAATGTGTTTGATATATTTATTTAATAACGCATATTTAATTTATACATATGCTGAGAAACAATTTGAATCTAATAACGTGTAAATATTCCATTATGTTCTTCTGTTATATAATTTGTTTTATTTGTAAGCAACTAATTATGTAATATATTTTATCTATTGCAAAAGAATTTTGTATGTTATTCTATGTAAATTTTTCTTGTTTAAGAACAATTTAACCTTAAACATAAATCTGCTGCTTGTCATATACAGAGTGTCCCGCTACCATTTGAAAAAAATTGACCAGGTTGTTCAGCAGGTAAAAACTAGCAAAATATGTAATATAACATTTGTCCTATCTCTTTTCATTTTCCGTCTGTCGGTCTGTATGTGATTTTAAGTTATTAATTAATATTTTTTAAACGGCTTGACCCAACTCAATCATATCTTGCTTGAGTATAGAAGTTGATAAGTCCTTTCTTAAAATGGCCGTCATTTTTAAATGGAACAAAGTTATGCCTTGAAATTTATTCTTAAGAAAGGACGTTTTTTTACAAATATTAATTTTTTAGTTAAAATCACATACAGACCGACAGGCGGAAAACTAAAAGATCTATATCTTCATGTTATATTACATTTTTTGCCAGTTTTTACCTGCTGAATAACCTGGTAAAATTTTATCAAATGGTCGCGGGATACCCTGTATAACGACTACGCTGTTAATATACCTAAATTTCATTTAAATGTGATAATAGTTAAAATTCATGGCTGTTCTTGCAATGTGTTTGATGTTTATATTTATTTTATAAGACATATTTAAATAGGAATTTATACATCGCTGTTATTTAAATCTAATAACTAAATTGTAAATATACCAAAAGTTATTTAAATTTGATTGTCATGTTAGTTTTGTATGAGTTTGTGTAATTTGTTTCATGTTTTCTCATACCAAATATTACAAAGTTGTAACGACACTGTTTTCTATTAGATAACTAATTTTATTTGTGAAAAACTAATTTTGTAATATCATAATTGTTTTACCTCTTGAAATAAAATATATTTATACATTTTAATATATTTTATGTATTTTTTCGTTTTATAGAACGACACAACTTAAATTATTTGTCTGCCGCTTTTCATATCTAATGACTACGCTCCTAATAAACCAAAAAATTAATTAAATGTGATAATGGTTAAAATGTAATGGCTGATCTATACTAACAATGTCTTTGGTGTTTATATATTTTACTAGACATTTAATATACACATCTGCTGTTATTTAAATCAGATAAGTTGTAAATATAATATTATGTTCTTTTATCCAATTTTATTTTTGTGAACAACTAATTATGTAATATTAACCATGTTTTATCTCTTACAATATAAAATATTTACTTGTTTTAAATGTATTTTTACTTTGCGTTACAAAGTTCTATTTTGCCAATAGGTTATTTAAATTAGCATAAAAATTTATAATTTAATATCAAAGATTTAATAAATAAAACGTCTCAGGACTAGTTTACAGAATTGGTGCCTTCTAGGTGTGTTTTGCTGCTAGAGTAACAGAAAAAATTTCAACACCAGGTAAATTCTAATTCGAGTAATTGATTGTGAAACCGTAGAGAGAGAGAGAGATTAAAAGGGCGCATGTGGCACCACAGCTGGCAACCTGAGCCAGGCAGAGGTAATGCCACTAACAAGTTTTCAATGTACTTCCCAAATTGAAATATTCTGAAGAATCAAATATTTTCCTAAAGCCGGTAAGTAAATCTGGGGCTACATCAATCATTATGCAAGCTATTTCAACACTAAATGAAAACGTACACCACTTTCACATTTGTATAGTTATTGTGCTCAAAATGATAATAAACTGTTCATCTTTTAAAGTAGAATTATCAAACAGATAAAGCCAGGGTTAACTCGCTTAACTGTTATAGATATACTTCTTATCACCTACATAACTCAGTCTATATTTTTATTCCGTAAATACGAATCAGTTCCAACGATATTATCTCGAGCTAAATAAAAGTGACACCTTGTAACGATTTGTTTTAATGCTTGAGTTTGAACAAGTTGGGTTGTTTTTTAGTATGAAAAAGTGTCAAAATCTGACATTTTAGAATAGGAATTGATGTAGTGGGTCGGCCTTATCAGCCTTTATTATTTGCGTGTGGAGTAAATCGATGAAAATAATATCATGTTTGGCCCATGTTAAAGGTAAAGGTAAATTTTATGTGATTCCGAAAGTTATCCATTTAATTTACCTTTCTTAACGGAATTAATTCAACAAATCGGTCGGGTAGAACACCCTGGATAAATTGTATTGTTTTATATAAACTGTTGTTTCCTAAGTATTACATGGAGAGAAAATTGCACTTCACCGTCCAGTAGTTCAATAAATAAATGATTTAGGCAACTCAAGACATATGTAAGCTTAACATTCATTTCATCAACCATGATAATTGATCTGGTGATAATCACCCTGCTTGTCCAGAATTTAAAATAAATTTAGATTATGATGTTTTACGATTACGATGAGAATTTTTAGACTACGATGAGATCTAGTTCATAAAAATAGGTCATTAGAAGAGTGTAGATCAATATGTAAACTGAACACCTCTACAATAGGAATATCACTTCCTTATTTTTTTATAGTCATTCTGTTCAATATGATTAGGTATTGTTAATTGTTAGTGTGAAATACATGAAAAATGTATAGTGCAGCCCGGACTTTACACGCGAAAGACAGATGTGGTTGGAGCGGAAGTAACGGGAGGGGGGGGGAAGTCAGTCAAGATAACAAACACCTCCAAAAAAAAAAACACGCGAACATCGAGCTCTCAAAAAGTCGTGAATGTGTCTAAGGTATAAACCAGGCATTTGTAAGGTCGCAATAGTGGTATCTTTATATCAAGCACCCAAAATGACGCAAATGCATTTACAGTAAAATATAAGCCAGGCACTGGAAAGGTGGTAATTGTATACACGGTATAACATTTATACTCAGGCACCCAAAGGGTGGCCTTTATGTCTGATCGTATAACCGCACCAAGGTCAGGAATCGCCAGGCACTCAAAAGGTCTTATACATGTATATATATATATATATATATATATATATATATATTTATTTATTTATTTATTAATATAATTTATAAATATAATATATATTTTTATATTCTAGCAAATTAAAATAGCATTTAATTTATTATAGTTCTATTCTTACTTGCCTTATCAGCCGTTTAGCCAGACAAATAATCATAACAGTGTACAAGGTTATTGCCCAATACCTCCGATCAGAGCACCACACTCAGAGGGCAACACTACGAACTCTAAACCAACTCAAAAGTCTTCAGTGTCTTGAGCCGTCGCACTAGCTTTGCGTACTTCAACGTTTTGGTGTTATTAAGTCGAAACTCATGTTTTTTGGCTTGCTTCCGTATCTCGACCTCTACTGATTTAATCCTCAAGTCTCTGTGTAGTAATGATACTTACAGGCATGAAATTAACGGAATTATGAACATAAATTCCCTATCTGCAAAATATATCCAAATGTCTGTGTATTGATAACAATGAGGGAGGAAAGGAATTGTAGAGAACACGTAGATGTATTGGGAAAGGAGATGGTTCACTTTTATCTAGATTAAAGGACAAACTTTTTTATATCCAACCAATAAATGTTAGCGTCTATTGAGAAAATCAATGCATGCAGTTGTCGGAAGGGAAAGATGAATATTTGGATAGGTATTGGTCATTCCATGATTACACTCTGAATTATCTATTTTGTTAAGCCGTTCTGACGATAAAGCACGTCGTAATCCGTTGTAGACGTGCGTAGGACTTCTAATTATCCAATTCGATTCAAGCGATGCGGGGAGGGGGGGATCAGTTTTTGATAAGTTATAAAATAATGATTATCACAATTTACCATTATTAATTAGCTTTACTTAATTTTTGTTTAACGTTTATGCGATTTTATTTTAATAGGGGATGATGGCCGCAGTGGTTTTTGGCGTAATAACAATTAACAAAAGTCAGTAAGCATTTATGCAATATTCATAAACATAATGTATTTTCATTACACTCATAATTATTTGTATATAAATATAACGAATTATTTTATCACTTTGTCATCGATATCTCTGTTTTGTGTCCATCTCAAACTTTAATAGTTAGTATCTTTCTAGTGTAATTACGTTGGACTCGTGAAGATGATTATGTTTACTTTATCCCCTTATCATTTAAACACATTTGAAAGATTCAGATTAACTATCTGTAGATGTAATATTTATCTCAATTCCTCATAAAGTTAAGATTAATTACAACACTAAAACATTGCAAAACTAAAAAAACAAGCACATGCAATTTTGAAGCAATCGGGTTTTATTGAAAGATGTTATTTGCTTTTGTATTTTTGAATCTTCACTCGCATGTACTAACCTAAATATCTATTCTTTCAGTGCTAAATGTGATCATATCTTTGTAATTGTCGCTAACATGACCATTAAGAGAATTTAGAACAAATAATTTGACTTTAACAATGCACACATTTGTTACTATTTTTGTTTCGCCATTTTGGGTATCGGCCTTAATAGAATCTTCTGTAAATGAAATTAATCTTTAGTCTGCAGTTATTATTTACTATTAATATTTTTTTAACTTGTGGTAACAGAGCTGAAACTGTGCGAATTAAAATCTGCAATCTTAAATTCACTGTTACGATATGAACGATTGAATACAGTAACAACCATTTGGTTTACTACCAGATACTTAGTGTAG
Organism: Aphrophora alni; assembly: GCA_963513935.1. Taxonomy (NCBI): domain Eukaryota; kingdom Metazoa; phylum Arthropoda; class Insecta; order Hemiptera; family Aphrophoridae; genus Aphrophora; species Aphrophora alni. The sequence continues at coordinate 356,105 of OY740770.1, forward strand.
TGTAAGTTTTATACACTAAATGTAAAGTTCATACGATATTGTTTAACATAAACGTGTATTAAAGGGCACAAAGCACCTAATGCACAATAAAGAAATGAATCTTGTTTTTAAAATCACCAATGATAATGTAGAAAAAACTATAAAAATCTCGTTGTCTTTGTAAGGAAAATCATATTTATTCAATTATGGATGATTGTACATAATAGACTGAAGATGTTACACATTTACATTCTGTCCCTTCAAGTAAGTGTGAACACATCGACATAATTACGTTATCAGATTCTCCATATTTGATTAATATTTGAATAAGATTTGAATAAGAAATTTTCCAGAGCTTAGAGGGTCAACTAATATTAGACTCTTATGGACGGACATATTAGCAATATTTCTATAGATACATTAAACAACAAGACTCATACAAGGAAGAGTAAACCTGTAGAGATCAGAACACGATTAGAATGGTTAGACATTTTTGCTAAAAAATAATCAATAGCTAGCAACGTACAGAACATATTTTTACATATCAATCTTTATAAAATGTAAAGATACAGTTTGTTATAATAGGTACTCTGACTACATGGAATACAACTCTAAATTTTGTTCCTTAAAATTATTATGCTAAAAGATATCTTGTGGAATGTCACTTTAATGTAATAGAGTACAATGATGGAGAGAGAGAGATAGAGAGAGAGAGAGAGAGAGAGAGAGAGAGAGAGAGAGAGAGAGAGAGAGAGAGAGAGAGAGAGAGAGATTATATATTTTTAATAAATTTTAGAAATTCAATATTTTTTAAAGGCGAAAAACCTTTATGTGATTATCCTTATAGAAAAAAAAATCAGAAAATAAAAAATTAAGTAAATACCCCAAGCATTCGAGCATCACGATTGAACCACGGTCGGAAAGGAACAAGACTAGATCAAGAGAGATCTCATATAAAAGATGTAAGAGAAGGATTTAGTTCGACATCATAAGAAAGCTGTAGTTTCAGCTAGGATAGCCTGGCCGTACTCATTGTAAATTTACAGAGTTTTTATACACATAAGGAATGATTATGAATATCAGTAATCTTAGTTAGTTAATATTCCTAGTTTAAAGTACCAACATATATCCAATTTTGAAAACAGTTTAGTAGGTGTTTTATTAGTTAAGTACAAACAAAAAAGATGAGTCGATAAACGCTTTTTGAATTTTACTTTCTAAAATTTGATGTCAGTATAGTTATTTTCACAAACACACAATCTAACAAACTTTTTATCCTGAAGTGTTTTCTGTAGGCAGGGATGAAATACTCATCCATATCGTAATCACCACAAAACTAACTTTTCTCTGCCCCTTCCTCGACAACATGACTAAAGCTCCCGAGGGAACGTTAGAGAATCACCCTTGTGGCAACTACAATTTAAATGTGACAAAGTAAAAACTTTTCTGAGTAGTTATAATAGTTTTGTGATAATATAATTTTATAATTTTAACTGTAAAATTATTGCTAATAATAGAATAATATATTTTTAATGAATATGATTTTTTAAAGTTAGTAAATAAAACAGTATTAACTTAATAACGTTTACGTCAATCCGTTATACGTGACAAAATGAAATTCCTAACCTCTTTACGAATCGTGTACCACATTTCACTCTTATAGTAGCTTTTATTTTCATTTAATTTACTGCTTTAATATTTAAGTGGATACTGCAACTAATTTATAGTAATAAACAACGTATTTTGTACGATCAATTGCACAAGCTCAGATGGTTTTACAATTGTGCACGTAATTGTTTAACTAACGTATATGAAAATAAATTTAAAAAATTTCAAATCTTCAACTATGTGAAACAAATCAGCATAAACATGTGTGAATTTTTGCCTCTGAATTCATGAAAAATGTACGGTAATTGTATATGAAATAATGTACTCTAGAAAATGTTTTAACTTACACACATCATCTTCGACCTTATATTTTTGAGTGGAGGAGTTCTCTAATAAAAACTAATTTCATTTGGCCAGTTGACGATACACAAATTCCGTTTCTCTGGGGTTGTTTTTCAAATAAATACCGACGTTTATTCCGTCCGTATTTTTAATAACCCATGTTGAGTATCTATACTACTTTACCAAAACAAAGAGTAGGTTCATATTATAATTAGTCTTGTAGAGAAAGGACCTTCTAACATAGTGCACAGTAACCACACCCCCATCTCTCGAATCCAAACAAAATTACACTGCCAGAATAATTATTACTTTTTGAAATGTGTCTTATCTCCTTGAAAAAACTGGCTAAAGTACATCTACGTGGTAAACCCAGTCTAAGTCTATAAAAGTAACAGAGAAAATTATATTATATGTTCTTATGTACAGTTATGTATAAAATTAGTGACAATTTATATACTTTACAAATCCTTCAAAAAATTACATACATTCTGTTTAAGAATTCTTTAAAAAAGAGGTCAATCCTTTACTTTAAAACATGAAAACCGAAGAGTAAAATATAAAATATGTAGTGTTTCCTACATTCTTAGAGACCGGAATAAAATTGTTGATGATACAATCTCGGAGCATACGTCTTTGTAGCATTACTGTATATACTATTTTCATTTTATACGATCAAACAATGTTGACAAAAGTAAAATTATAATAATGAAATATTAGAAAGATGATATTATTGTATCAACAATTTTGTTGTAGACTGTACCTGCGAATACATTACAATGTTAACAACGTAAGAACTCAAAGTACATAATAATGTAATCTAGGACTCTAAGTGCTCTTCACTTCCTTCATTAAGAAGTACTCTCTAAATAATTATTCATGCTTATAGCCTTTGCATCCCTTAATTCTTATCATTTAGTCCTGAACATAATATAACAGAAAACAAAATATGTTCTATCTGTGATTAACTCTCCGGTAAGTTATATTCATTACTAACAAATTCTGTGTATCTTTCATTATATACGATCTTGAAGTTGTATTTAACGATTAAATTTATGTTTCAAAAACAATAAATGATTAAACTCTTGTTACAATATAATTATACCAACAAGGGTTTAGTCAAATAAGAGAAAATGTAATAATTAAAATGATAATTTTAAAATTAAATATTAAAAATAGCATTGACAAATACGCCTATTAATATAGCAATTTGTAAAGACGTCTTAAGAAATAAATACATGAAAATCACCACTTACTTCATAGAATTTAGTGCAATCATTGCTTGAATATAAACATTTCTTAGTAAAACAAGTGTCGATAACCATCATAGATGAAATTAATTATGTGTTCTCTAATGAATTTTACTTTACAATTTTGAATTTACAAAGCGCTCCATGGTTTTTGTCTAAAGGCGGGAAATCTCCAATAATCGCCATATAAACAAAAAAAAGAACATAAAATAAAGACCCATTTTTATTTGAATACTCTAATAGCGTCAGTGTCGGGGAATAAACAAGAGTTGGTCAAGGGAGAACTGATAGAAAACATGAAAGAAAGAAATCAAACCAAGACTACATAAAACAATTGTAGTTCGAGCTGGTGTTCTAGGGATACTGGACATCCAGTGATTGACGTCTGTTACATCAAATCCAAAACAGACTAAGGAAATACGTAAACATGTCCACCAGTGCTTTACAGAAACAAACTGAAGTTACGTGTTTGGGAAATAGTGCAGAAACACATTTTCACTAAACAGAAAGTAGTTGGTCTAAAGAATAAGAAATTATAGTTTCACAAAAACACTTGTACACAGTTCATTACATTCAGTTTCTCTGGCAATCAATACATTTATTGACTTTATTGTAATTATGTAATGAACTGTGTTCATGTATTTTTGTATACCATATGTATTTATTTTTATTACGCAACTCCCTAATATCATTAATTAGTTCAATAAAGTGATTGAATGCCAGAGAAACAGAAGTAATGAACTGTGTACACGTGTTCATTGCGTAACTCACTAATGACTATAATTATTTAATTAAGGTGATTGAATGTCAGAGAAACAGAATGTAAAAACTTGTGTACATGTGTTTTATTAAAACAATAACTATGACTAAAATATGTATGATATTCCCTACAAGCATTATAATCAGATAGTTTTAAATATTTATACTCTTTGCTCCTTAAAATAATCCCCTTTAAAACATGAAATGTTGTGTACAAATACGTTTATTGGTTAGTTGAGAAACACACAAAACATTTAACTAGATTTGATGAAATTATACATTTCCATGCTGCTACGTATACACAAGACTCATGAATATCGTTATAATCTCAAAACTAACTTTTATCTCCTTCCTCTTCAACAGAGTGACTACAACTCCCGTGGGAACAATAGACAAGCCCCCGTGTGGCAGCCTAAACAAAAATGTAAAATCTGGAACTTTTATGAGAAATTATAATGCTGTTATTCCAACACATTTTGTATTATATAAACTCTGTGTTGTTAATAAGAACATAGTATAGTATTGTTTACTACAGTACTAATAAAAGAACATTGAAACAAAAAATTGTTAACCAAGTCCAAATATTTTACAAAATAAATACCTAGTTTATAAGTCTGTGTAATTTTAATTTTGTTTCCTCTTTTCACCATTCATAGCCGTCTCTGTCTTGTCCATATTTTTAAGTTATTTGATAATGATCTATTGTTCATATTATTATTATGGTTTACTTGGACATTTATTATTTATACACCGTCTTATGTCCATACCACTCGATGAAACGGATTTCAAAGAGGAATTAAATGTCATCAAATATATCGCACAGGCAAATGGATATAGAAGCCAAATGGTCGACAAATTATTGGAAAGGCATAAGAAGGCAAAATTGACGAAAAAATATAACATCTTACAGAATAAAGTAGACAAAAAGAAATATGTTGCTACCGATTATACTGAAATAATGCCCTCCATCCTAAAAAATGCCCTCCAAAAGCATAACATCATTATCACAAACAGAACTAATAATAATATACAAAAAAATTTGCGTAAAAAAAATGAAATTCCTACATGAAATGATAGTTTTTACATCGGACAGACAGGCAGATCGTTCATAGATAGATATAAAGAACACTTGCCCAATAATAACTTGTACACTATTAGATGAAGTTTTGCACAACACATTATCGATAACAAGCATTCGTATACTAACTTTGAATCCAACCTGACACCTCTCCATATCATTAAAAAAGGACCAATGATGAATGCCATTGAAGAATATGAAATTTACAAATCATTTAAACAATCCCCAAACGATATCCTCAATGAAAAACTGTCCTTCCAATCAAATGCATTATATGAGACGGCAATGAGTTACAGATAAACTGATATGATCAACCAATAATCAGATAACCTTGGCCTCACCGTAATGCCAGTAGTTCGCGAACCATGAAACCGTGCGCATGTATAAAAAAAAAAAATAAAATCAACGTATATGTGTATTTATTTAATTGTGTGTATAGTGTCAATGTGTTTGTGATATTAATGTTTTAACGACCTCTACGGAGTGAAAATACTGAAGATGGAGATACGTCTCCGAAACGCGTCTTTGTAATAAAGACATAATCAAAGTCACATGACGGATCTATAAGGTAATATAAAATAATTTATTACTCATTACATTTATTATTGTTTGTGTATATAAAAACTATACGACATGTCGAGTGTATAAATAAACTCTCGTTACCAAGTGTTAAACAAGAGCATAGAAATGAGAAACACGAACACAGCCCTCGAGTAGCGTTGGATCATGTTGGAAGCTAAAACTAAATCTATAAAAAATAACCCAGACTTAAAATAGATGGCTATATTTATCAGGAAAATATCCGATATGATTAATCGTAACAAGTCTCAAGAAGAACCTGAAGTTTTGTGCGGTGTCGTGCGTGACTACGAATTCATATGGTTTCTGTGCGTTAACTTGAAAGAATACACTTTGAACATACTTTGTAATCTGTCTATTACAAAAAATGTATTTGTACTTCATACACATTATCTATTAAGCCGTTTTGTTTGGGTTGAGGCTAGTGGACTAACATGTATTTTTCTGCTAGGATATACAATATTGAGTACATTTTTTTGCGACCTCCCTGCATTGTCTTACCTTTTGTCATATTGAACTTCCAATTCAGCATATTAAAGACAATACCAGACACTGCAAATAAATGTACTCAAATCAAATGTAATATTGTAATATATTCTCACTTGTTTTCTCAATTTTATGCTGCTACTTAAAACAGTTCCAAACTATGTTAGGAACAAATTGGAAGCCTAGATTTATTTCTTTAAAAATTGTAGTTTTCATATTATTGGCATAGCATATACAGTTTCTATGTATTTATAATATTCTCCCTTAGAACTGAGAAAAGTAATTTGAGACGAGAATATTTTTAGCCTACATTAAAATTATTTCCACAGGGGATTAAAGTTGCTGCTCTCTGCGATATTACGATGCAACTTTTTAATCTTCATTGTATAGTAACAGTTTATAGACATTACATTTTACTGTTGTTTGTTTTAAAGAACTAATGGAATTGCCTTAAGGCGTATATATTTTCCTTTGATGTTTAAAGGCGATAAACGTCTCGGTCGCCATGGCCTTATAAAAGGAATTACATAAAATAAAGACCCTTAGTTCAAGAATATTCTGTTAGCGTTAGGGTCATCAAAACAAGAAAAAGATATGGTTAGAGAGGCACATGGAGGAAAGAGAGACTTGGATTCCTTTGGAACTATAATCCGTAGTCACTCAGACGTATAGACGAAGAATTAAAATCAAATTAATAATATATTCATGGAAATTTAAGACATTTAAAATTATCGCAAGTACTGGTTTACTAATAAATTATAAATGTTTCCAATTGCAAACGTTAGACACATGTAATCGTTAAGATACGCCCGAACTTTAAACCAATAAATAACCCCCATCGTTGTTTGATAGGGGCAAAATACATTCTCCTTTAATAAACATCTCACTTATTACTTATCTTACTTTATTTGAAAAGACTTCGGCATGCAGCTCGATTGTTAGTTACATAAATACAATATCCATGACAGCATCTTGTGTTCAGTATTTGAGTTTATGAACTTCAATTTTGGGTACATAATTTTGGTCGGCGGTATTTTATGGATGAAAAGTAACCATAGGAAATCCAACTACATTAAAAAATAACTTAAACTTTAAATTGATGCAATTACATCATATATGAATAATATTAATATGGTTTAATTGGACATTTTCCATCATTTGTGTGTATAAAAATCTATATTACGATGTGTCTAGAATATAAATCCACATTCGATTTCAAGTGTAAGACCTAGAGTATAAAGGAGAAGAAGAAGTACCAGGCTATGTTGGTGTTCGCGCTCTAAGTTTTACACTTGATAATGACAGTTGATTTATACTTTCTAAACATTGTGTATTAGTTTTTAAATACACAAATGATGGCAAATATCCGATTATGCCATATTAATAATATGAACAACACCTCATTATCGACTAACTTTACAACGAATAGTCTATATGTGAATGTGTTTAAATTTTTGGTAATATAAAAAATTTAAACTATCCCAATCGACGTTAGGATTGGGAATTAGTAACAGGGTTCATAACTTTCTTGTCAACTTAACTTAACAGTAATTTATGTAACATAATTCTTTTTTTCTTTTTTATCCATAGCTTAGAATTTTATTTGGTTATTCTAACTGGTCACAACTACAGAGTGTTTTCATTACAGATTTAAATATTTGAAGAGAGCAACAAATCCTATGTTCACCTTTCTTAATTAAACCTTGATCTGAAGTTTCCTGTTTCCTTGCACATAGCGTGCGGTACCACGTGATGCACAAGCAGAACTTGTCTGTAGCGATTGCAAGAGAAGCTTTGATGCTGTTTATGCAAAAAAAATGATGTAGCATTACGAAAAGCTACACAACATTCTAACTGGTCACAACTACAGACTATTTTCATTAAAGTATGTTTGATAACGCCACATTCATGAGGTGACGTAGCGGTGAAAGTAGCACAATATGCGTTTGAATTATTTTACATAATATTTTGTTCTTTTCTCATTTTATGAATACAGGTGTAATGAAGACCTGGTACTATCCAATACCAATGTTTTGCCTTCTCATATATAATATAAAAAACGTTTTATTTTGAATAAAGTATTTATGGGAGAAGATTATTTTCAAATTGGAAACTAAATTGTTCATCTAGTGTCTTTATGTAAATTATTAATACAATGCAAGTTAATAGAGATTACTTTCATAAACATTTGCTAAGGTTATTGACACAAAACAAAACTGTGTTCGTGTCAAGATATTGTTTGAAAGAGAAAGATGAAATGTTGAGTAAATTACATAGGGGAATACCTTTCATATACTGTGGGCCTAATGGTAGATTATGAAACATTTTGCCATCGCCCTTAACATTGGAACTAATTTACCCGACTCACTCAATCCAACATTTCTCAGCGTTTGGTCACACCAAACACTGAGAACACTTCCCCGAACTTCTCCCGGACCTCTGTGCCGGAAACTCTGGGCCAAACAAACACCTACATCTCCCTTACTGTCGAACAGAAAAGGGCAGCTCGTGATTGGTCCAGACTCAACTCGCGAGAGGCCGCGGACGGTCTCTCGCCGAACACATAAACTTCAGATTCTCCGACCCAATCACAGCACGCTAAGCCACCCACGCCTCTAGCCGGCCTGTGATTGGATCGCAGAATAGTGAAAGTCGCACAATGGCTTCTCCATTGTTCGACTGTAGGAAAACGTATAAAACCAGACGTTTTCCTAACCAACACACACTTCTTCTTCAGTCTCTCACCCGAGAGACTAAGACAGACACACTTCTTCTTCAGTCTCTCACCCGAGAGACTAAGACAGACTCACTCTTCTCTCGTCTCTCAACCGAGAGACACCAACACCGCTCCTCGAGCTTGTCACCAAGAAACACTTCATCTGACGCTCTACAACACTTCTACCACACCAGCAGTGCAGGGAAGCCCACAGAGCAGCAATCTATCTTGAAAAGTACTTCTGTGTATATCATTTCATCCGCTACCACCCACCACTCGCCTCCCGTCAGGGAAAGAGCTAAATAGGGGAAACCCGGCGAGCTACTACCTTACCGCCTCCCGACAGGGAAATTTAATAGGGTAGTAGTGACCCGGCGGACCCCTGTGCTACATGCCAGGGAAACGGAGCAACAAGGAACGACGGGCTGTACGCCGTCTCCAGCGAAGGGCCAGCAGAGCGTTGAGGAACACGACCAAGCCTGAGAACGGTCGTTCTCAGGGCCAACAAGGCCACCCTACCTCAACCCTCCAAGGCCCTTTCAAGGGCCAAGCTCCTGCTCCTTGCCTGACGTGGCGACCTCCTGTCCCCTTACCCGAAGCACCTCGCCCTTACTCCTACAGTGTCCCCGGACTTCCACATTTTGACCCCCGTTCACCTTATTACCTTTATTTCTAACCACCTAGCATAACCCGCTCCATCATTCCCCGACATAAAAACCTATCTCCGGCTAGACAGCCGCCTACCACCCTCACCGCATATTACTCTGCCCAACAGCTTAGCCGACGTCATTTGGCGGCCACAACGTGGGGCAACTCGATCCACGACCGGACCGAGGATCTCTGGACAGAGAACACCACCCACGACCCAACACCAACACCAACACCAGCACCAGCATCATCCACTTCTGGGAGTGCAAAACCCAGTGGCGCCCAAGACCAGACGACAACACCTACAGAGATGGCACCAACACTCAGGTCGCAGGGGAGGACATGCGCAAAAGAGGACTGCCACAGCCAGAGCGATCTCTACGCTGCCTGCTGCCGATGTCAACAGTACCAGCACCACAGCTGCATCGGATGGCCGGAAGTCGAGATACCTTCGGCAACCTTCACCTGCCAACCCTGCGCTGATACCATCCTTCCTTCCACAAACCCGCCCTCTGTATCCCAGTCAACAACCTCAGCCCCATTACCCCCCACAACACCAGATTTGTTTTACACTTATTTGCAGATGCTAGCGCAGAATTCAACTACTACACCTCTACCGGACTTCACGGGAGATGGAGCCGAAGACCCGGAAGACTTCCTTAGACAGGTAGAGGAAATCCTGATACAAAGAAAGACCCCAAGGACACAATGGGCCAAGACAACTGCGGCACAACTAAGAGGAGTCGCCGAGAAGTGGCATCGCCTCTACAGCGACCACGGACTCAGCTGGGAGGAATTCACCGAAAGACTTCGGGCCCGCTTCAACTCCCCAGCCGTCGTAGCCGAGCTTCAGGCAGAGCTCTACGGACGAAAACAGAACTCCGGCGAGCCTGTGGACTCCTTCCTCCTCCGCAAGACACGACTGATGCGACGCCTCCAACCACAATCTTCGGAGATGACGAGACTCCAGACCTTCTTGGAGCTACTCCTTCCCGGCCTAAGGTCTAGGCTAAGAGGGAGCAACTTAGCGACGACGCAGGACTTAATGGACATAGCCCGCGCCATAGAGAGGGACCTCGCCGAAGAGAACCGGACCACCACCACCAGGACACCTCGAGAAGAGAAGTACCGCCCAGCCATCCAGCCTGCCGAAGCCAGACCAGCACCACCACCAGCCAGGGAACCAAAATGTCGCTACTGCCCTGACTACCATTTTCACCGCGACTGTCCCGCCTTGAAGACTCAAAGAGACACGCCGGAGAAAATGGAGAGCAACAAGCACCACGACATCCCAAACTGTTCCCTCGTCGACCTTATACCACATCTCGCCTGTCAGACTTCTCACCTCTCGACCACTCAAACACTTCCTGCGTCCGACGTACTCACCTCTCCGACCATTTCTAGTGCCCTGCCCCACATACCAATTTCCATTGGCGACCGACCTGTCACCGCTCTTCTTGACACGGGAGCTAATGGAAATTTCGTCAGGCTAGACCAGGTGTCACCATCAGACTTCGGACGCTTCCAGAAGGAGACGCAAACTGCTAGAACGGCCAACAGTGGTTCCAGCCTTCAGATCCGCGGACGCCTCAGACTCCCGATCAAGGTCATGGACCAACACCACGTCGCCGAGTTCCTGGTCACCGATCAACTGACGGAAGCCGTCATCCTCGGATCTCCATGGCTGACCGATCAGCGCGTCAACGTCGACTTCGAAGACAGCAGTCTCACCTTCGGAAGGGAACGACGTCGGACCCTGAGGTGGACCGACCCTGCATCTAGACTTCCTCACCAACCACACCATCACCGACCGGATCAACCACCGCCCTCAACTCAACACGACACCAGAGACGACATCTGCCCGACTCATCCTAGGCTGCGACACCCGCCGTCAGAGAATTATCAAGGCTATCCAAGACCACGTCGCAGACCTGATGACAGCACCCACGCCCGCCCCGGAAAACTAAAGTGAGTGTAGTGATTTTTGTTTTACCCGCCCAAAAATTTAGACTTTGTGATCAGACACTTTCAATATATCTTCTCCTCCCATATAAACAATGCCTAAGGGCCCAAAAACAATATATTTTTTCTGTCATTATTTCTGTATTTCATGTAATTATTTCTGTTTGTTTCATGTCTTATTGTTGTAATTATGTCCTTGTCTCACCACTTTCTTTCTGTATTAAATATCATGTGCTAACTATTTCCTTGTGTTTTCTGTAACAAAATAAAATAATATGTGTATGTTACTCCTCCCATGAACACTGCCTAAGGGCCAAAAGACTATATTTCCCCAAGTGTATAAACTATTCAATCCCGACTTTGAAAGTAGGGACATTTGTGTAATTAACTAAATATTAAATTGTCTTGTGTTCTTTTTCTATTTTTTTTTCTCTCTTTGTAAGACTCCCAAATAATTTTTTCGTTTTTCGTCCTTACCTTGAAGGTGGATATAATGTATGTAAAAAAAAAAAAATCAAATTGTTAGTTTTAAGATTTTGCTTTGTGTAACTTCTACTTTTCTGTTCCCTACCTTGAAGGTAGATTCAGTTCAATGTACAAAAAAATAAAATAACTTACTATGTTTTTATGTTAGAAAATGTATTAAACAACTGTATTGTTAGTTATAGTTAAAAGACCAATAAAAACCATTTTTGATGTTTCTTTGGGTAACCTTTCTCTGCTGGTATACTACACACACATCCATCTAAACTCTCACAACATCGGAACAACTCTCTAGGGTAAATCAGTTCCACAAGTGAGGGGGGACTTGCCATCGCCCTTAACATTGGAACTAATTTACCCGACTCACTCAATCCAACATTTCTCAGCGTTTGGTCACACCAAACACTGAGAACACTTCCCCGAACTTCTCCCGGACCTCTGTGCCGGAAACTCTGGGCCAAACAAACACCTACATCTCCCTTACTGTCGAACAGAAAAGGGCAGCTCGTGATTGGTCCAGACTCAACTCGCGAGAGGCCGCGGACGGTCTCTCGCCGAACACATAAACTTCAGATTCTCCGACCCAATCACAGCACGCTAAGCCACCCACGCCTCTAGCCGGCCTGTGATTGGATCGCAGAATAGTGAAAGTCGCACAATGGCTTCTCCATTGTTCGACTGTAGGAAAACGTATAAAACCAGACGTTTTCCTAACCAACACACACTTCTTCTTCAGTCTCTCACCCGAGAGACTAAGACAGACACACTTCTTCTTCAGTCTCTCACCCGAGAGACTAAGACAGACTCACTCTTCTCTCGTCTCTCAACCGAGAGACACCAACACCGCTCCTCGAGCATGTCACCAAGAAACACTTCATCTGACGCTCTACAACACTTCTACCACACCAGCAGTGCAGGGAAGCCCACAGAGCAGCAATCTATCTTGAAAAGTACTTCTGTGTATATCATTTCATCCGCTACCACCCACCACTCGCCTCCCGTCAGGGAAAGAGCTAAATAGGGGAAACCCGGCGAGCTACTACCTTACCGCCTCCCGACAGGGAAATTTAATAGGGTAGTAGTGACCCGGCGGACCCCTGTGCTACATGCCAGGGAGACGGAGCAACAAGGAACGACGGGCTGTACGCCGTCTCCAGCGAAGGGCCAGCAGAGCGTTGAGGAACACGACCAAGCCTGAGAACGGTCGTTCTCAGGGCCAACAAGGCCACCCTACCTCAACCCTCCAAGGCCCTTTCTAGGGCCAAGCTCCTGCTCCTTGCCTGACGTGGCGACCTCCTGTCCCCTTACCCGAAGCACCTCGCCCTTACTCCTACAGTGTCCCCGGACTTCCACATTTTGACCCCCGTTCACCTTATTACCTTTATTTCTAACCACCTAGCATAACCCGCTCCATCATTCCCCGACATAAAAACCTATCTCCGGCTAGACAGCCGCCTACCACCCTCACCGCATATTACTCTGCCCAACAGCTTAGCCGACGTCATTTTAAGTGGGAAAATGTGCCTTTAAATGGCTGAATATGGATTTAAACTGTAAACACACGCAGCTTTTTCTAAGCACAATCCTTTAATATACAATGAAATTAATTTCTTCAAAGGCAAATGTCATCTTATACTTTATCTGTTTGCCTTCCTAAAACCAAAACTAAAATATTTTATAAAATTATCAATGTCATATTTCTGAGAAGATTACCAAAACCATTTATCATGAAAGCCAAGAAGATATTTGTTTTATTTTTATTATAAGAGAATTTAATTCACTAACGTAAACTGCAAAGTGTACTGTCGCCCGATACAGTGTTGAAGATTTAATTTATGTCCTACTGCATTATCATTGCAAACTTCAAGGAATACTTTATTGGACAACTATATAGTTTCAATATAAAGTTCAGAGTGAACACGTTTAATGGAAAACAACTACAGCTGTTCTACAGTTCAGTAAGATGACCTCATACAAACTACTACAACTACTATTGTTAGTAAATGTAATGATTTTAATTAAATCCATAACGTTTCCTCACACAGTATGAATAGAACACATTTGAAGGAACTCATCTAATCAAATTGTTATAAACTTAACATTTTAAGTTATTATTCTCACTACCTCTTTCACATAGGGTGCTCAGAAAATGTCATGCCAAACTTTAAATAGTGGTTACATTGGTCGAAATAATTTATAAAATGTCTGTAAACATATGCTCTGAAATGCTTAGTTCACTATCTGTCTGCTATTATTTTTTTAAGGAATTTTTTTTTTTAATGTGATTATAGCTTATGGAATTATTAAGATATCGATTCGACATTTTATATAGACATTTTTCAAGCTACATTTTTATCAGTATATGAAGAATCAAAACTTTATCTCATAAATTGTCAATATCGTGACTGTTTGAATTTTTTTTTTAAATAATGAATATCTTTAAAACCAACGTATGAGAGTATGTAAACGGCAACCGTTTTCAAAATTTACGGGTAAAAGTTTTGATTCTCGGTACATTGGTAAACCATTGCATGAAAATGTGTATACCCAATTTCGACTCTAAAATTATAATTAAAAAAATTGTAATTATTTAAAAAAATGTCCGACATAAGTTTCGAAACATTAATTCCTATATTTTAATCAATATAACCACTACATAAAGTTTATCACAATATATTCTGAAAACTCTTAATAGATTATTGTAGTTTTTATTGAAAAAGTTTCTCCTCTTCTAAGTTATTATTTAAAAAAGCATAAGGTATAATTTCTACAGACATAAGGCAATGATATGCATGTCTTGTACCACTTTGTCCGTGTTCCGCAATACATTTACCAATTACAAATCACAATTTCTATGAAACAACGTTAAGTCACGCACCACTGCTACTAAATTGATTTAATTTGACTATTGACAATTTCAGTTGTATCAGCCCGCGTCAAATTAGCATATTACTGCTTCTATTACACCTAGCTAAAAAATCTTTTTATGTTAATTATTATGAAATTGTTTATTTTTTCCAACTGCAACATGTAAAGTACAATGTAAAGACTTTATACACGATTTGCCTGCCATCTGAAGACCAACGTATAGTTTATTATTTTTTATATTTTAATTTATTTTGACAAATATGCAAACCGTATTACATACGAGTATAAGCTTATTACAATAAATTAAATACAATTATGTATAATTGTTCTTATTTAACAAATAAACAAATAAATTCACAAACATCGAAACATAACTAAAAAAAAAATTCAACACAATGAATGTGTTACAACATAATAAATAATAACAATATACATATACATATACTATAACAAATTGCATTTGACACAATTAGAATTTAAGTTGTTCTTTAATTAATTATTCATTATATTAAGTTTTAAAATCTTTTACAATATAAAATCAATTATTGTCCAAATCTGATGCACTTTATACTTATACACTAACGTCTTAACTTACTACTTATTCTGAGTACATAGTTAAAACAAAATTCTAATTCTACCATGTCTTGACCTACATAAATAAATAAGAGTGCATCATATTTTTACTTTTAATTTTTTTTTTACTTTTAATTTATTATTATAAAATGTTCCGGCTAACTGAAATGTACTATTAATTTAATTTTATTTAATTTCTCTTTACGGGTTCGTGAGGTTCTTTGGTGACTATAATTTACATATAAAATGGAATTTGGTGGTAGTTTATTTGATTGAGATTGTCCATTATTTTTTTTTTACTTATCGTTTGGAAGTTTTATCACTGCTCCGATGTTCCTGGTTCTGTGTACGTGGTTCCCGTGTAGACTGCCAGTAGGTGGATCGATTTGCCTTGATCTTTTCAACGAATCTTCTTTTCTTCTTACACTTATTTCTCACTCACTTTCGTGACGACGATTACTTTAATTTATTGTATTAATATTCCTGTTCAAACACTTTTATAACGACGCAAATTTCTCACTCACTTTTATAACGACGATTATCTTTTAAACTATTCTTCGGAGATTATTATTAATACTTATACAAAAAAACGACGCAGATACTATTTTGATTTGACGTTTGATCTCGGCTAAATCTTTCACAACGATCTTCTTTTCTACTAAAGAAACACTTGCTCCGGAACTCCCTCCTTCAATCAGTAACAACCAAAAAGAATGAACCGCTGCGCTTCTCTTGCACCATTATTTATAAGTTCTAATTTCAAAATGCTTTCTTCCGATCCTCTGCCTTCATTGGCTTATTTTAAATCTTTTACGTTATTCTGGAGTGAAGCAATTTATTTCATTGGTCCATTTCAAACATTTTCTGTTGAAGGCATTGATTTTTGGAATGGTTTATTTGACTTCTTGAGATCTGTGACTAATGTTAGAATAGTTTTTCCAGCTGTCAACCCTTTCAACTCTTTACAATATATGGCCTGCCGAGCAATGACCTTTTGGGAGCCCTCTATTTCGTTATAATACATATACAAAAAAAATAAAGAAGAACTCCTTTAAGGAATAGAAGGACACAGACAGTTGTCTAGGACTGTTTTATACTATAGGAAGCTTATTAACCAATTCTACACCTTTTATCTCGTGCGAATTATAACAAATTACATAATTCTGAATATGATCACACTTATATTTTAAATATAGTAAAACTTAAAATATGTAAGTGAAAGCAAATTTACAAGTTTCGGTGGTTTTAGTCGTGTTAGTAGCCTAATAGCTTTCTTGCGTAATTTTAACTGATAATTTTTCTAAAAGAAAATTCCATAGTTCATATAAGAATATACCGGTCAAATTTTCACAACACAATTTCCAATTTCAATAAAAATGTGTCTCGACTTATTTTACCACTAATACTGTTTATGTTGTCACTGTCAGCTCTGCTTAATAACATTAAAAAGACATAAAGTGGATGATTTTATTTTTTCAAGTACATTTTCTTCTAGTATGACACTTGGTGCTTCATTAGAGCTATACTTTATGTTAAAATAAATACATATACTGTACTTCATCTTGGGCGAACTTACTATAAGATTATTTCAGTAAAATAACATAAATCTTTCGTTTTAACTTTTCAACAGAGTTTAGTTGAGTTGTATCATCTGCAAAATGAATTATACTATCCACAAATATTGCTGATGATGAACAGCAATATAAATTAAAAATAACATCCTAAATTTGCATTGTGAACATAAATCAACATAATGAATTAATTACAATCGAAAAACGGAACCCTATCCTAAATAACAGGAAATATAAATTGTAATTATAACAACATCGTTACAAGCTCCGTCACTAAGCCACAAGTCGATGTTTACAGACTTCTAACGATTTTTTACAAATATTCAATAAAACTCTTCCAAACAACGGGCTACATAATCTTGGTGATTAAGCCTTGTTAAGGTTAAATGAATGAGAAACTGTAGTTTCTTGAAACTAAAAGTATCCATATATTAAGTAGAGTAAAGCACAACTTATTTGTTTTTAAATTTTTTAATTGACAAACGTGCAATTTGTTCTTTTTTGTTGTTGTTATTTATATCACGCAACGAAAAAATGTTGTCAAAAGTAAATTGACCAAAGTAGGTTTATATATGGTTGATTTTTAACCTATTCTGTAGAGATTTATGTTGAAACACTCATATTTTCACATTAACTTCTTTCTGTAACATCCACGGACAACTTTGGGTCACAACCATAATAAATAAATAGTGAAAAATAATCAGGGCCCGTAACAGTTTTTTTTTTTTGCAACTTTGAGTATAAAGGTATTAGATAAATATAACTAGACAAGGCGTTAGGTTTGGAATATATTGAATAATTAGTATACACAAAGTATTTCAAAATTGCATGAAAATTGTTCACAAGGTGATTTCAGAGCTAAATAGTTTTGTGAACATACAGTCAGTCTAGAAATATTTCATTTTCCTTCTGTTGGTCATTTTGTACACCTGTCGCACATTTGAGTGTTATTTATTGTATGTGTTGTGTAAGTTTTGTAGTGTTTTAATGTTTTAACAATCTTTCAGGAGCGAGTCTGAAGATGTAACATAGTTCTGAAACGCGTAACATATGTTACAATACAAGTCACAAGACGGAGTAAGTATTAAATAACTTATGTTAAAATCTGTGACTTGGATACAATTACTCAAAATGAGATTTAATAACTTTAAAATACGATTTTACCTGGAATTAGTTGTTCTATTTCAAAGTTTTTATGTGATTACAGGTTATTATTACCTGTCATTGAAGCACAGTAAACTTACACAACACTGAATTAAAAAAATTAATAGTAAAGTTAGTTGCCACTTTTTGTTAGTGGAAAGTCATAAAAAGTTTTAAAACACCGCTGGTTGAAATATTAATCACGTGTTGCTATTATAGGGTTCATCTATTTAACGAAGAGTAAAGTTATTCTTTAATGGGCTTTGTTCTGTTTATCTGATATTGGTTATCTGGTATATAGTTTATATAGTTTTATTGTTTAATGAAGCTATTGTGTTGTATATTTCATTTGAGTTAAAGTTGTATTTGAGTTGTATCTAAATGTTATATTCTTCCAGTGTGTCTACTATGCGACCGTTTCATGCTCTGTGAAGTATTTTCAAAGTTTGTGTAATAAATGTTTTTGTTGAGTTGTACTGCTTATTTGATTTACATTTTATTGTAGCAGAACTGTTGTGGCAGGGGGTATGTTCTTTTAATAGTAATACTGAATAGACGTTCAGTTTATTGCACGTTACAATCAGCACATGTTGACTTGTACATTCCGCTGTTGTTATATTGGTTGTTGGCTTTGCAGGTGTACATACGTATATTAACTCCGCTATACCGGTCCCAAGCCCGGAGCCCATCTTGTTATGGGAAGGAGGAGGGATAGAGGAGTAACACCTCTTAAAAAAAACCTTGGTCCATCTGGCTCCGGATGGTCGTATCATGTAAGGGCCCTTTACCAGGGTTACGGTGAAGACCTTAACTGCGATTCTGGCGGAGAAGATATTCTTCAGTAGGGGACGAACGGTGGATGAGGCGACTAGATTTAGGCAGGGTCAAGGAAGACTTCAACGGACTACTTCATATATATATATATATATATATATATATATATATGATTTAGGCAGGGTCAAGGAAGACTTCAACGGACTACTTCATATATATATATATATATATATATATATATATATATATATATGATTTAGGCAGGGTCAAGGAAGACTTCAACGGACTACTTCATATATATATATATATATATATATATATATATGAAATATTATGATGAGTGAGGAAACAGTTTGTGATGTTACTGGATCAAACAGGGGTACTACAGAACCGGCACGTGGAGTAGTGAATGAGCAGGCCACCCACGGGTCGTCAACCAATGACTGCCTTACGGATACGGAGAAGGACAAAGGAGACCAAATCAAACACCAGCGTGGCAAATTAGCAACCAAAAGAGTGTGAAGTAAACCACGTGATACTTATTGATGATCCTTTTAAGAGGAAGGAATTTCTCCTAAGAATCCCTTCATCAGGAGGAAGGTTTAAGAACACTAATGGAAATACTGATGAAAAGGAACTAACACCAAGTAAAGGAAAAAACAACCAAAGGAAATTTTTAGTTTAGGTTCTGCAGCAACCAATATTAGATATCAATGACATAATGCTCCACTTGTTAAAACGGATTTCAAACCGCAAACAGAAACTGAATTATTCTTGGGGAATCCATGGATACAAGCAAAGGACAGAATAAATAAAGTGGAAGGAACTTTGGAATCACTAAAACAAAGTAATCCTTCAAAACAAATATTTCAGTATGAAACAGATGAGGAAGAACTGGAAAAGGAGACAGAGTGGATTATGAAACAAAATCAAAATAGAAATAATAAAGAGAGAAAAGCTGTTTCTTCTGATAAATATCTCCTGATATACAACTATTAAGGGACAGAGATGAAATGTAAGTGAAAGAAGGAAGTTTCCACCGCATATTTTTATATTAGGAGTTAAAGAATTCAGGTTGTTTAAAAATCTCTATTAAAAGTCGCTACTAGAAAAATAAGCTTTAAGGTAAATAACCAATAGTGAAGTTAAACTTGTCACCACTGAAGACAATGACTATCGCCTGATAATACAATTTCTAAGAAATCAAGAATGCAAATAAACCGGCACCAAGTGACAGACCTGTATAAATGCAAGTTGATAGTAACATTAATCAAGTAGCAACAGAATAAAAATTTGTGGGTTTAATATTTCATTCGTTTCTAAAAACAAATTCAATTTCATGGCTCAAACACAAAACTTAAACACATTTCTTTGACCTGCAATATGTAAAGTAAATTAATTTTGATGTAATACTGTGTTTGTACTGCAAACAATATTTTACTTAAAACCTACAATCAGTGTTTAAAAATGAATTATAAATACAACTTACTGTCTAACTAGTGATAATCATAAACAAGCAGTTGGTTCACATTGTTCTGATTTAATTTCCAAAGGTCGCTGAACTGAAGCCAACTTAACTGGTTTTGAATAGGTGCCTCACCTTTGCAGTTTGGATGTTGTGGAAATGGAAAACATTTACTCAATTTTTACGAAGGAATACTGGTATTTTTATAATGTAGTTTCGCAACTATACAAAACGACACTCTACCTTTGTAAAACATATTTCATTTTCTGTTATATATTTGTAAAAATTGTATCTTATGGTAGAACTCTCTTGGGTAGCCTTTCATGCTTCACGATTCATGCTTTCCTATAACGACGTTTCCGAGTAAATGTTATTCACCACGATTCATATACGTTGCACGTCGTCGGTTATAAATAATAGATCAGTAGTGCCAACCCTGTCATTCTCTCTCAGTTCTTTACGATTGATCCAAGTATGACTTCAACTCAATAGCAAAGGAAACGGTAAACAGTGAATATTAAAACCTGATATAATAATTATGTACTTCTAAAAATGAGTTGTATTATTTCTCGAACTGCCAGAATATTTAGGGATAAAAATGACACGTTATGTTTCGATACCTTTCCTTATTACCTAATCGTTGCATTTTTACAAGGTCATCAAATTCATTTACATTGGATGTTTCATCTCGTTAAGAGAACAAAATTAATTATTCTTTTATCAACAGAACAAAGCAATTGTAGCTAGAGCAAAATCTACTTATATTCGAAATTTTGTTTTATAATTAATTGATCTAAGAACTTTTAATAAACTTCCTGACATCATTAAAATATGTAAGACAATAAAAAAGTACTTGAACCTTCTAAGGAACTGCTTTGGATGACTTGTGCGTAATTTATTGATAGAACAAGAAATCTGTGTTTGTGTGTGTGTGTGGGGGGGGTGTATGTGTGTTTTGGTCGCGAGATAAAATCAAAAGAAATTTACTTTTCGTAATAATTTCTTTAAACTCAATGACCTAAGCTTTCAGCATACCCTATAATATATTTTTTTATTTAAGCATCATTTACAGTTTGAGCTTTTTTCCACTTTTTCATCCAAATTAATAGTTTTCCTTAATTTTTGGTTGATAACAGTTTTCGTCATTGTTGGAAGATTAATACCTTTTTCGTATTGGAGGGGAATAATTGATTTTACATTTTATCAAAATATGATGGAAATAATTATTAAAACAAATTTTAATTTTTTTTTGAAACTAAATCTAAATATTACCAACAATGGAAACTCTAAAATTAATTATTTCAATAAATAAATAAAAATATGTATATCGTTTATCATAGACACTACGTAAAATCAATATCATTATGCAAAGTATAGGGTAAGTTTGTTAATCGATCTCTGTTTTTGACTGATTTTTATCGTCGACCCATTGTGGTCTATACATGAGCACAATATCGGCCAAAAAATGAAGATAAAAATATGAATATTTGGTATAATGTGCTCATATAGAATCCCCATTAAAATTCAGAAGAAAATATATAAAATGTAAAAATGGAGGCCATTTTAAAGACTTTTTGTTCATACTTTGTTTGTTATTTAACTTATGGACATACTAAAATAGATACAAATTTGAACGTTTTAATTCTGCGTGTAATGGTAGCAGCACTATTTCTTTACGTAGACAAATAGCAAAGTTATGGTCAAAAATGTAATTTTCGAACTGGGACCTCTCGTAAAAATGTAATATCCGTATAATTACGAGATCCGGAACCGATACGAGCATACAAAAACATTGCTCTTTCACATATGTACGATAACAGACACGAGATAACATACATATATACTAAATTTACTGTTCCTATCCTATTTTTGTGGGTACTATCGTGGTCATGTATAGACGACATCAACGATGACTACGACCGATTCGGTGTCCTCAGACTATGATGCAAAGTAAAAACACAGAAGTCGACATTTTTGAAAAATATAGTTTGTATTCTGTGTAAGTAAGATATCACTATTTTTAAATTAAACATATAATGATCATCTCATTACCTAAAATTTCAATAATGAAACAATATTTCAATAAATTAAATCAACTTTGAAGACAACGCCTACAGAGACAGAATGACGGAATTACAATTAATGTGAAAAATCCCTTACTTCAAAGCTTAATATAGACTTTTAATAAATTCAGACAAATGACACATTTTGTAATTTGCTGAAAATATTGCTCTAATATAAAACTGAAAGGAATGATTCACTGCCACACTCAATCACCCACTGTCATAAGAAATGAGCGACTTCTTACTATGTTTAAAACTGATACTAGAAATAGAGAGAAATAAAATTTTCTATTATCACGAACATGAGAAACTGTTTTTAAAAAATTAGCGTTTATCTATTTTAAAATTGCTATTGTTTAATTTTAATAATACGGGAAGCCGAGCACAGAATCAGGATTTTGTGAAACCGCAATAATATTGATTTTCAGCAAACGGTAGTCGATTAGATCGATCTATTCAGGGTTCACTATAGTCCCAAGGAACCCTAACTGCATCCACAACTTGGTTTAGATCCCTCTCTTACATCGTTCCTATCAGGTTTACCTTGACCGTCTTTTGATCTGTCCTAACTCTGAAGATATTAGGGAATTCGAGTGCTAGGAGCCTACGCTTCATACTCTTATATTATTTTTAAAAGCAATGACGACCGAAAGATGTTTTCCTTTAAGGCGAGTCGGATGACCATCGGCAACAAAAAAATTTCACTTGTATATCTCAAATTGCAGTTGGTGCAAATTCCAAAAAGCAATCTTTGGGAATGAAATCTATGACCATAATACACATTTCCATCTTCCTACCAGTGTAATGACTGAAATAAAGCCCATTTTCAAAGACTTAGCCGCTCCAGAACTTCTAAAAAAATGTTTACATGGCGGTACACAAAATCCGAGCGAGTCACTCAATAACATGATCTGGTCACGCTTACCCAAAAGAACATTTGTAATGCGAGACACACTTGAGTTTGGTGTATTTGAGGCTTTAGCTTGTTTTAACTTGGGAAACCTAGCTAGGTATAAGATTTTAACAAAGCTAGGCATTGTTCCGGGAGTGAACTGTGTTAGTGTCCTAAAAAAACTCGACGAGTCAAGAATCGCAAAGGCGGAAAAGGCTATTGACGAATTGGAGAAAAAATGCCGGCAAAGCTCAATTTTGGCTAAAAGGCGGTTGGAAGATGATTATGAAGCACAGGAGTACCCCGACAACCCAGCATATGGGGCTGGAATGCACTAAGAGGGTGTATGTTTTGTATTTGCATGGGCGAATAAATTTAAATGTAATTTCCCGAAAGTTGTGATTTTTTGCTCTCATGTACCTTTTTCTCAGGAACTACTAAAGATAGCTTAATGAATTTTTTTTTTTTTTTGTTTTATAGAGAAGGTCAAAGTGCACATTTTGACCTGGGAATTTTAGAAAATGTTTGTTATAAATAATTTTATTTTACAAAAAATTTTGTAAAACATGAATTTTTTTGGCATTATTTTAAAATACAAAAAAAATCTGAATTTTGAAACAAATTAAAATCCCCGGGTCAAAGTTTTAAGAAAATGGTAATAAAACAAATAAAAAAAAAACTGTATGTTGATATCTTGTATAGTTTCTGAGAAAAAGGTACATAAAAGTTAACAATTTAACATTGGCGAGATAGGGCCATCCGGCTCCCCTTAAACGACAAGGTAAATAAAAGATATCTTTACTATTTAAAGTTGAACTAAAATAGCCCCTAACATATCCGTATTCTAACTGCAATACTGTTGGTTTATTTATTTTCTAAAAAACAAAAAATCACAAGTGTGCTTCGGTAAACGATATTGCCCCTATTTACCAGACGGCGATATCAGAATTTAAAAATGAAAACAGAACAAATTTGAATTGATTTAATATTTTGACAATCGTCATTTGAAAACTTAAGAAGGAATTTTAATATTTATCAAACAAAAATGAGAAAATAGAACATTTTAAAAAGTATCGAGAATATCAGAACAGTTTTCGAGTAGTTAAGACAATTATAAATTGTTAAATAATCTTGTACACTTATAACAATCAATTTTGATGCATCGTGTTTTATATTCATACGCAAATGATGTCAAATGTATGAATATATACGTCATATCAGTATCCGAATCCTCTCAGGGTCTCACTTAAGTTAATCTTTAGGTATTCAAGCTGTATCTTCTTTCCTACAAAGTCTTTGTTGATCAACTCATCCTTACTTGTTACTTTTCATTGTTCTTTTAACATGAAGATGATGATCAGCAGGTTTTTGTCTATCAAAAATAAATAAAAAGCACAAGGGCAGTTTTCGTTGTTTTGTTTTTACACGAGAGTCAGAGTACAATTTGTTATTATATTTAATTATATAAGTTTCCGCCAACTTATGAACAATTTAATAATACCTGAAAGAAATAAGGCTTGAGCAATAGTTTTGACAAAAAATGTTGAACAAAACTCAAATAAGTCTAATTAGTACATAAGTGTACATGTATAACACCGAACATAAACATAGAAGTAAACACCGATAATGCAATATAATTCCTGGATTCACACTTTCCGGTAAAACAAGTCTATGTTTTCGAAACGGTTAGATATGTTAAAACATTGTTGATTTTCCTGCATACCACCGCAAAGCTTATACACTGAAATACCTTAGCACACATCCTCTACTGTCTGTTTCCTGTCTAATTTCCGAGATTTAAATAAAGTTACATCGGTTTTGTCACGGAGCGTTATTGTGTTAGGAATATTTTAACAAACATCAATTCTTTCATCTATGGTTTTAAATTAAACAATACCACTGACTTGACAAATGTATCTACAGAAATACAGTTCATATTGTAAAACTGTTCCAAGTGAGTAACTAGAAGGTACATTTCATCGTACTGTAGTAATATTGATGATAAATTGACGATGAAATTACAACTATTTAAATAACTTTATTTGATGGACAGTTTCATTGATAATGAAATAATGTTATATAAATGTATATTTTTTTATATAATATGATGAATAAAATATTATAACTTGTATATGTTAAATCTTAATATGTCGATTTGTTCTCAATTCGTAATATGTTTCATAAATATTGTCAAAGAGACACAACAGAGTATTTGATGTTTGCTAATTTAATACAACGTGTAGTTAACAAAAGAACGCAAAATACTCCTAAAACCCTCTATATAAACTGTGTTCATGGTTGGGTTTTTTAAAGAATACGTTTACAAAAGTGTATATTTAGAGAAAACATGAAAAATAAATGAGGTAAAACCGCTTATTATTGTTCACATGAATTTCTTGTGTGCAAATGTCCAAGCCATATTCCACTTCTTCCCACACATATTGAGTTAGTTGTACCAGTATTTGATGTTCCACTTCTACTAACATTCCACCATAAATAAAATACCATTGGTGTAAAGTTAGGTGAGCTTGATATTCAAACCTTCCATCCACCTTATTGGCATCAAGGAAATCACTAACTGAACTTTCCTTTACACAGTTGTCATTTTATATTTTTAGATAAAATAAATTCTATGTGTAATTATATGACACAACCATGATTACTCAATTATGAATACAACTTAATAACAGCTGTTAAATTAAACCTTCAATGTTCCTTAGAAATCACTGAAAATTTGATACTCCCCTATGACTTTGTGAAAACAACGCAACAATTAATTAACATATAATTACACTTTTACTTATATTTAAAATAAGTAACAATGATTTCGTTTACAATATCAAGTATAAACTATTCATAAATGAAATCGACGAAGAAACGTTTACATCCACCGGAACTAAGACTTGTATATTTTTTTATTTTATTAATTTGACCAACAACAATCTAATTATGTCCAAATATGTGTTATATAGTTTGTATATATAATTTATTTTTCAGTTTGTTGAAATGGATGATTTCCTACTTAATCAAAACAAATATATCAATTAATATTTTCTTCATCTAATAAATAGTGATTTTACATCAACTCTATAACTAATACAAACTGGTAAATGTATGAACTGTAAACGCACTTAAATATGAATTTCTACTTTAAATATTATTTTATAAAATGTATGAAAGGTCCAATGTATGTGAGTCCAATATGTGAAAGTATACGAAACCAGCCAACTTGTAGGTTAGAGTTTTATCTTACAACCAGACACAAAATAAAACTTTGTGTAATGTATTGAGACAAATATGAGTGACAAAAAAAATTACAATATATTTATTCTTAAATTGAATATATTAATCTATAAATCATCTTAACTTTTTCTGATTAAAAACTGTTACGTATTCGCTTAATCCGAATCGCATCATTACAACGTAAGACAGTGTTGGGAGTTGTTTAAAAATTTACTCTAATTAGTTGTACGTCCTGGCAAAAAAATACATAATCATAATAATTTTGATAACAATTAGAAAACAAAGGCCTTCAAAACTCAGGAGGTTGTTAGTTATACATAATATGCCGCAATCAATTGAATAACTTAAGAGTTATTATAATAATGGTTTTTATTATTTTTGTTTCAACAATAAATTCAAATCAATATTTAGAATAAATAAATCAATAAATTTAACAAGAAATTAACTCTGCTTGAGTTATTGATAACATAAAAACTTGGTACAAAGATCCATTTACCCTATGCAAAGGAGGCAGTGTAATCAGGCCATGAATATCCTAAATGTAGATGTAGGTCGACAAACGTATATACCTGACAAAATTTATCACCCCCACCCCTATTCAGGGAGCTGTGGTTTTACTTCGGTTGAAGCTACGGTTCTTTATTCTTTTCAAATTTACGAAAGATTGACAGAAACTAGTAACCGACATTTTAGGTAACATGTTACCAACTAGT
Organism: Aphrophora alni; assembly: GCA_963513935.1. NCBI lineage: Eukaryota > Metazoa > Arthropoda > Insecta > Hemiptera > Aphrophoridae > Aphrophora > Aphrophora alni. Next base: position 383,297 of record OY740770.1, read on the forward strand.
ATTTAAAACAAGATTCTGTTGGGGCTAGAATTGTTTATTATTAACAAAATTAACAAAAGATTGACAGAAACTAGTAACCGAAATTTTAGGTAACATGTTACCAACTAGTATTTAAAACAAGATTCTGTTGGGGCTAGAATTGTTTATTATTAACAAAATTAACAAAAGATTGACAGAAACTAGTAACCCACATTTTAGGTAACATGTTACCAACTAGTATTTAAAACAAGATTCTGTTGGAGCTAGAATTGTTTATTATTAACAAAATTAACAAAAGATTGACAGAAACTAGTAACCGACATTTTAGGTAACATGTTACCAACTAGTATTTAAATCAAGATTCTGTTGGGGCTAGAATTGTTTATTATTAACAAAATTAACAAAAGATTGACAGAAACTAGTAACCGACATTTTAGGTAACATGTTACCAACTAGTATTTAAAACAAGATTCTGTTGGGGCTAGAATTGTTTATTATTAACAAAATTAACAAAAGATTGACAGAAACTAGTAACCGACATTTTAGGTAACGTGTTACCAACTAGTATTTAAAACAAGATTATGTTGGGGCTAGATTTGTTTATTATTAACAAAATTAACAAAAGATTGACAGAAACTAGCAACTAACATTTTAAGTAACAAGTTACCAACTAGTATTTAAAACAACATTCTGTTGGAGCTAGAATTGTTTATTATTAACAAAATTAACAAAAGATTGACAGAAACTAGTAACCGACATTTTAGGTAACATGTTACCAACTAGTATTTAAAACAACATTCTGTTAGAGCTAGGATTGTTTATTATTAACAAAAGATTGACGGAAACTAGTAACTGACATTTTAGGTAACATGTTACCAACTAGTATTTAAAACAACATTCTGTTGGAGCTAGAATTGTTTATTATTAACAAAATTAACAAAAGATTGACAGAAACTAGTAACCGACATTTTAGGTAACATGTTACCAACTAGTATTTAAAACAACATTCCGTTATAGCTAGGATTGTTTATTATTAACAAAAGATTGACGGAAACTAGTAACTGACATTTTAGGTAACATGTTACCAACTAGTATTCAAAACAACATTCTGTTGGAGCTAGAATTGTTTATTATTAACAAAATAACAGAAGATTGACAGAAACTATTAACCGACATTTTAGGTAACATGTTACCAACTAGTATTCAAAACAACATTCTGTTGGAGCTAGGATTGTTTATTAATAACAAAATTAACAAAAGATTGACAGAAACTATTAACCGACATTTTAGGTAACATGTTACCAACTAGTATTCAAAACAACATTCTGTTGGAGCTAGAATTGTTTATTATTAACAAAATTAACAAAAGATTGACAGAAACTATTAACCGACATTTTAGGTAACATGTTACCAACTAGTATTCAAAACAACATTCTGTTGGAGCTAGGATTGTTTATTATTAACAAAATTAACAAAAGATTGACAGAAACTAATACCCGACTTTTTAGGTAACATGTTACCAACTAGTATTTAAAACAACATTCTGTTGGAGCTAGGATTGTTTATTATTAACAAAATTAACAGAAGATAGACAGAAAATAGTAACTGACATTTAAGGTAACATGTTACCAACTAGTATTTAAAACAACATTCTGTTGGAGCTAGGATTGTTTATTATTAACAAAATTAACAGAAGATAGACAGAAAATAGTAACTGACATTTTAGGTAACATGTTACCAACTAGTATTAAAAACAACATTCTGTTGGAGCTAGGATTGTTTATTATTTACAAAATTAACAATACATTCACAGAAACTAGTAACTGACATTTTAGGTAACTTGTTACCAACTAGTAATTAAAACAACATTCTGTTAGAGCTAGGATTGTTTATTATTTACAAAATTAACAAAACATTGACAGAAACTAGTAACTGACATTTTAGGTAACATGTTACCAACTAGTATTCAAAACAACATTCTGTTGGAGCTAGAATTGTTTATTATTAACAAAATTAACAAAAGATTGACAGAAACTAGTAACTGACATTTTAGGTAACATGTTACCAACTAATAATTAAAACAACATTCTGTTGGAGCTAGGATTGTTTATTATTAACAAAATTAAAAAAAGATTGACAGAAACTAGTAACTGTTATTTTAGGTAACATGTTACCAACTAATAATTAAAACAACGTTCTGTTAGAGCTAGGATTGTTTGTTATTTACAAAATTAACAATACATTGACAGAAACTAGTAACTGACATTTTAGGTAACATGTTACCAACTAATAATTAAAACAACATTCTGTTAGAGCTAGGATTGTTTATTATTTACAAAATTAACAATACATTGACAGAAACTAGTAACTGACATTTTAGGTAACAAGTTACCAACAAGTATTCAAAACAACGAAAGTAGTTGAAGCTACGATTGTTTATTGTTTTAAAAAAGAACAAAATATTGAAATAATCTCCATCTAATGTTAACAAGATCCAGACGCATACCTATTGGGTATCCTCCATCTCCAAATCTTACACAACAGCTCTATGTCGTGTCGCTGAGTGAATTGACGATAGTTACTGTCGTCGGTTAGGAAATGTATCGTTAAACATATTTGAGCGATTCCAAACAAGCTAAATAAATAATAAAAGATAAGAATAATAATTCGTAAACAACATTAGGAAAGAGAGAAGTAGTCAGAACAAAAACTCCAATACTTACGCAATTACCATGCTCATAGTATTGGTAATGGGGATAATCCAATAGCCAATAAATATATGTATCTTTTCGATTTCATTTGCATTTTACTTCAATATCATTACTATAAATCCTAACGGTTCGACGTGTGCATGAAGTGTCCGGTGTTAACCATTGCAGAGATCTTTAAACTTGAAGAATGGAAATCGTTATTCTCAATCTGAAAATACCATTCAGAAATTATCCTGTTTGGTGTTGAGGTAACAATTAAATATCATTCCACTATAGAAATACCTTTCTCTAATGGAGATAATATGACTAGTGTAACAGAAAAAGAAAGCAACCCCACCGTTTCTGGTGAAGGGGTATTTTCGGCATGACATCGGCAGTATATCATTATTACTATCAGCATGACAGAGATCACAGTAAAATTATAAACAACACATGTTTCCGTGAGCTCGCCATATAAAGCTCTCCTATTCGCGGAGCCTTTTTAGATTGTCTATGTAAATATATTTACGTTTGTAAATATTACAACACTAGATCATTGGCGTTCTACTATTTCACCAATATTTGCTACGCCATATAAAATCTGTTAATAAATCTTCATCATAAACTATGCCACCACGATAACATAACACAAACCAGCCATTCTTATACAGACATTGTCTACGAAAACTGTCAGTTTACTAAAAAATTCCCCGCACAAAAGATTTACAAATCTTCGTAATAAAATTGTAACATTCTAAAAATATTTCATTCGTGTACAAATTTAGGGACTTTGAAATGGTGATTCATCAAGAAAAATAAAACATTGTTTGTTATATTATTAAAGTATCAAATAATCAAAATCATACGAAACACATTTCGCATGCAGCAAAAAATTTTGAATATTGAATTTTAATCTATAGTGAATAGAAACCAGAAGTCGAACTTTCTAAGTTATTGTGGTGTTAACACAATTCTGCACAACTTTGTATCACTCAGATCCAATAACGATTTAGGTAGAAACATGTGTACTGAATTGACAAAATTAAATTTATGACTCTAAACTCTCTGATCGTCTTATTTGCTTCCCAATGGCTGTAGAGTAGATTTACCTTTTTGAATATTTGTTTTCCCAACGTGTTGAGTTAAAACTAATTTTTTTCCCATTTTAGCGTTTGGGGAGAAACTTGTTTACTATTTGATCCGTTACTATAATCTCCATCAGAATACTTTTTATAATAATCGAACTCCTCTAATATTAAACCAAATACCCATATTGAGGTGCTTTTTAATACTTTTTATATCGATCGCAAGGTCTATTTATTTAATTTAAATAGTTATTTGTGCAACTAGTGAGCAAAGTGAGCATTTGCCTCACTCGAGAGAAATCCTTACTCACGAGCCGTAGGCGAGTGAGGAATGGTTTCTCGAGTGAGGCGATTGCACTTTGCACTCGAGTTGCACATTATATTTTTCCTACAGTTACCATAAAACAAATAAATTGGTAAAGAAACGTAACATATTTTTACACAGAAGTGAACTTTTAATATGACATTTAATGTGAAAGTAGCATTAATAAATCAGAAACAAAATTATAAAATTATTTTGTAACTGCCAATGTTAATGTTATGTTTGATTTGAATTGTGGATTTAAGCATTGAATAAACGCCCCAAAGAGTAGAAGATTTATTAACCTTTGAATTTTCAGCAAAATATGCTAAAAGTACATTTTCCGTTGGGCTTTTTACATTCTTACTTTCACACCAGGAAGTAAACAATTCATACCTTTTTTCATATTTATGTTTTGATTTCTCTGGAAGAAGATTTAGAGACACATTCCTCGCCACATTTTTTAATTCTTCTGGAGTACAAGATTCTTCTGGTGAACTATTATTACTAAAATCGTCATTAACGTCCATTTTGCGACAGCAAAACCACCTTCAATGTTTACAAATGGCAAATCAATGAAATGGTGGCTTCTGCCGTGACCGGAAGTGTTGTGACAAATATAACAGTACAACAGCTGACCAGCTGATTTACAGCCAGTGCTGCCAACGTATTTCGCGCGCATACGACCTTGTCTGCATGTTACGCGCTCACTATTTCGTGCCTTCACGTTGCAAATCTGGAGTGAGACAAAGTAATTAGAGTGAGACAATGTTAACATTGTCTCACTGATGAGCGAATTGGCCACTTTGCTTTCTCAAATCAGTGAGAGAACATGTACATTGTTAGGTAACTGTAGGAAAATATATATACAACATCGAAAAATAACTTATAAATGAAATCCCATAGAGGGGCTTACAAATTTCACATTAATTTATATTACCTAAATTTTAGATAGTGTAACGTCTATCACCCAGCCAGTAATGGTTGTATTGGAGGCAAATTTAAATAGATGAATGTATACCTGAAAGATACATAATTCCTTTCTAAAAATAAAATGGTCGGATTCAGGCGTGAAGTTGTCTCTTTATTGATTAAACTAAGGGTGAGACAATCGTGGGAGGGAAACGAGGACAACCTCTGACTAAAATCAGTAGTGAGAAGGAAAGTCTAGAGCATAGTCATACACATCTCTAAATTGAAAACATTAATAAAACTATGTACCTGGAAATGAAGTTTCTAGCATATTATATTTTTTCTCGAACGATTTCACTGCAACGTTTCACTATATCCACCTTTTTCGGTAGAAACGTTGTTTGACTTTTGGGGTTTTATATTTCTTTTTAAAAGAATTTATTAATTATTTATTTTAAGACAACACGATATTCAATAATGAAATTTGTATCAAAACACCAAATTGTCATTTTGAAACCATTAAGAGAAACATTTTCGTACATTATAGGCAATGAATTCTAATAATTTTATTAACATTATCTTAATTCCATAAATTTGGTTTTAGGCTAATTCTGGGTGTTGTTAAAAATTACCAAGAAGTTAAATTTTTAACTTTTTATCTACAACAACAAAATAATAATAATAATAAAGAATTTTGTTTTTCGTTATAAAAGGAAAATATTTTGTTCTACATATTTTGTAATGTTAACGGTTTTTGAGTTATTCACTTTAACATTTGCATTTTGAAAACGATCAAATAACGGTCTAATTGTGTTTTGTTTTTGGTAATGCAAAATCTTCACTCAATACCTTATATCTTCCAAAAACATAATTAACACGTGTAAAAAGTATAAAATGGCCGACAGACTAAATCGACGCTTTTCCGGACCACCTATGTTTATATAAAAATTATCTTATTTTTAGCTCGACAAATATTACCGTGTAATTTTCAATCATCCTGTAGTTATTACAAGCTCAGAGTAACAAACAAGATTATTTTAGTCAAAGATGTAACATGATTACGATTAACGTATTTTTAATGCAGTGAAAATATGACTAGCGTTTCTTATTTTATTTTACCGTGCATGTTATTTTGACCTTGTTTTTTAATATATTAATGGTTATGTTTATAGTTATTAATGGTTACAACTGAAGAGTGATAACAATTGGATGTTATTGATTTAACCTGAAGACGACAAATGTGGGTATGAAACGCCGTAATTACTGCATTTAAATTAAATTAAAACTTGAACACAATTTCTCACAAATAAGTCTATAAAATAACTCATTACTAAATAATCTGAATTTCGTAGCTTGTGTATCACTGCAGCTTAACGGGAAACACATAATTCAATTATTAAAAAGTTATTACTTTATAGTTATTCTCATATTTTTAAATTACATGTAAGGCTGTTTTCACTATTGTTCAGCTGTAATTTTGAACTTCTTCTCACTATAAAATTAACTATGTGCGTTAAAACTAGTATAAACTACATTGCCATCAATGTAATCTAATAAATAGCTGTTATAACACATCCTATTAGAGAATTGAAAACAGTTATGGATATTTGTTTATTTATTTATTTATAATTTGTTTATTTTATGTTAATAAGGACACATTTTTATTTGAATCCTTAATAAGCTCCAAAGTTAACAAAATTCTTCTTGTCAATCTTGTTAAATACAGGATTACCCATATCATTGTACAACGATATTAAGCAACGAACATCTGTCACTTGTATTTACATTCAAATTAACTGCGAATCCTTCAGCTCAGCCAGCGGTGAGTCACGTGATGAGATTATTTACATTGGATCAAAAGATTTGAATAAAACCTCCCTCTAGAGTATCAAGGGATGAATATATAAAGTTATTACAAATAACGTATTCAACAATTGGCTATGTAAGAAACTAATCATGTACATGTTTTGATGTTTACATCCTTAATTGGAAGATTCATTTTAAACAAATCATTAATTTATGGGCATCAGTAACAAATGTTCTTTAGATTAATAAAGCTGAACCTGATATAGTTTGAATCATATTTAGGTTATTAAGTTTATATGGGAACAGTGGATTCGGTACGTAAATAAAGTACAACCTAATTTATGCCTTATCCTCTCTTTACATCATGACAGTCTTCAGATTTTAAAATCAGTGAAATTGAAAATAAAAATAGATTAAAAGTATTCGTTCATGGGCCAAAAAAATGGTTTAAATTCAACAAGTTGAATACCCTACCCATTGTTATTGTTAAAAACGAATGAGTACTATTGATGTAGACACAATCTCTAAACAAAATATTGAAGATAATTAATAATGGACTTAGTTTGACTGAATATGTGACTTAGACATGTACAAGGTTTCTTTAAATAAACTTAAACATGTTTTATCGTTACACATAAAAAAACAAATTGCAAATTTCGGGAAATGCCATAGTTTAACAGCAGCACTGCAGTCAATGACATGGCTGTTGAAATTGCTTTCATATTGCGGTGTGTTGAAAACTATTTTTTTACGATTTATATTTGATTTAATTCTCTGGTTAGCACATTTACAAAAAAAAATTTTTTTAACTAGATCATCTAAAAATGTCTCCCGTACTCTTTAAAATCTATCTATTGTCGTGTCCAGTTTGCTAGAGTTAAGTTCCTGTGGGTTCCACGAGGTTTGATGGAAGTCGTTTAGTAAGTTACTTGCATTTTTGTGTTTGTGTATGTGAATCTGTGTGTATGAATAAATGTTTTTTTTTTCTATCAGGAAAGTTTTATGTTTTTAACATTCATTTAATTTTTTTCAGTGTTACGTAAATAGATAGTTATATTATAATTAACATATGTTGTTAGTCTCTTCTTCTTTTAAAATTTAGTTTTAGTTGATAAATAATTATTACTGAAAAGTTGTTCATCATTATCATTTTATCTATTTTTCTTTATTGTTTTCTTTTATTATCAATTACTATTGTTGGTACGTATTACTATTTTAGTTCTTTATACATTGTCACCTACTTAATTTTGCTTTCTTGTATTTATTATTATTATTTTATGTTATTGGTTGTTTTAAATAATTTTTCTATAATTTACGAAGATTTATAGCAGTGTTAAGTGATTGAGAAAACCTGATGGTCCTACTTTGCCCTTTAAGTATTAAACTCTAACTCTAGAAAGAGGCATGACATTACACTTTTCCTTGAATGTAGGTAGAGTGATTGTTTGTCGAATAATTGAGAATTGTTGGTAGACAGTTCAAATATCGATTCATAGACAACTATTTAACAATGTATTGAACAGAACACGGTACTGTTGAAGATGTTTAGCATATGCTTTAAACATTTTTCGATCATGTATAATAGTGAATATGTGTCCATTGCTTAGAAACGTTGTCAAACTATCCTACTAACATGCACTTAATTATAAACATTTTTATTACAAAAAATAATATAAATTTAAGTGTATAAAAATCTACTGTGAAAAATTTTAATCTAAGAAAATAATCGATAGAACTAAGGTCGGGTTTAATGTACTTCCCAGTATAAATGCAGGATCAGTTTGGTAATCACAAAACATTAGAGCTCCGGTTTTTGGCTAATCTTCATATTTAAAGTCGCTTGAAAAACTCTTTGTCGCTGTCGTCTGTAAGAATGATAGCTGTTTCAAAAATTAGGATAGGAACATGGTATTTGGTTTAGAGGACTAGATTTGCTCATACAGAACGTTCTTAAACTTCGAAAAATCTAATTAAATGTAAAAATGGCGGCCATTTTAAACAGTTTTGTATGTTAATTTAAAGACTTGCAATGATAAAAAGTCTTGAAATATACCTCGTAAATACACATCTACAAGGTCCATTATTATGTAGCAGAAGTCAATAATGTAGTTATATTAACTTCATATCCTGTGTACAATTTTTTAAAACAAACTTATCTTATACTGGGTTTTAAGACCTTTTGATCTATCTATAACATATAACATTTCCTACGAGGAAAAAAGACACCAACTTTTGGGCATTATCTGGTTATTCTTATTGATTGATTATTTTTAGGGTTATTTGTATGTAATTGATTTGGTTATTTTTTATTGTATGGTAAAGCAGGATAAGTACTATATTTACTAAGTAATTGGAATACATAGTAGGGAAGTAATTGTCTTTACTACTAATGAATCGCCGTTTTTTATTAATAGGTCGAGTTGTTTCGACATACAATTTTTTTTTATTTTTATTTCACCGATTTTAACATAATTGACATTTTTATAAAGGGTTTATAGTTCATGTTTATTTTATCGAGTTAATTCTTAGAAGGAAATTATGAGAATATAATTTTATTTTATTATTATTTTACAACTGGCTATAGTCAAAAAACTACACACAATAAAAGTAATGAAGTAAAAAAAATCATAAAACTAAATTACGAAAATACATTATATTGAATTAAGAAGCGACACTAAAGTACAACACAATATATTAACTGAAAGCCCAGACAAGAGATTACATCATTTTCAAAACCGTGTTATTAATCTATGCTAAACAATTACCTTTACTTGAATTAAATTAGGAACAAAGTTAGGCTAGTTAAAGACTATGTCCAATATAAGATTTTCTTTTTAAATTGTATTGGTAATAATTTGGAAAACATCTCTTTTTCATGATGTTTATATGCTAATTAGTAGGTTTTTGAACATTTTTGAAATAAACAATTATTTAGTTCCGGGCACCAGGAATGGTGTTAAATGATAAGGAAATATTCTGATAATCTTGGCGACTCATTCATTAGTGAAGTTTTTAATAAAACCATAAGTAACGTTGAACCATTGGTGTTTTAAATATTTTTTTGTAAGAGAATAGGGATAACAATATATTTCTATTCGGCAAAACATATAACGCCACCGCAAGAACCTTAGCTCTAGAATATATTGTCAAAAGAAAGACGCCGACTAATGTAATAAGAAAAGGAAACGACTTTATTGGTCGGAATTAATATCAAAATAAATAAACCAAACGTATCTACAGATCTGTTAGCTAATCGAAGGGAATATTGAATGCCGTCATCTGAATACTAATTATTGCTATTACGTGTAAGCAGAAGCAAAGTGTGTGTTTACATGGACAAAACACTAATTTGAATTGCATACATCAAAGCATGGTTGTGAATAATTATACAGCAATTGTTAAGCATAATGGTTGAGAGGGAAATTTATAGCCTAGAGTATTCCTACGTTCAACAATATGTTCCGATGGGTATTTTACTTCTTAACATATACGTGGTATAGAGGGACTCATGTAATGTAGCCTGGGTATTCGTACGTTCAACAATATGATCCGATGGGTATTATACTTCTTCACATACATGTAATATAGAGAGAGTTATGTATTATAGTCTGTAGTGTTAGTACGTTCAACAATATGTTCCGATGGGTATTTTACTTCTTCACATACATGTAATATAGAGAGACTTATGTAATGTAGCCTGGAGTGTTCGTAAGTTCAACAATATGTCCCGATGGGTATTTTACTTCTTCACATACATGTAATATAGAGAGACTTATGTAATGTAGCCTGGAGTGTTCGTAAGTTCAACAATATATCCCGATGGGTATTTTACTTCTTCACATACATGCAATATAGAGAGACTTATGTAATGTAGCCTGGAGTGTTCGTAAGTTCAACAATATATCCCGATGGGTATTTTACTTCTTCACATACATGTAATATAGAGAGACTTATGTAATGTAGCCTGGAGTGTTCGTAAGTTCAACAATATGTCCCGATGGGTATTTTACTTCTTCACATACATGTAATATAGAGAGACTTATGTAATGTAGCCTGGAGTGTTCGTAAGTTCAACAATATGTCCCGATGGGTATTTTACTTCTTCACATACATGTAATATAGAGAGACTTATGTAATGTAGCCTGGGTGTCGTACGTTCAACAATATGATCCGATGGTTATTTTACGTATTTTACGATGGATGAAGAAGTTCACATATACGTAGTATAGAGAGAATTAAGGGTTCGTTAATATCCTAGGAGGTATTCTACTGGTTAGTTTCGAAATGTCTACTATTAATTTAATTATTGTCTGATTTTATGAACAACTTTTATAATAAAACTATTATCCTATGTTTATATCATTTCTTGAAACGAAATTGCAGTTATTTTACCTATTTTAAATTTAAAGATTTTGAGATGAATTATTTTTTCAAAATTGATTTTTAAATATACGAGTTGTTGATACGAGACTATAAATTAATCCTGGAAGGTTAAAATCATATGGAATATTTAGTTACCCTATAATAAATATTTTTTTAAATAATTTATAATTGCCAGTTTTGTAATTTACTAGTCATACATAACAGAAACAGCAGATTGGTTGAGCTATATGCTAATGTATTGTGAGCTGATGGCAATGATATTGTCAATAGTCCAATTAAATCAATGGTGCGTGATATAACGTTGTTTAGCAGAAATTGTGATTTGTAATTGGTAATTGTATTGTAGAACATGAGGAAATTGGAACAGAACATGCGAATATACCATTGTCTTATTTCTGTAGAAACGGATTTTCTTCTTATTTTTTATTTTGTTAATTTTAATTTAACGCAACCGTTAAGATATTTCTAAGCAGCCCTTGTAATTTCCGTCCGTAATGTACAAGGACATAATCAAAGCTTTAACGTGGTGTCAGTGCGAAGTAATTGTTCTACATTACATTACTCAAGTAAACTGTTTTATAATAAATCCAGATCAATATAAAAATTTAAAAGCCCAACCCCCTCCCGAGTTTTAAAACAATTAAATATGACAAATTTTGTCTTGGTTCTCAAAAATATTCTATTTAGTAAAATTAAACCGAGATGTATAAGATAACATTTGTATGTAAAGAAAGTATTTTCTTTATTTTCATGATTAGGGTTTGGAAATAAAGTGCCTAAATACCCTACAATTTATATCCAATTTTTGACAAGAAGAAATTCATTCCTTGAATATTTCAATAAATTAATGGAAACTCTTGTATAAGTTTGATGAATAAGCGTAAAACTTTCACTCTAACAAGAGATGAATTATGTAAACATATAAAATGGAGTTACAATATAACTCGGCTGTTACTGTGGTGATTTTCATCTGTCGGACCCATGTTGGGAGATATGTTTATTGAGGAAACTCAAAGTTTAGTCGTTGAGGAAGGGATGTTGTATCGAGTGATTGTAGAACAATTTCTCTGAACAAACCAAATAACAAGTGAAATATGAAGGTCGAGGCCCGTTCCTCATTAGTATATATTATTAATAAGATGTTTATTTAAAAATAGAACACTACACTACAAGTACGTAAAATTAAATTAAAAATTGAATAATATTTTAAAATAAAATTATAATATATTTCTACTACTTTAAACACTACAAAAAAGACACTGGAGTAATAAACTGCTTGATTGTGTTAATGTAGCTAGATATGAGATAGAATAAAACCAAGATCACTTCTAAGCAAGTATTCATTAAACTACATAACTTCTCCTACACACCTTTTTGTTTTAAAAAATTAGAATTTTTGTATATAGAATAAAATTATAATTTCATTAAACTGGTTATTAACATTTTAGAATATCAAATTCTATTAAATTTTAAGTCAAAACTGCAACGGAATAAATAACAGATCAATAACGTAATCAATATAATAATTGAAATAAATTTCCAAGTTTGAATTTATTATATTTATTTTGAATTATAAATGTTATTTGGATGTTTAGAAGTATGAATTTATCCAAATTAGTCTGACTTTTATAAAAGTTTGTGGATTTTAATACATATCAAATTTTCCAAAATAAGCGGTTTGTATACTTAATATTTAAGTTGCGTATTTCATTTGAATAAAACGATTCATTTAATTTAACTAAAATATTTTTAACGTTCGTACTATCAAATCTAGTACGATCCTTTCTTGATGCTTTTTCTAACTCAATAAAAATAAATATTCGATTATAGATATTACTATCGTTATATGTAATATCAAACCAGTTATCACTGTTCTTCAATATATTTCCATTAATTAAAATATAAATGTCCTTTTTCGTTATTTTAAAATTCATTAATAACTCAATTTTATTAGTTGTTTTAAGCTCAATAATTGTTGGATTCTAACAAAAAACTCAGTAATAGTAATTTTCCCATCAACTGGTACATTGTGGTGTTGTGTTGGTGTTACATTGCATCATCACCATCATATGTAATCAAAGTTAGTACAAAACCACCTTCATATATTGAGATTTTTACATCTGGAAAAAATCCAAATCCAAGATAATAAAAATATCAACACATTCATATTTACTTCCAACATTAAAGTGGATTCAAAACAAACGAAAATTTAAAATAACTGTTGACTCTGAAACGTCGTCTTACATTTTATTGTGCTTAAATGACCAACATTTTCCTTTTCCTCAACTACCTTATGTTTTCTTAAATATAATATTTAGAAAAAAAAAATGCATCGATATTATCATTTAATTTGATTGTACATCGTAAACCGGTCCATCATATTTGTTATTAAAACCTGCTAAATAATATGTCATTTATAACTGCTAAATGCATCTCCATATTCAATATAAAATTCAGTTTTCTTTTTGCACCGATTTATATGTAAAACATTCTCTGAATATCAATTTCTTTACTATTCCCTCTCCAAATAATACAACTTATGCTGCAACTATCTCATTTTTAATTAATATTTAATTTTCAGAAAATCTTGTTGGGATAGCCACCCCCACCCCCAATTTAAAAAAAAAATGTATTCTGTTAAATTATTTAGAAACCTTACAAAAATAAAATTGTTTATAGGAGAACGGTCACATTTATATGACTGTACATTTTGTAAATAAAAATGATTGGCATCTGTTATATAACGTTACTTAAGTTTGTTATGAAATTATGTAATTGAACAAATAATTGTATAAATTGATCATTAGATTGGACTGCACATAGATTCAGATTCAATTAAGATAAGAAATTTCAAGTCACGAATTGAATCAGTTATGGTAGCAAAGGTGTACATTTACAGTAGACTGTAGTCTTTTAAAATGTTAGAGTTACTTATTTTACCATTATACATCAAACTTCTTTTTCCAGGAATGTAGTTATATTTTTATAAAACATCATTTCTATTATCCTTATGTTTAAAATGTTTCACATTAGGTAACTTTAAAATGTATTTTTTTTGTTGTTCATGCTGTATTAGAAGTATATAACAAATTTATTAATGTTTTCATTCGTTTGGAAATAAGTAATATTCAACATCTTTTCTGTACAAAACGTATAGAATCATTACAACATCTCTTGCTACCATAGGGATGAGCATAGCTTAATGTGTTTTATATTTATTTTTCCCATATTATTGAGTGTAATATAAACAAATAAAATCTAAAATTAATAATTGTTTTGAATCTATTTGTAATCTATTAGATCTGTAATTTTCTACTAATTTGACTACTCTTTTTTTAAATTTACATTAATAGTCTTAAAATTTGCCCTTTTAATAACCTAGTGGCGTTATATTAATAAATTAATTATTTAATATATTATAGTGGCGTTAATTAATAAATGGTATATTAAAAATCTGGTGATTTAATGATGTATCCATTAATGCTAAATGTTTCAAGATCTTATTATTACTAAATATAAGGTTTTGCCCTATTTCCAATGTTGAGAAATAAACAATAATTGGTTAAACGTGTTTATTTTGAGGACCTACATTTAAATAAACATTAGTTTCATTAGATGTTGTTAAAACTGTTAATAGACGTTGTTTTGTAAACAAAACGTGAATAATTGAAGAAAGTCTGAAAGGGTATGATTACGTTACCACGGAGATTTGGAAATAACGAAAGGATTGTGATATAACTGTTGATGGAAAACCGACACTGGCTAGAAGATAACAGGACGACAAACGTTGATTTTTTTCACTAGAAACCAATTAAATATCTACAGTTACACCAAACAATTTTCTTCAATAATAATTTTCTCAACAATCCAATAAGTTATTTAAATTTGTAAGGAACTGTCCTGCAACAGCTATAAATCTCCCACAGTAACGTTCTCCCAAAGCTTTTATATATAAGTTTTATCTTAATTATGAATATTAAACAATTTAATATTACTCCTGCGATGGCGGCTTAATACGTCTCGCTTAAATCACTGTTTTATTCCTTCCTCGGGAGATTTTATTGTAGCTTTGGTAACCGAAACAAAATAATTGTTGTACCATCTATCTTATTTCCAATTGAACATTTTCCAAAAGGAAATTTTGAAGACGTAATCCAAAGAAAGTATAGGAAGATTTGAATTTCACCATGCGTTTGATTAGTCTACACAAATGTATTATCGGGTAATGTTGTACACGTATAACTGTTGTCATTGGATATCTTCTGCAACAAACGCTCTCATTATAAACGGTCTATCTTAATTATTATAAAGTTATATATTTCCTATTTCAAAATTTACACTGTTTCAGTTATTGGTTCATTATGGTTGCTCATGCATCAGTGAAGATGGCGGTATTGTCGTTGAAACTGTTTCGATTTAGTCAACGTCTTATTTGTGAGAAATTGTGTTAAAATTTTATTGTAATTTTAAGAGATCTCACAAATAAGGATCTCCATTTATTTACAGTGAGAACACTCTAGGCGTTGTGTTTCACGAATACCTGATGTGTACACTTTATCTGTATAATGCTATATACACTGTATAACATGTACTAAGATTAACGCATCTCCAATTTTATTTTATAATTGAAGGCCTACGTTAAAAAATTTAAGGCATATAATTTTATCCATGTTTAATATAAAATATGATATGCCAAAATGACAAAATTTCATATTGGTTACAAATATAAGTGCGGTAACAAATGTCAGCAAGAACCCTCCTTCTCTTGTGACTCACCACACAATTACTTAACCCAATAATAAAAGCAATCTGTTTCCTCTCCTCCCCTCATCTCATATTCCCCTCCCAGATAACCATTTTCAAGGATTAAAGGAAATCCCCAGTGCCTGAATACAATATCCAATCAGTACCATTGACAGACTTCCTTATAAATTCTATAAATTGTTTAATTTATATAACTCATATTCCCTACATTTAATATTGATACAATATAAATTCCAGATTGTAATGATTAAACATGTAGCATGTTATCACGCGAAAAATTCACTATGATATGTCTATTAATTTACCATGGGTAATATTAGTTGGCACACAATTGATCAATATAATTAACTGTGATACAGACTTTTCGCGACATGAATGTTTTAAACAATAGATTTGAAAAACTTGATGATGCAATAATTACGGAGCAGGGTAGAATGATGCTTTAATAAATGGATGCAACACTAGAATTTAATAGATGTAGAAAGCTTAACAGTTTAAGGTGCAGCAAATATAACTGGTCTTTTTCTGAAGAACGAGGAAAAGTGGAATATGGTTGAGGGATACATTGAGGATATTCTGATGCATAAAAAGGACCAAGACAGATCTAATGGGACGTTTAAGAATTCAACCTGAAAGTAGCCCTGACTAGACAGAAGTGATACCTTGTATAGTAGTAACGACAACTATCACAGGGGATGATAGAAGATAGCTTTTAGTGGGTAAATCTGGATGAACCGGTATTCCCAAATACCGAGAGGCAGGTGTTTCCTAATGGTGCTTAATGCATTACCTACTTCATCGGAATAAAATGTAATACAAAATTATGTAAATCGTTAAACAACATAAGAAATAAATAGTTTAAAAATTATATTTCTGAGCCATCAAAATTATTTTAACCAGACTCATCATAAGACACTAAGAGATTGAATGTATTACATTTAAATTCATCCAAATTTATAAATATTTTTCAATACTCATTTAAATTTCAAACTAAATTAAATTTCAAATTTGTCTTATATTATTTTCATAAATCATATAATGACCAACTAAGCCACAAAATTCATCACTCATGTGTTACGCCCTAACTTTAACACATCTCTATTCTTCTTACATATATTACTATAAGTATATTATATAAGATGAAGTTAATGTTTCTCAAGTGGTTAGATGTTAAGACACTCAAAATAACTTAAAATTTTACAACTTTGAATAATAATAGTAGTACTTTATGAACAATGTTTTTATTGATAATAAACATCATTATGATAGTTATATATATACAAGGAATATATATACTTTATTAATATTCAAATTTATGCGACAGAGTGTTTGTCGAACGATGAATATTACGCAATATACAGGGACTGAAATATGCAGAATATATATACAGAGAAGAATTCAAATTGTAATTTTTAAATGAATATTTGATGGTTACATTTTAAATTGCAAATTATGATTATAACTTTTTTTTATACAAAACATTTTTCCAACTTCCAACTGAGGTGATAGAAAAAGTACACAACATGCACGGTTTTAATTGTAGCCGGACTGAAAATTGTGTGAAATAACTCGGAGTGCAATACAATCTGGACTAAGCTATTTCGAAAGAATTATACTTTATGAATGGAAGTTTATATTTTCGTCAATTAAAACTCCCAACAATTTATACGAGTCTGGAACTAAATTTAAATGATTTGTTGAAATTAGTTATTCAGTTTTTTACGTCGCAATTATTAATTGCGTTTTATATTCAGTAAATTTGAAAATCAATTTACTGCAATAATTATTAAAGCAGTGATATTTTTTTTAAGGTCAACGATACTCAAAACCTGATATCATCAGTAAAAATTGCAGTTGTTTGTACTATTATTATCTGTCAGCTCATTTACATAGACCAAACACAATAATAGACCCAATATCAATCCCTGGTGGACTCTTCTAGATGAGTAGTGCGACACACAAGAGTCTGTGTAAAATACAATTGAGTTAGGACCGCAACCAATCATTTGTATTTATGAATATGTGATTACTATCTCAATTCGTTTTTAATAGAGTTATATAAACTGCAAACAGAGGATTGGTGAAATTAATAGTTATTATAGTAAAAAGTATTTAACATATATTTGTATTTAAATATAAATTTGAAAACAGTAATCGTATAATAAATCAAAACACAATTTCAATTCACAAGCTGTTATGAAATAAGTTCATTTTCAATGAGTTTAGAACATCGTTAGACATAATCCAACCAAGCGTTTGGCTGGATTTATTAAAATTCATAACAAGTAAACAAATCAGCAATACAACTGTTGTAATTATTATTAACATATTTTGTGCCAAGATGGTCCCTAGGGTAACAGTAAAATTAACATAGTGAAGCGCTGGCAATCTGTAAGATGTTTAGCAAATACAAACCTTTATCTAAAAATTCATCAACATGGAAATATTGTATTTGCTTGATTTATTGTTTATTTTGTATATGTTGTTTGTATGTTGTTTGTATTAAAGTTTTAAATATATAAAAAATACAATTATTTATTGTACAAAACTATATTAATCAGTGTATTAGAAATACGGCAAAGCAATGTCACGACAATTAGTTATTGATCACGCTATGCACACTATAGTATTAATTAGACTATTACAAAATACAGAAAAGCAATGTGACAGACAACTAGCACTGTAGTTATTGATGACTCTATATTCAGAATTGTAATAATCAGATTATTACAAAATACGGCAAAGCAATGTCACGACAATTAGTTATTGATCACGCTATGCTCACTATAGTATTAATTAGACTATTACAAAATACAGAAAAGCAATGTGACAGACAACTAGCACTGTAGTTATTGATGACTCTATATTCAGAATTGTAATAATCAGATTATTACAAAATACGGCAAAGCAATGTCACGACAATTAGTTATTGATCACGCTATGCACACTATAGTATTAATTAGACTATTACAAAATACAGAAAAGCAATGTGACAGACAACTAGCACTGTAGTTATTGATGACTCTATATTCAGAATTGTAATAATCAGATTATTACAAAATACGGCAAAGCAATGTCACGACAATTAGTTATTGATCACGCTATGCTCACTATAGTATTAATTAGACTATTACAAAATACAGAAAAGCAATGTGACAGACAACTAGCACTGTAGTTATTGATGACTCTATATTCAGAATTGTAATAATCAGATTATTACAAAATACGGCAAAGCAATGTCACGACAATTAGTTATTGATCACGCTATGCTCACTATAGTATTAATTAGACTATTACAAAATACAGAAAAGCAATGTGACAGACAACTAGCACTGTAGTTATTGATGACTCTATATTCAGAATTGTAATAATCAGATTATTACAAAATACGGCAAAGCAATGTCACGACAATTAGTTATTGATCACGCTATGCACACTATAGTATTAATTAGACTATTACAAAATACAGAAAAGCAATGTGACAGACAACTAGCACTGTAGTTATTGATGACTCTATATTCAGAATTGTAATAATCAGATTATTACAAAATACGGCAAAGCAATGTCACGACAATTAGTTATTGATCACGCTATGCACACTATAGTATTAATTAGACTATTACAAAATACCGAAAAGCAATGTGACAGACAACTAGCACTGTAGTTATTGATGACTCTATATTCAGAATTGTAATAATCAGATTATTACAAAATACGGCAAAGCAATGTCACGACAATTAGTTATTGATCACGCTATGCTCACTATAGTATTAATTAGACTATTACAAAATACCGAAAAGCAATGTGACAGACAACTAGCACTGTAGTTATTGATGACTCTATATTCAGAATTGTAATAATCAGATTATTACAAAATACGGCAAAGCAATGTCACGACAATTAGTTATTGATCACGCTATGCACACTATAGTATTAATTAGACTATTACAAAATACCGAAAAGCAATGTGACAGACAACTAGCACTGTAGTTATTGATGACTCTATATTCAGAATTGTAATAATCAGATTATTACAAAATACGGCAAAGCAATGTCACGACAATTAGTTATTGATCACGCTATGCACACTATAGTATTAATTAGACTATTACAAAATACAGAAAAGCAATGTGACAGACAACTAGCACTGTAGTTATTGATGACTCTATATTCAGAATTGTAATAATCAGATTATTACAAAATACGGCAAAGCAATGTCACGACAATTAGTTATTGATCACGCTATGCACACTATAGTATTAATTAGACTATTACAAAATACCGAAAAGTAATGTGACAGACAACTAGCACTGTAGTTATTGATGACTCTATATTCAGAATTGTAATAATCAGATTATTACAAAATACGGCAAAGCAATGTCACGACAATTAGTTATTGATCACGCTATGCACACTATAGTATTAATTAGACTATTACAAAATACCGAAAAGCAATGTGACAGACAACTAGCACTGTAGTTATTGATGACTCTATATTCAGAATTGTAATAATCAGATTATTACAAAATACGGCAAAGCAATGTCACGACAATTAGTTATTGATCACGCTATGCACACTATAGTATTAATTAGACTATTACAAAATACCGAAAAGCAATGTGACAGACAACTAGCACTGTAGTTATTGATGACTCTATATTCAGAATTGTAATAATCAGATTATTACAAAATACGGCAAAGCAATGTCACGACAATTAGTTATTGATCACGCTATGCACACTATAGTATTAATTAGACTATTACAAAATACAGAAAAGCAATGTGACAGACAACTAGCACTGTAGTTATTGATGACTCTATATTCAGAATTGTAATAATCAGATTATTACAAAATACGGCAAAGCAATGTCACGACAATTAGTTATTGATCACGCTATGCACACTATAGTATTAATTAGACTATTACAAAATACAGAAAAGCAATGTGACAGACAACTAGCACTGTAGTTATTGATGACTCTATATTCAGAATTGTAATAATCAGATTATTACAAAATACGGCAAAGCAATGTCACGACAATTAGTTATTGATCACGCTATGCACACTATAGTATTAATTAGACTATTACAAAATACCGAAAAGCAATGTGACAGACAACTAGCACTGTAGTTATTGATGACTCTATATTCAGAATTGTAATAATCAGATTATTACAAAATACGGCAAAGCAATGTCACGACAATTAGTTATTGATCACGCTATGCACACTATAGTATTAATTAGACTATTACAAAATACAGAAAAGCAATGTGACAGACAACTAGCACTGTAGTTATTGATGACTCTATATTCAGAATTGTAATAATCAGATTATTACAAAATACGGCAAAGCAATGTCACGACAATTAGTTATTGATCACGCTATGCACACTATAGTATTAATTAGACTATTACAAAATACCGAAAAGCAATGTGACAGACAACTAGCACTGTAGTTATTGATGACTCTATATTCAGAATTGTAATAATCAGATTATTACAAAATACGGCAAAGCAATGTCACGACAATTAGTTATTGATCACGCTATGCACACTATAGTATTAATTAGACTATTACAAAATACAGAAAAGCAATGTGACAGACAACTAGCACTGTAGTTATTGATGACTCTATATTCAGAATTGTAATATTCAGATTATTACAAAATACGGCAAAGCAATGTCACGACAATTAGTTATTGATCACGCTATGCACACTATAGTATTAATTAGACTATTACAAAATACAGAAAAGCAATGTGACAGACAACTAGCACTGTAGTTATTGATGACTCTATATTCAGAATTGTAATAATCAGATTATTACAAAATACGGCAAAGCAATGTCACGACAATTAGTTATTGATCACGCTATGCACACTATAGTATTAATTAGACTATTACAAAATACCGAAAAGCAATGTGACAGACAACTAGCACTGTAGTTATTGATGACTCTATATTCAGAATTGTAATAATCAGATTATTACAAAATACGGCAAAGCAATGTCACGACAATTAGTTATTGATCACGCTATGCACACTATAGTATTAATTAGACTATTACAAAATACAGAAATGCAATGTGACAGACAACTAGCACTGTAGTTATTGATGACTCTATATTCAGAATTGTAATAATCAGATTATTACAAAATACGGCAAAGCAATGTCACGACAATTAGTTATTGATCACGCTATGCACACTATAGTATTAATTAGACTATTACAAAATACCGAAAAGCAATGTGACAGACAACTAGCACTGTAGTTATTGATGACTCTATATTCAGAATTGTAATAATCAGATTATTACAAAATACGGCAAAGCAATGTCACGACAATTAGTTATTGATCACGCTATGCACACTATAGTATTAATTAGACTATTACAAAATACCGAAAAGCAATGTGACAGACAACTAGCACTGTAGTTATTGATGACTCTATATTCAGAATTGTAATATTCAGATTATTACAAAATACGGCAAAGCAATGTCACGACAATTAGTTATTGATCACGCTATGCTCACTATAGTATTAATTAGACTATTACAAAATACCGAAAAGCAATGTGACAGACAACTAGCACTGTAGTTATTGATGACTCTATATTCAGAATTGTAATAATCAGATTATTACAAAATACGGCAAAGCAATGTCACGACAATTAGTTATTGATCACGCTATGCACACTATAGTATTAATTAGACTATTACAAAATACCGAAAAGCAATGTGACAGACAACTAGCACTGTAGTTATTGATGACTCTATATTCAGAATTGTAATAATCAGATTATTACAAAATACGGCAAAGCAATGTCACGACAATTAGTTATTGATCACGCTATGCACACTATAGTATTAATTAGACTATTACAAAATACAGAAAAGCAATGTGACAGACAACTAGCACTGTAGTTATTGATGACTCTATATTAAGAATTGTAATATTCAGATTATTACAAAATACGGCAAAGCAATGTCACGACAATTAGTTATTGATCACGCTATGCTCACTATAGTATTAATTAGACTATTACAAAATACCGAAAAGCAATGTGACAGACAACTAGCACTGTAGTTATTGATGACTCTATATTCAGAATTGTAATAATCAGATTATTACAAAATACGGCAAAGCAATGTCACGACAATTAGTTATTGATCACGCTATGCTCACTATAGTATTAATTAGACTATTACAAAATACCGAAAAGCAATGTGACAGACAACTAGCACTGTAGTTATTGATGACTCTATATTCAGAATTGTAATAATCAGATTATTACAAAATACGGCAAAGCAATGTCACGACAATTAGTTATTGATCACGCTATGCACACTATAGTATTAATTAGACTATTACAAAATACAGAAAAGCAATGTGACAGACAACTAGCACTGTAGTTATTGATGACTCTATATTCAGAATTGTAATAATCAGATTATTACAAAATACGGCAAAGCAATGTCACGACAATTAGTTATTGATCACGCTATGCACACTATAGTATTAATTAGACTATTACAAAATACAGAAAAGCAATGTGACAGACAACTAGCACTGTAGTTATTGATGACTCTATATTCAGAATTGTAATAATCAGATTATTACAAAATACGGCAAAGCAATGTCACGACAATTAGTTATTGATCACGCTATGCACACTATAGTATTAATTAGACTATTACAAAATACAGAAAAGCAATGTGACAGACAACTAGCACTGTAGTTATTGATGACTCTATATTCAGAATTGTAATATTCAGATTATTACAAAATACGGCAAAGCAATGTCACGACAATTAGTTATTGATCACGCTATGCACACTATAGTATTAATTAGACTATTACAAAATACAGAAAAGCAATGTGACAGACAACTAGCACTGTAGTTATTGATGACTCTATATTCAGAATTGTAATAATCAGATTATTACAAAATACGGCAAAGCAATGTCACGACAATTAGTTATTGATCACGCTATGCACACTATAGTATTAATTAGACTATTACAAAATACAGAAAAGCAATGTGACAGACAACTAGCACTGTAGTTATTGATGACTCTATATTCAGAATTGTAATAATCAGATTATTACAAAATACGGCAAAGCAATGTCACGACAATTAGTTATTGATCACGCTATGCACACTATAGTATTAATTAGACTATTACAAAATACAGAAAAGCAATGTGACAGACAACTAGCACTGTAGTTATTGATGACTCTATATTCAGAATTGTAATAATCAGATTATTACAAAATACGGCAAAGCAATGTCACGACAATTAGTTATTGATCACGCTATGCACACTATAGTATTAATTAGACTATTACAAAATACAGAAAAGCAATGTGACAGACAACTAGCACTGTAGTTATTGATGACTCTATATTCAGAATTGTAATATTCAGATTATTACAAAATACGGCAAAGCAATGTCACGGCAATTAGTTATTGATCACGCTATGCACACTATAGTATTAATTAGACTATTACAAAATACAGAAAAGCAATGTGACAGACAACTAGCACTGTAGTTATTGATGACTCTATATTCAGAATTGTAATATTCAGATTATTACAAAATACGGCAAAGCAATGTCACGACAATTAGTTATTGATCACGCTATGCTCACTATAGTATTAATTAGACTATTACAAAATACAGAAAAGCAATGTGACAGACAACTAGCACTGTAGTTATTGATGACTCTATATTCAGAATTGTAATATTCAGATTATTACAAAATACGACAAAGCAATGTCACGACAATTAGTTATTGATCACGCTATGCACACTATAGTATTAATTAGACTATTACAAAATACGGCAAAGCAATGTCACGACAATTAGTTATTGATCACGCTATGTACAAAATTATATTAATCAGACAAGTTAATAGAATTAATATTAATACGGCAAAGCAATGTTGGAAAACAGTTTTAGTTATTTATAGCGCTATATAGAAAACTGTATTAATCAAGTAATTACAAAATACTTAAAAGCAATGAGAGAGACAATAAGTTATCGATCATGGTATATTCAAAACTGTAATAATCAACTTATGATAAAATACGGAAAAGCAATGTAGCTTTACGCTAAATAGCAATAAATAGATCTGTTGTCTGATATCGTGACCTGAGATATACAAACCCCAACAGTAACATCAGAATATAGATATATGTGGAACACTGTATTATTCTATCTTATCTTGCTTCAACATTCAGCTGTAAAGCCATGGTGATCACGTATTGTAGCAGAGAGATTGATTTTAATCTAATAACGATATCAAATATATGGAATCTACCTATTTGTTCTCTTCAAATTGCAAAACATTAAGTTTGATTTTTTTTAAATTAATGGCCATTGTTCAATTTTTTTTTTTTTTTCAATAAACAAATTTGTTAATATCCATTAAAAAAAATTTAAACACATTTATTTCTCCAAACAAATATGTTAATCATATATTTCTTAAATTTAGTCTACAACATCAATCATGAACAAAATCCCTATGTGTGTTTCATTTTACAGAAAAAAATTATTAAAAGAAGGTATAGACAGATGGGAATCTCAAACATGAGGTATAAACATAGTCCATGAATTGCGTTAAATGTAATTAACCTAAATTAATAAGGTTTAAGAATTTTAGTCTCAAAAACAAAACCTTTAAACGCAGTCATACCTTATTGTTTATAACTATATTTTCTTAGGTTTGCTACGCAGAAATAAGGAGATTTGAAAACTTCAGATGGAGTTACTCTTTCACTAATGTGTGGATACATACCTTAAATTAAATAAATATCCCCATACAAAAATGCTATCCTTTTATACTAGTTGCACAATTACACAGCCCTAGACTAGAATTACATTAAGTTGAGTGAAGAGCACATACCATTCTGACTTTTCTAAAGAAGGAACTCAGTATATAAAACAGGAGATGGTAGGTAAGTAATGTAGAATCAGAGTGCGGAACTCAATATATAAAATATGAGATGGTATGTAGGTAATGTGGAATCAGAGGACGCAATTCATGATATAAAATATGAGATGGTATGTAGATAATGTGGAATTAGAGGACAGAACTTATGATATAAAATATAAAATCGTTGCTAGATAATGTGAAATCAGACGACAAAACTCATGATATAAAATATGTAATCGATGCTAGATAATGTGGAATCAGAGGACAAAACTCATGATATAAAATATGTAATCGATGCTAGATAATGTGGAATCAGAGGACAAAACTCATGATATAAAATATGTAATCGATGCTAGATAATGTGGAATCAGAGGACAAAACTCATGATATAAAATATGTAATCGATGCTAGATAATGTGGAATCAGAGGACAGAACTCATGATATAAAATATGTAATCGATGCTAGATAATGTGGAATCAGAGGACAAAACTCATGATATAAAATATGTAATCGATGCTAGATAATGTGGAATCAGAGGACAGAACTCATGATATAAAATATGTAATCGATGCTAGATAATGTGGAATCAGAGGACAGAACTCATGATATAACATATGAAATCGATGCTAGATAATGTGGAATCAGAGGACAGAACTCATGATATAAATATGAAATCGATGCTAGATAATGTGGAATCAGAGGACAGAACTCATGATATAACATATGAAATCGTTGCTAGATAATGTGGAATCAGAGGACGTTACTCATGATATAACATATGAAATCGTTGCTAGATAATGTGGAATCAGAGGATGGAACTCATGATATTAAACACAAAATCGTTAGTAGATAATGAGGAATCGGAGGACAGAACTCATGATATAAACAGAACGTCGTATGTAGGTAATGTGGAATCAGAGGATGGAACTCATGATATAAAATAAAGAAACGTATGGAAATTATGTGGAATCAGAGGACGAAACTCATGATATTAAACACAAAATCGTTAGTAGATAATGAGGAATCTGAGGACAGAACTCATGATATAAACAGAACGTCGTATGTAGGTAATGTGGAATCAGAGGATGGAACTCATGATATTAAACACAAAATAGTTAGTAGATAATGAGGAATCGGAGGACAGAACTCATGATATAAACAGAACGTCGTATGTAGGTAATGTGGAATCAGAGGATGGAACTCATGATATAAAATAAAGAAACGTATGGAAATTATGTGGAATCAGAGGACGAAACTCATGATATTAAACACAAAATCGTTAGTAGATAATGAGGAATCGCAGGACAGAACTCATGATATAAACAGAACGTCGTATGTAGGTAATGTGGAATCAGAGGATGGAACTCATGATATAAAATAAAGAAACGTATGGAAATTATGTGGAATCAGGGGACGGAACTCATTATATAAAACACGAAATCGTAGGTAGATTTGTTTTTGTGACTCTGTTTGTGACCTGAGGATGACAATATAATTGTCGAAACCTGAATTTTGATAAACAATAGGAAAGATTTTGACGGACCTAAAATGTAATAATTTTAATTGAAAATAATATAATATTAAACAAAGCTATATTTGAACCTGACAGAATATATCAAACATATACATTCTGTTTCTTGAATTTCAAATAAATTGCAAATCCCTCAGTGCAGCAGAGCGGTACGTCACGGGATCGAATTATTGACATTGGATCAAAAGAATTGAATAAAACCTCCCCTATGGAGATTTGAGGGATGAATATATAAATGTATTACAAATAGCGTTAACACCAACTACTTAAAATGGTGATACTTTGACAACTAATTCTAGAGCTAAAATAATCAAAAATCGCCTTTAGAGGCAGAAAAGTAGAGTAATTACTTAATCTCTAAAATGTTTGAGTAAATGTTTCTGTGCTAAAGTTTTCAAGGTTGGTTTGTGGAGTTGTGCTATTGTTCTCGTGGAATGTCTTATTGATGAAGAGTCAAAAAATAATGCGTTACCGTTTCAAAGGGAAATCTTTCGCACTAAAATTTAAAGAGTAATTCTATACTCTACTGATACAAAGTTTGTGGGATTGTAGTATTGTTCTCCCGGAATGTACTCTAATATCATTATGATTAGAAAATAATATGAGATAGTCATACAAAAGATGAAATAGAAAGATCTTACCCAAAGTATGCTCAGCCCACAGACAGACAAGCTATATTTTCTTTCATTTACAAGAAGGTAGCAATGTAAATATTACTGGTTTGGTTTTTCCTTGAGAAATGGACTAATTGAATTCTAGTAATCTACTCGCTTAGTCCCGATTCGTTACTCGCTGCCTCAGTAGGGGGCAAGTCGTACAGTTCATTTGCAGAACTTTGTTTTCAGTCTCAGATATTTAGTTCAGTCAGTGCTCAGTAAGTAAATTTCAATTATTATATATATATATATATATATATATATATATATATATCAAACCAAACGAAAAATCAGTGTTTTATCTTAATTAAGTACTATAATAATTATCCAAATTATTGTGCTTTAATTAAACCGTGACAGACCCATCATGAACCACATAAGTGAATGTATTTAAAAATGTCTTAACTTATTCGTGTATATTGTAAAGCATCTGTATACAACATCCACAGGGATCTCGTGATAATATTAAACATACAGCTTTGATTCACACCCTGCCAAGAAAATTCTATTTCCTTAGGTTTTACAAGGTCTTTTTGAACTGTAGCCAAAAGAGCATTTGGCAGGATTTATTAAAATACATGACAAGTAAATATAACCAACGAGACAGCTGTCTTTACTCATACTGTTTAACAGATTTTGAAAATAAATAAAACGGATTAAGTGAAAGTGATGAATATTGGATACTGTCCAACGGAAATAAGATGTGTCAGTTTTGTATTTTAGGAATTCGTCTAAAAACAAACACACGTTTAGAGTTGGTTTATGTGTAATGAACCATATGTGTGCGTGCGCGCGTGTGTGTGTGTGTGTTTCAACTTCCAAAATATCGTGTAAGTTCATTGATCCACGATCATAAGACATCTTTTACTACGTCTAATTTAGAATTAACCTATTGCATTGTAAAGATATGTGATAATAATGGATTGTTCATATTATTAATTCGTTACCAGATAAATATCATCATTTGTGTATATAAAATTTAACGAATCTCAAAATTTCAAAAGAATAAATTAAGCCCTGTTATCAAGTGATAAACCTTTAGACTCTAGAATCATCTTGTATTATGAATTCTATTGTAAATTATATTCAAATCACAATGTGAAATACGACAATTGTTTATGTCCGTCCGAGTTTTACAAACGAACGACAACTTTTCAACTTCTCATCTTCTTAAATGAAATACACTTTGTGTACATCTCTCGGAGATCATCGATTTATACAAAATAAAGTCACATAGCCCCCGAATAATCTAAGAGCATCAGGTTCGGAAAAGAGAGCCTATAGAAAAGATGAAATAAAGAGATCTAACCAAAGACAACATGACATTAAGTGTAGATCCAACTAAGTCCTCTAGATTACTAAGCCCGTATTCATTGTAAGTGATGCCCTAAGGGTAAATTTACGAGTTAATTGTTCTCACTTCTAATACATTTTTTGCTTCCTTAGTAAACCTAATGCACAGATAGCGGTGCATAGCAAAACAGAACCGTAATATATTTTTAACGAGAACAGAACTGCCTTTTATCACGTAGAGGCTGGGAAGTGAAAATGACATCCATTATATATTAATGGCAATTTAAAACGAGTTAAACTTATCGCAAGCACTGGTTTACGAATAAATTATAAAAGTTTTCTAATTGCAAAAGTTTGGTGCGTAGGCTATAATCGATAAGATAAACTGTAACTATAAACCAATAAATAACTCCCATCTTGGTATACTTTTTCTGAAATAAAACTCTGCATGTATTTAAAACAAATTAATAAAATGACAATGGTCCCTCTTAGAAAAATCACTCTATTTCCCTGATAACTCCGCTATACCGGTCCCAAGACCGGAGTCCATTGTTATGGGAAGGAGGTTGGATAGAGGAGTAACACCTCCTAAAAAACCTCGGTCCATCTGGCCCGGATGGTAGTACCTTGTCAGAGCACCTTTCTATGGTTACTAGGTGAAAACCGGCCAACGTTCTCGATGGTGGATGAGAATATCCTGGATATTCCAACAGTGGAGAGAGCGGAAGAGCTTAGAAGATTAAACTAAACCATCACAAAGAAGGGCAAATGGTAGAAAAGGAAATGTTTTTACCAGGTTATAATGAAATGTTATATTACCACCACTACAGCCTATCCGTAAACCTGTGGTCATGTTTTGCAGGAACGGAAGTCTTGGCTTAACCGCCCGGGCTGAGAGGAAAAAAACCTCTTCAAAACTCACCCTAATCCTAAGGTAGGATACGTGCCGACAGGATGAATGATTGGTGGGAAACCAACCCTTAGCGCCAACCTTGATGGACCTGGCAAACATCTTTGTATTCCGCCTTCTCGTGGGAATGGGCGTTACTCTACGAGTGACGTTATATATCTGCCCTTTTCGTGGGAACTACTATGAGTAATAACAACAAACAAGTAAATGACAATAAAGACAATATATCAAAAAGAAAAGATCCTTTCAAAGGAAGTGCGTTGGTGACACGATCTCCAACTTCTACAATAATATTAAATAAAAATTGTGAAGGGAATATAGACGAAGATGATGATTTAACTAATGAAAACATCTTGCTCCAATCTAGGCTAAATGAAATAGAAATTTTTTTTGAAGGACTAAGGAATGAAATGGTGGCACTTCACCTGCAAAATGACGAGCTCAGGAAAGCATTAAATAATATTAAAGATCAAGATAAAGAAAAAGTAATGTAGCTCTTGAAGTAATGGAGTACCATACTGAGGCAGCATATGGAGAGGAATTGAGGCAGGAAACAGATTGGGTTCTTAAAATAAGTAGAAAGAGGATCGCCAAAAAAAGAAAAGCTGAATCGTCACCGGCAGAAGATCACTCGAGTGAAGAATAACACAAATCTTACTAATAAATTGCACCAGATGTCTCCACCAATTAATATGAGTGGTATTGTAGACATAAAGAACTAAACATTACGCTGTTAAATAATAATAGTTGGATTCTGATACCTACAGAAGTTTGGCAGATAAGTTATCTCATACAGATATCCAATGGCATACCTACGAAAATAAAAATGAAAGGCCCATTAGAGTTGTTGCAAGAGGATTAGAAGATATAATCGAAGACTTAAATAGGAAAGGCTTCAAAATATTAGATGCTGTTAATATGTTAAGGAAAGATATAAAGAGAAATGAAACAGGTGAAATGGTAGCTATCAAAAGGGGACTTCCATTGTGCATGCTGACGTTTCATAATGAAGAAAATATTAAGCAAATTTATGACATCTAAACCATACTTAGTATAGTAGTGAAGATAGAAGCTCTGAGGGAAAATGTTAAAGTTATACCACAGTGTAAAAGATGCCAGGGCTTCAATCATACTCAAGCGTACTGTAAAAAAGAACCTTGGTGTGTGAAATGTGCAGGGAAACATCTCACGTCGCAATACAGACATACAACACCTAAATGTGTCAACTGTAAGGGAGACCATCCTGCTAATTATAGAGGCTGTGAAGTGACCACAAAATTACAGAGAAGACGTAATAATGCCATGAAGTCACAATATCAAAAAAAAAAATTAAAAAAGAGTGTCTATACTCAGTCCTATGTAGGGAATAAAAAAGAGACAATAGATATTCCGACAAGTTCAAAAAACATGCACATACAAAAATCATACGCTAAAGATACAGGACAAAATAACATTGAGAATCTAAATACCTCTATAACAGACAAAATTGATTTGATTCTCAGGGAAATAGAAGAACAAAATGATACGAACAAATTGATTCAAGAAAGATTAAAAAAGTTATAAAAAGTATGGAAACTCTTAATACAAGAAAGAAATTATGAATCTCAACTTACGTATATTAACATGGAATGCTAATGGTGTGCAGCGGAAAATAAATTAACTGGAAATGTTCATGAAGAGTGAACAGGTCGATATTTGTCTGGTCTCTGAGACTCACTTCACTAATGAGACCAATTGTAAATTTTAAGGGTATGTTGTGTACAATACTAATCATCCATCTAATGCTAGAGAGGGATCAACTGTAATAATAAGAGACTGTATTAAACAACGTAAAAATGTGAATATCCAGCTAGACTCTATGCAAGTCTAAGTTGTGAGAGTGTATAATATGAAGAGTGAAAACTTTAATGTTGCGTCCATATACTGTCCTCCTTGATACAACTTGGAAAAATGTGCCTATGTGAAATTGTTCAAGTCTCTCGGTCATAAATTTGTACTTGGGGGAGACTTCAATGCGAAGCACTCCTACTGGGGCTAGAGAGTGACTACTCTGAAGGGTAGAATGCTGTACGAAGCTGTTATAGAGGTTGGTTGTGAGTTTATATCTTCAGGAAAACCTACATATTGGCCTACTGATCCGAAAAAGACTCCTGATATAATTGACTTTTTTGCAATCAAGGGACTTTCTAAAATATATATAGAAGTTGTGGATTACAATGATCTGTCATCTGATCACTCACCTGTGCTTCTTTTGCTTGGTGGAGAAGTTGTGTTTAAAGAAGATACACCAAGAATAATTAATAATAAAACTAATTGGAAGGGGTTTAGATATGAACTAGAAAATACTATTGATTTGCGAGTTGCTATAATTTCCCCAGTAAAACTGAATCAAGACGTTGAACTGTTTATCCATAACATACAAGAAGCAGCATGGAGTAATACTACAATGAGAGCACGTAAAATAAACACGGGTATAATGTATCGAAATAATGTTAAGGAAATGGTAGTTGAAAAAAGAAAGCTTCGGAAAAAATGGCAGCAAAGTCGGGACCCGCATGATAAAGCATTGTTTAATAGACTAAGTAATAAATGAAAACAATACATCAAAGAATTAAAAAATGAAGCAATAAACAGTTATCTTCAGGGTTTAACTGCTTGTACTGATACAGATTATTCGCTATGGAAAGCTACAAGAGGACTCAAAAGACCTATAACTAAAGTACCTCCTATTAGGAAAAATGGTGGGGGATTGGGCAAGAAGTGATAAAGAAAAATCAGACACTTTTGCGGAACATCTTGAACATACTTTCAAACCGTTTCCTAGGAAAACGGCGGATGAAACACTTTCATTGAACAAAGTAAATGATAATGTAAATATTAGGATGTGACTTCTAATGAACTTAGAGAATCTATTAAAAACTTGAAGGACAACAAAGCACCAGGGTATGACCTAATCACAGGGAAAATATTAAAAGAGTTACCAGATAAAGTTGTATTAAAACTGCAACACCTTGTAAATGCAGCAATCAGAATGAAACATGTACCAGCGCAGTGGAAAGTTGCTGAGATTATAATGATTCATAAACCCGGGAAAGACCCAACTGATAAGAAATCATACAGACCTATCTCTCTTCTGCCGATTGTTGGAAAACTATTTGAGAGACTTTTATTCAAACGTTTAAGACCAATAATAGAAGAAAGAGAACTAATTCCATATTATCAGTTTGTATTTTTAGAAGAAAACATTCGACACTTGATCAGGTGAACAGAATGACTCAAATAATAGGGGATAGCTTCAGAAGAAGAAAAGTCAGTTCTAGCGTCTTTCTTGATGTCTCGCAGGCATTCGATAAGGTATGGCACAAGGACTTGAAATACAAATTAGAGAGAGATCTTCCAAAACAACACTGTGAAATTCTCAGATCCTATCTTGCAGACAGAATATTCCGAGTGAAATGTGGAAGTGATTATTCGGAATTTAAAGTGATCACTGCTGGTGTGACACAAGGGAACGTATTAGGACCACTGCTTTATTTGCTGTATACAGGTGGTCTGCCACTGGTTGTGGAAACCACAGTCGCTACGTTTGCGGACGATACTTCTATATTGGCTGTTAGTGATAGTGTTAAAGAAGTAACAAATAAACTGCAGGAGGCCATCCTGGAGGTTGATGTGTGGACTAAAAGGTGGCGTATAAAACTAAATGAGTCTAAGTCGACCCATATTAATTTTACATATAAAAAAGAGAGAGAAGTGCAGCGAATAAACAGTAAAATTATTCCATTATACAAAAAAGAAGTAAAATATTTGGGAATGAATTTGGATTCAAAGCTGAACTGGAAGTCACACGTCACAAAGAAAAGAAAGGAGCTCGAGCTTTAATTCAAGAACATGTACTGACTATTTATATACAAAGCAGGATTAAGCACGAGAAATAAAGTACTGTTATATAAGCAAGTACTTAAGCCGGTGTGAGAGCTATGGACTGCAGATGTGGGGATGTGCTAAGAAAAGTAATATAAACAAAATTCAATTGTTTCAAAATAAAATACTTCGAATAATAGTAAATGCGCCATGGTACGTACGCAATGAATATATTCACAGAGATCTTAAAGTGAATACGATTGTTGAAGTAATCAAAGCTGTGGCAGAGAAGCACGAAAAAAGACTCCAAAAACATACTAATGTTAGTGTGCAGCAGATGATAGCGCATAGGAATACAGTACGAAGACTGTGTAGAACTAAACCCCTTGACATGGTGTAGTTTTGGTTAAGATTATATAGATGATAATATCAGAGACATTCAATGGAATGAACTTCTGAAACACCGTGATCTCTTATTTAAGTTATAACTACTAGATAAGTCTGTACTTAGTTGTAGTCCTGGAAATAAAATAATAATAATAATAATAAATAATTAAATAAAAATTTCCCCGATTGTAAATTTCGTTTTGAGGCCTATGGGTTGTTTTAAGCTGTAATCCTTTCTTTTTCAGAACCTTTCTGTCTGAAATATGTGTTGATTATGAACTAACTTCGGTTTTTGGCTTATTTCGGCCTATGACCTCGGGTATTTATTTTCGAGGGAAATAAATTTTATACATTATTGTTATGACTTGATCTTAAGGTATCTGTTGTTTTATATAAAATTGAACTCAAAAGAAGCAAATATTTAAAATCGTCCAAAAATATTAGTATTTCAAAGTTGGATTTTTACTAGGAGTCAGTTAATTAAAAATTTAAAATGTTCAGTTATCTTGGGGCTAAGAGTAGGGCGCAATAGAACCTAATCCTCATTAGACCACCAGAGTGAGATAACATCCTAGTGAGTACGGTATGACAATCGCTATAGCTCGTACCTACGCAAGAAAGTGAACCCCTGTGGGTAGAACACTTTACCAATTCATATAAAAAAGTAATTAATGTTATTTGACAACTTTTTTGGTTTAAAAATTAGATAAAATTTGTAAAACTTTGTACACTTTGAGTTTGCTCACCTTTGCAAAGTCTCGGTAAGGTTCACTGGTCTCTTCTTCGAGGTTTTGGAAGTTCTTTCACGCCTTGCTCGTCTCGGCTATCTTCTAGTTGGACCTCTCCTCCATGATTGACCACCTCTCTTCCCACCTAAGAGTTTATATATCTCTCTTGATTCATGAGGTCCACCACACTTGCAAGGCAAGCTATTTCAACAGTTTTCAGTTTTATCACAATAGTTTTTGAAGTGAAAACATCTATTGGCGCGTTGGGTACTTTTTTGGGATGGACTTTTTCAATAGAAATTGCGTCACGCACAGTACCGTAAAGCAACTTTAATATATATAGACAACGGATACGCGCGCACAGCGTGTATATAAACTCATATATCTGTGAAAAATATTGCACAAACTTTCTCACATACCCATATATATTAAAACAAAAATCTACAAAAATATTACACTAACTTTCTCACATACCCATACGTTTTAAAACCAAAAATCCTCGAAAAATATTGCACTAACTTTCTCAAACTCATATACATAGTCAAACTAAAATCAATGCAAAAATATTGCACAAACTTTCTCACGTACCCATACGTATTAAAACTAAAAATCTAATATTGCACTAACTTTCTCAAAATTCACATACATAGTTAAACTAAAATCAATGCACAAATATCGCACAAACTTTCTCACATACCCATATATATTAAAACTAAAAATCTAATATTGTACTAACTTTCTCAAACTCATATACATAGTCAAACTAAAATCAATGCAAAAATATTGCACTAACTTTCTCACATACCCATATAAATTAAAACAAAAATCTACGAAAAATATTGCACAAACTTTCTCACATACCCATATAAATTAAAACAAAAATCTACGAAAAATATTGCACAAACTTTCTCACATACCCATATAAATTAAAACAAAAATCTACGAAAACTATTGCACTAACTTTCTCCCCTAATCTATAAGCGTTACATACTGTTCATTCAAGTTTTCACTTCTAACGTGTGGTCTTAAGCACACCCAGTTAATTTTTTTTATCATTCTGGCCTTTCAAAAATACTTATTCTAATACTCTTAACTTATTCTCCTAATTCCCAACATAGCCTCTCTGGATTTAATCCTTTTTCACATATTATTGAGTTAGACCTCTATCTTTCATGTTTGTCATCAGGTCTCACTTGAACAACTCTTGTTCAATCAGGACGCTACTTTAGGTTATTCAAGAAGTAGGAGTTTTTATTTTATATTATTTCTTCATTTTTTTTTATAAGGCGATGATGACTGAATTATCAGCAAGAGAAAAAACCGACCATTACTAACAAATTTACCTCAGCTTTATGTATTATTTTGTGTTAAAAATTCATGATCTATTATTAAGGTGGTTTAATCGGATATTTGCCATCATTTGTGTTTAGAAAATCATACACGACGTTTCGAGAGTATAAATCAACTATCTTTATTAGGTATGAACCTAAAATATAAATGAAAAGACACCAACATGTATTACTTCTTTTTGTACAAATAATATACTACTACCAACCACATTCACTTTAAGCCATGTCATTAATATGAACAAAACTATTGTTAATAATAACTTTAAAATAAAAATCACTGAAAATTGGATTTATTTTATAGATTAGTAAGGGAAAGGAAAACACAGTTAATCGCATTAATTTAGATGTTAAATCACTATTGGTATGATGTCACTGATAGTGAATAAAACATAACTGTTTCCATTTGTTTGACTGCGGCAGTTGTGATACGAACATAGACAGTTTACTCTAATTCATTAATCTCCGATTACGATGGAAGCGTTTCTGAAATCAATTACTGAGCATTGATGTCCTTTAGCCTTGTGCAATATAGCCGCTCTCACGTGCAATAACCAAATGATTTAATAATCCCAATATAACGTTTCAACTATTTAATAATTGCCCTCCTGCTTGGCTTGCAATGTTGTATATCTGTTAACACGGCTACAACTTAGCTTACGTTTCATGTCGGATCAATTGAAGTTAAATCTCTGATAGTTTTAGAGGTACATGAGGATTTATTAAATGTTACAAATATTTGTTCCCTCTTAATACTTCTTGAGCTTAAAGGATAATATGTTTAATTTAACTAACACAAAGTTTATAGAGTATAGATTAATCAAGTGATAAAGACCAAGATAGCTAGGTAGCCTATAATTCTGGTGAAAACTAAAATTAGTGACTAAGAGGAAATTAGGTCACTTTTTTACTTGACCAAGAAGATTTCCCATTTTAATAACAATTTTAAGAAATTGGAAACAATCGAAATTAACCTGTTACAGGAAAGGCTTCATTTTGTCATTTGGATATAAATATTCAGTATTTGTTTTTCTTTTACATGTAGTTTAATGCTTATTTTTAATTATCTATGTATGACGTGTAATGCTCTAGAGGTTAAAGACGTAAACAGATTTTAATCAAATTTCGTATTTGAGCATATTTTGTTTTTATGTTACAATGTTTTTTTATTTATTTAAAAAAAAAAAAAAAATTAGCTCGAAATAGAGGATATTCGTCATAATTATAGAAAACTAAACAACTAATTAGATTTTCATAAAATTTCGCTCAAATATAGCTTAAGGCCTTAAAAGAAAAAAGTAATTATCCCCTATCTCTCGAAAGATTTCGTTTACTGAGTTCGCGATAACATTGGGCTCTTATGAAAAACGTAATTTTATCAAATAAACTCTACCAAATTTTGCATTCAAATGTTAGACAAATGTTGAAATTAATTACTCAAACCAGTTGCAAAATCGCGAACAAAAATATTACGGACCAGAAGTAGTTTGCAAGAAACTATGTTAAGACCTTGACCCAGTCATTAAAAAAATTGATTAAGATAGGGAAATCTTACCAACTACGACGGCACACGTTTTGGTACTAAAACCCAGGTTAATTTAGTTTAGAGTTTCATGCTTTATGATGATTATTATAACATAGTTTAAACATTATTTTACACAGTTTATCATATGTTACATTCCCACTCTGACATTTTACGATAGAGCTTTCTTGTAAGTTAAACGGATAGACTAATCTTGATTAAATTGTATGTATGATCATCTATAAGCCATTTAGAATAACATAAAATTTGGAAGTTACCATATACTACTAAGAACGCACTTTTTATACTACTAAGAGTTTTTTTTTTTTATCTCTAACGGTTAGGATTAAATTGTTCTCAAAACCTAAGGGATCAAACTAAAAGTATTGGTCTCTCCTCCCCAAACATTTTTCTTTTTAAATTGGTGTTGTAAAAGGTTTATATATGTATTTTTCAAAATAATCTCAACCGGTTTTTATCAAATGTTGGTGTGCCAAATACCAAGTAAAATTAATAATGATTTGAGAATGTTTGATATACAACGACAATGAACTTTGTCCGCCGTCATTATAATTTTTATTGCAATTAAATGAAGTTATGGCACAACTAATCGGAAAAGTAGCCGAGAACGGTCTTAGGAAAAATTAACACTAAGAGAGAAGTTTTAATGCCAACGATACTGAAGGAAGGTTGAAGTAGGATGGAAGATGGTAGGCGATGACAGGAAACTGTGAAAACTGGTTCACGTGGTAGATAGTGGAGTTTTAATTGTTAACATACAGTGGTCATAGAGTTTAAAATACTTAAAGGACCAGTCCATCTGGAAATGTGTTTGGCTCTCCTTTTGTTCACAACGGAATTGATATTGTGTGTCTTGCACTAGACATTTTGACGTTTCATGAGCTCACTATAGTCTTCAATACCGAAATGTTCTTATCTTTATCGCCATTGTACAAGGGACGGACGTTACTCAGAACACCACTTTTTCGGTTTCCTGAAGCCACGAAGAGTAAGGCATGAGTTAAGATAAGGAGGTCGACAATCCCAAACCACCCTATAATTTGTAGCCTACAATACTTACAGTGAAGTGTATCCATTCCGTTAGGTGCGGCAATGTTGTAATACAGTTTAATTATATTTTATGTCATACTTTTAAGAAAATAAATGTAAATTAGTCCCTCCCTCTCTTTCTCTTACTATAAGTGATTCTTCTATTTGTTTATTAATTATAGGATTATCCGTAACTTATTTACTAGCAGTAATGTAATATGAATGTGTTAAAATCATAATAATATGAAAGTGCTGCCCAGTACAACTCCTAATGAAATAAATCAAGTTTTAAGGTGGAGTTAATGAAATATTTATCGAGCTGTTGTTATACCTACGGACTAGATGTAATTTATGACACATAAATGTAAATACATAAACGCTATCATCAGCACATCCCTTTTTAAAGTTTATTGTTCCTCTCGCAGACAGTTCATATTAACGACATTCGTTTCAAAACCTTTCTGCTTTCAAATATTGAACACTTTTAAGCTGCAGTCTTTAATTTAAAGTAAATATTCATTCTTTATTCCACCGCAGAACGCGAATTTTCCATTATCACGAAAATGAAACGTTGTTATTATTCAATTTTCTCTGAAAATTCAATCTTACAAATCCGTGGCTCGCTAAAAAGAAAACAGTCGACTTATTAGTGGAAATTTATTTTCCTTAAATTTTGGAAAACATTAACAAAGTTCTTTAATCATATAAGTAGGAAAGGACAATTAAAGTTGGACACATTTTAGTACAACTCATGTATTATATTCATGCTCTTTCATTTGTAGTTTGGACTTACTGTATAATTTTACACTGGCTAACACTTTTTTATAATCTAGGTCAGTTACAGTTTCCCCTCCATCTACACACTCTACATGACGTCATATTTTCGTTCTGCTCTTTCTCATTATTTCTTTTCAAAGTTTGTTTTGTGTATATGTAATAAATCGTTGAAAATCACTTCACCTTTATAACTAACGATTTATACAACAATATTTCAAGTGAAAAATATACGACTTAGACTTAGAATCGAACCCAGGACCTTTGGCTTTATACGCCAACTGAGCTATCCTAGTCGCTTCCCACGATAGGACGTATTTTCAATACTTGCTGGTAAAAAACGAATCAGCGTTAAAATCAATATATTAAACATTTTCAATTTATGTTTACTTTAAACAAAGAGCCCTGAGTAGTATATAAAACGTTATGGACGTTTTGTCGTGTAACTGTTATTAGGGATGAAAGAATACCAATTCTCTCAAAATCATGTCCAAATGTTTAGGTCAAACTATGCCTAATACAGACCCAAACAAAATGTATTTGTTGTCAACCCTCAAAAATTGCTGCTTATTGTAAAGTTTTTATAAATCTTCTATGGCTCTAATGCCGATTTCGTTCATAATTTGTCAATAGTGCATATTAATTACCTAAACTATGTTGGTAATACTACAAACAATAAACAATTACT
Organism: Aphrophora alni; assembly: GCA_963513935.1. Lineage (NCBI taxonomy): Eukaryota > Metazoa > Arthropoda > Insecta > Hemiptera > Aphrophoridae > Aphrophora > Aphrophora alni. Next base: position 423,907 of record OY740770.1, read on the forward strand.
GTTAACGTATAGTATTCAAAAACTATCGACTGCCGTAGTTTAATAATATTTATACGTAACACAAATTTATGAAACAAATGATTTAAGTAAAGACTTCATTTAAATCTTAGACGACTTCCATTGTTGATTTTTATTCTTTTTTTGAAACTACCACCCTGATATCTTCGAAGATGTATAGTTTTCTTTGAAAACGTAATTCCCTTGTTAATTTGTGAGTGCAATGTTGTTTCACGGTAATTATATGTAAATTTGATGTACGAAACGTTGATAGTAGTACGAGTGATGGGAAGCGGACCTAAATACAGAAAATAATATCTCACTCTAGTCTGTTACTACAATTTCATTGTTTAATTTTGTATTGAGGAGAAAAATCTTTCAGTATAAAAATAAATCATAATGTATTAAAATGTTGACTGTAGATTTAGCACGGGCAATGTAAAGGTTGTAAGGTTTACATAAACTAATTATTACGCACATTATGAGAATCAATTTATTTATATCCACTAATAATACTGTATCCATATATTTAACAATAAATGTATACTTCCTTCTTTACTTAACATATTATTTTATCGGTCTGAGCAATCAACTTACATTCCATACATAACAGTTAAATCATCGTTTATAACAAAGATTTTTATTTTATTTTATTAAAATGAACAAAACAATAAGTTGTTGATAGAAGATTAAAATATAAATAAGCTAATAAGCTAACAATTTATTTAAACTTTACACTGATGTCTGTGTATGAATTGTTTAAGAATTTTAAGAATAATTATTTCATCCTACACCATAGCAGTTAAATAATCATTCCATCTTTGCAGTGTGATGATTTCAGACAACATAGTTAAATTATTTATATATAACTCATCGTTTTAGAAAGCTATCGTATTTTATATTATTATTATAAATATGTTAATTGGAAAAGCATTATTTAGAACCAACAGCTGTTTCTCTCTAATCATAATTACAATACACAGCATTACACAAAATATATTTTACTCTCTGTTATATTGGTAAAATAGTGAAAGTTTTGTGATGTATAAATCTCTTTTCCTTATTTTGAGATATTAACCTCTAATTATCATTTTCCCTTTCCAACCGGAATATCTTGAATCGGTATTTTCTGATAAATGCCAACTATTAAGTTGTGCTTGAGTCCTAAAAATAATAATTTAACAACATATTAATAAAACAGTTTATTTAAAATATAAGAAACAACAATATGTACATCTTTAATCGACCTCCTTTATCACTTCATGTTTGTAGTTGACTGCCCTAGTGGCAATAATAAAAACGGGTCTACTACAAGATTTTTCACGAATAATACATAAAAATAGTTTAATTTATATTAAATAGATTAAAATATAAATAGTATTTGTAACATCAAGTGTTGTGCCTTATGATAAGAGAAACAACTGTAACATTTGGCATTAGGATTAAATAAATATTAACATAATATTTTCTTTAATTCTTAAAACATTTAAAAATGACATGTTGATTCACATGCAATCAAAGTTCATTCTTCTTTTAGTTTGTTCTTCTTTATGTGAATGTTAATATTGAAATAGTTATTATATAGAAAACAATCATTCACAGTTGATCGCTTTGCTTTGTTCGCCAACCACACATCAACTATATTGTAATCAAATCCGAAGTTTAATTGAATAAATTGTCTTTTAATCTAATTCGAAATTTAAAAGCACTGACCTTGTTGTAATAAAGTTCCAAATTTGTTTTTTCCAATCATTATGTAATCAGATCTAAGAATTAGTTGCACTTGCTGTCTTGTAATTTGATCCGGAGTTTGTTTACACCAACTGATATTTAATCGATCTAGAGATTATTACACTTTCTGTTTTGTAATTTAGGTAAGACATTTAATTGTACCATCAGTCTATTAATTAGGTTCAAAGTATTGATATATCAACTGTCATGTAATCGATCTGGAGATTATCACACTTTCTGTTTTGTAATTTAGGTAAGACATTTAATTGTACAATCAGTCTATTAATTAGGTTCAAAGTATTGATATATCAACTGTCATGTAATCGATCTGGAGATTATTACACTTTCTGTTTTGTAATTTAGGTAAGATATTTATTTGTACCATCAGTCTATTACTTAGGTTCAAAGTTTGGATACATCAACTCTCGTGTAATCGATCTGGAGATTATCACACTTTCTGTTTTGTAATTTAGGTAAGACATTTAATTGTACCATCAGTCTATTAATTAGGTTCAAAGTTTGGATATATCAACTGTCATGTAATCGATCTGGAGATTATCAAACTTTCTGTTTTGTAATTTAGGTAAGACATTTAATTGTACCATCAGTCTATTAATTAGGTTCAAAGTTTGGATATATCAACTGTCATGTAATCGATCTGGAGATTATCACACTTTCTGTTTTGTAATTTAGGGATTACTTTCAATTGCATAAACCGTCTAAAAATTTAGTCTGAGGTTAGATTACGCCATTGGTCATGTAATCAAACTCTATATTATTAGACTAGGTACCTTAGAAGTTAAGTACTACCTTTAAAATGTATCATCAATCTTGGAATTATGCCCTATGTTAATTTGAAACGTATGTCTTGTAATTATGTTCAACCTGTCATGTCCTTTGTTTATTTGAAACGTATGTCTTGTAATTATGTTCAACCTGTCATGTCCTTTGTTTATTTGAATCGTATGTCTTGTAATTATGTTCAACCTGTCATGTCCATTGTTTATTTGAATCGTATGTCTTGTAATTATGTTCAACCTGTCATGTCCTTTGTTTATTTGAAACGTATGTCTTTAAATTTTGTTCAACCTGTCATGTCCTTTGTTTATTTGAATCGTATGTCTTGTAATTATGTTCAACCTGTCATGTCCATTGTTTATTTGAAACGTATGTCTTGTAATTATGTTCAACCTGTCATGTCCTTTGTTTATTTGAATCGTATGTCTTGTAATTATGTTCAACCTGTCATGTCCATTGTTTATTTGAATCGTATGTCTTGTAATTATGTTCAACCTGTCACGTCCTTTGTTTATTTGAATCGTATGTCTTGTAATTATGTTCAACCTGTCATGTCCATTGTTTATTTGAATCGTATGTCTTGTAATTATGTTCAACCTGTCATGTCCTTTGTTTATTTGAATCGTATGTCTTATAATTATGTTCAACCTGTCATGTCCTTTGTTTATTTGAATCGTATGTCTTGTAATTATGTTCAACCTGTCACGTCCTTTGTTGATACACGTGTCGTGTGATTAGGCTCTATTTTTATTTCAAAAATCTACCTCCGTAGATATATATATAATATTATTCGTAGTCTGTTTTTATAAACTGTACTGTTCAGTCTTTGGTTGTGCCAATTGGTTTGAACTTAGGTAGGTAATTTAATTAAATGATAGAGGTAGACAGAAGATTTGATACAGTTTCATGACCAAACAGCCATACAATTTACAATTCATGGAGCTAACATACAATAAGACTGGCCACTTTTATAGTACCACTGCACACAGTTTTGTTGCACTACAAATCTAAAACAACATCCGATGTAACCGTAACAAGTTTGAATAAAACACTAATTTAACTAATTTAGGGATAAGCTTACACAAAACTCCAAATGCATGAAATACAAATGCATGATGATATAGTCATTAATATGTTCTTCTCTTTATTTAATGATTTATATTAAAATAGTTTCTGTTTCAGTTTTTTGTTGGTTGTAGTGTGAGTTAAGAAGTACAGTTGCCGCTATAATTTGAACTAGATTTGAACAACCAGCAATTCAACGGTAATTATTTTCAAGGCCACAATAACAGCAAAATAAAGATTTAAGTTTTAAAAATTTTAAATTTTAAAATTAAATACTATACACAATTTTACTTTAAACAAAAACGGAAATTTTGCTATTGTATATTTTCTCAGTGTATTTTACAGTAGAAAAGTAGCATGTAACAAAAGCACAATTAAGTAACTTTTTGCAAAATTTATTAGCGTTTTAATTTAGTTGGAGATGCAAAACTAAAATATAAAAATTGGCTTTATAGTGCGCATCTAAGTCATTAATGAGGGGGGTAGTTGTAAAGACGTTCAGATGTCATCCAAATTGTAATGGATTTACTTTTACCTGGGAGTGAATAATAAAATTATTATATTTTGATTGTCACGTACAAACATTGAAAATCGGAAACATACTATTTAGCTAAAGAAAAATGGTATCTAGTAGTGCGCAATATTTTAAGCCAATGATCCTTCTTTTCAATATAAATTAAAAATAAAAATCTCATAAGATATAAATAAAACTAAACTCACATCCTTACTTATCGTCTTATTGTCAAACGGTTAAACAATATTTTTTATTATTAATACCGTCTTTTGTTGGTTTCATTATCCAGTACTAAGGCTAAATTTTACATTTTAGTTTTTAAAAATCCCCAAATATAAAAGAATTCAACAAAAGATTAACAAAACTTCGCTCTATTACATCTACTTTTCCCACATAAGAAACATTTCAGCAACTAGACCAACCAATTACAACGTGTTTATTTATAAAACTATTTAAACAATAATAAAAAATGCATAAATATTTTAAAATTCAAATACCTATAAATAATATTGATAATTTAGTAAGTTTATTGGTATAGAAAGAAACACTTTGTTAACTATCCCTTAGTTTGATTCTCATTCAACGTTCAAAATATTAAAAAATGTATTTTATGAAAGACATGTTTATTCATGCAGGATTATCCATAATAACCATTTGATTTGATGTCAATGGATTGTCAGTTGATTCACCTCTTAACAACAAAGCCTTCCATAATTTTGATAAAACTCTACATAACCTTTGTTCATTATTTTACTTAGCGACACATATATACAGACGAATACCCTATAACTGTCCGATAGGTTGAGTTAAGTCCAACAAATAAACACGAAAAATAAATTCACTCTAAGTGGTTAGGCCCACTCTATGTCTTGACCATGTTTTGATTTGGCTTCTGTATTGCTTAACCGAGATATATTAGACAGTATCTTTGAAGTAGTATTAACACTAGAACAGTTAATATTAGCACCATTGTCCGGGGGGTCATCGTGTCAGCTGATTATTATCACTTTACAGCACTTGTTCTCTGTATAACTGTTAAAACAGCTGATCATGGAACTCACTGAGTTTATCACCGAGCCAGCTGTTTCGAAGAAATAATCACCTGACTTGTTCTAACCACATTAGAGCTATACAACAGATGGTTATAGAGAAACTAGGACTCGGCGTGTTGCCTACACTTCTTCCTCCGTGCTGCATAGCTGCCGGCTTCTCGCCTGAAATTTTAATAACATACACATTGAATTGTCAAGTATCTTTCTCTTCAAGGAAGGACGTAATGAAGTTTACTAGGCACGGGGATGATAAAGGAAGAATCGGTAGAACATAATGGATGGTCAAGTGAAACGGAGAAGGTTGGTATAGAGATATCGGTAATAATTGAGAGAGTCTACTAAAGTTATTTTTAGAATTAATGTTGCAGAAAACATATAAAAACAAAAGAGGACATTCTTAGATAAATTTTAATGGAACTATATTTCGTTGGCCTAATTAACAAACCACGTAACTCACATTATCCTGTTTTTACAGGAGCAACAAAAAACTAAATAACTTTGAAAAAGTAGACTTTACTGACCTTGTATTTTTAAAAACACCAATATAAATATAATTATAATATCAGTGGGAACTTTTCTTTATATTAATATACCTAATATAATTAATTATTGGAGTTAGTAGTTTTTCCAGATATAGTTACGGAGTTACGTGGTTTTACTTTAACAGATACGTGGTTTGCGAACTTTCAATTAGGGAGTTAAGTGGTTTTAAACCTAATATTCTATTAATTTTAACTACCATTTCACCCTACTATATTACAGAGAATATTATCTACATAGGAGAAATAAAATAAGAACAGCACAACTTGCATTGAAAACGTGTATTACATTTCTTTTATACACAAAAATTACAAAGTTTGTTACATTGGTAAATTATCATAAAATGAGTGATAGTCTTTTGCAATACTCGGTTTTAGTTCTTGTAAATGTTGATATTTAGCCGCTGTTATTTTCAGTCTGTCATTGTAGAGTGGTTGAAAGTTAGCTTCAAGGAATTCTCGAACTTTGTCCTGGTAACTGGTCAAGGATTTATTTGGATCTTGGGCTTTCCTTTTGGATTTTCTGGATCCTTCATCAACCTTTTCTTTGCTATCATCACACGCCGGTAGTACTTTGAAGTCATCTTTGAAGGACAGTTTGTAATGTATTTTTCCATTACTATCATATTTCAAGCATCTGATGTCTGTGACTTTGGGGTCCCCTTTTCTAATACCAGGACGAATTGATTTGAACATCAACGGTTTCGTAAAGTCTTTGAAAAAAGAGTGATCCAAATATATCACTTTGTATGGATTACTTTGCCTTGCATTTTTGCATGCGTCTATGTAGTCGGCAGGCACATTTATTTCTCTGTGTCTTAAATATCGTTCAATTGTCGCATGCATAGAGTCACACTCCATTTGAGTGTGACCCTTTTCGAGGTATTTACTCTCTATAGTTATATTGTGTTTAGCGGCTACATGTAGGAGGGCGTTACTCATAACTGCACTTCGGTTCTGATAGTTACATCCATCACTAAATATTACGATTTTCGTTGCATTGTTACGCAGCGGAAGTTGCGATTCAACAAAATGTGTTAAAATGCTTGCAAATTCATTTGCTGAAAGTTCCCCTTCTGTCTCGTTCCAAAGGTAGCAAAATCCATCTTTTGTCTTTAGGTCAAACATAGTGAGGTTGTGTACCGAAAGTTTACGCCTGTAGTAAAGGGATGAAGCATTAGATTTCGGGCATAGTAACAGTGATTGAAGATCAACTGTGTATACATGTTCTTCATTCATTTTATCTTTTGCCTTTTCTTCTCTAGCTTCATCTTTCTTTGTTCTGTGGGTTTCAAAATCTTCTTCAGTAATGTGATTTAGCTTGTATGCCCTGCATGTATCGCACTGATCCTTTTTTGGCCTGTATAAGGACAAATTCAGGTCCTCGAAGGTCTTGTGAAATGTGCAAGAAGAAAGTGGCTTAAAATCTTTTGCCTTGCACCAATTTTCTGCATAGAACTGATACAGTTGTGCTTTTGATAACCAATTTGGCTCCAAGTAAAGTTTATTTGAGCTCGACCGGCAATAGTGCGATTCCACGTTCGGTAAAGTTAATAAAAATTCTTTCAATGATTCCAATCTTTTGCTTAAATCATGTTGCCTTGACATTCTTTTTGCATTTTGTTTCTTTGCTGTATTCTCATTCATCTTTGTTGGATTCTCGTTCGGATTTGGGTCATCTACTAAATCATCATCTTTTTCTGAGCTATTTTCGAGCCAGTTTTTTACCATCCACTCACCTAAATCTAAAGTTGCAAGTAATGTACTCTTGCAAACACGGACTTTAGTCATGTTATCAATAAATAAATAATATTTATAGGAGTACGATCGTCTTGATCTATTTTCTTCTGATCTATCCCGAGCTCTTTGTGTCAAATCCACATCAGTTGAAGTTTTCACTAACATTTTCCTCTCTTTCCATGTTAACGCCCAAAAGTTGTCAAATATCTTTTTTCTCTCCTGTTCTGAAATGTTATGACATTTAAAAGTCCTTCCTTTACACTTGCAAGTGATTTTTTTCATCGTTCTGTTTGGTCTACGAATGTATCCTGTTACTTTCCCATTGGTTAATTTCCTTCCCATGTATTCCCTCCCTTGCTCACGTAAAATCTTCGCCTGGTTACACTGCCAGTCATCCTCTGAAACTTGATGTCGTTTTTTTCTTTTCCTATTTGAGAGCTGATTGTTAACATCACATAACCTATCTGGTTCCACTATGTCTTGATCGTCAATTCCTGTATGTGGTTCATCCATTTCAATCAGGTTTTCCGTGATGTTTTCAACTTGTTCATGTAATTCTCTACCATAGGGCACTACATAATTCTCAGCTAATGAAACTTTAGGTTTGGGTTTTAGAATTGGTTTATTACCCACCTCAGCAACCTCCACAAGTGTGTCAATACCATCAACACCTATATCTGGTTCTACTCTGACTTGATCTTCATTTCTTGTATATTGAACATCCATTTCAATCAGGTGTTCGGTATTACGTTCAACTTTTTTTTGTAATTTTTCACTATGGGGCTTTAAAGACTTTTTATCAAAAGCAAAGTTTTGTTTGGATTTTGGAATTTGTTCATTGTGCATTTCAGCATATACCACAAATCTGTTTGAACCATCAACCCCTAAATCCCCCTCTGAAGCATAGTTTGTCTTAACTGCTGTCTCCTTGTCATGACTGCTAGTATTTTTTTCCGCGTCAAAGCTATAATAACTGGAATAATTATGATCAAGGCTATTCAGGGTTTCGTCACAAGTTAATTCTTTAACTGCTGACAGGGCTTCACCCTCTGAAACATCTAAAGTGAAGGATACATTTTCAAAACTTTTAGAACCCAAACTGGAGTCTCCTACAACTGTCTGTATTGGAAATAAGGTGCCGTCATCGTTTACAATGAAAAATCCAGATTGGAAATCATCAGTTCCAACATTTGTGTTGTCTGGAGTTGAGTTTGATATTCCTTCTTCTGGAAAAGATCTGTTCTCTTCAAGTGATTTCTTGGTGCATTTTTCTACGATGTCGGTGCATAAACCGGATTTGGAATCACAACTGTCAACTGTTGTGTTAGCCCCAGAAGTTACGTTTATTTGTTTCTCTGATGGTGTAGATGTATTCTCTTCAAACGATTTAGCTGCACATTTTGCTAGGTCTAAAATTTTTCTTGCTCTCGAATACATTTTTCTGCTGCAAATAAAACAAAATTCTGTTAGTGGTCAGCATTTTACTTGAAAATCTGACCACTTAACTCCAAAACTTTAATACCATTCTTATGTAAACCACCATTGTATAAACACGTAACTCCGTCATGACTCATCGATAAAACTCGTAACTCCATAAAAGGTTTGTAACATAACACGTAACTCCTATTATTTTAAAATACTTAGACTTTTGTCTTAAACTCCTTATCGTTTCATATAGTTGATAATTAATGAACATGAAATGTCTTAAAAATTTATTATATCTACATATTTCAACGGTAAATTATTCAACAAACGAAGGGTAAGTAACAAAACCCGTAACTCCACTGAATAGGAAACTAACCTAACATTCTGATTTGTAAACAAACCAAGTAACTATAATGCCCTTTGAATTTATCGATTTGCTAATATATTTGAGCTTAAACAGGCGAGAATAAGCTAAGGTTAGAACATTAAAGTAACTTACCATCAAATTTGAGAGTCGCCGGATGAACTGAAAACATATATTTACAAAGGCAGAATGAATCAGCCAAGCACTACAGAACCCACATGCTTCACTATTGAAACAGGCTGCCACGTCTAGGAGTTACCAGGTTTGCGTTAACAAATTTCCCACCAAAAAAGATACGTGTTTTGTTTTTTCCGTTTCTAGAATTAGTTAAATTTTTTTGGAGTTTGGTGTTTTGACAGGAATATAGAGCTACCATAGATGAATGTAATAGCATTAAAATCCAAAATTCGATTTTTTTGGAGTTACTTGGTTTGTTAATTAGGCCGACGATTTATGAAAATAATTAATTATAAACGTATAAAAAGTTAGACTGAATAACCGGTCTCGAGGTTAGATTCAATAATAAACAATTTAAAACTAAAACTGAATGTAATGTAAGATAAATAACTCTCATTACTCATGTAAAAACTATACTTTGACTGTTTAATTAATTATTTTATGTTTAATTAGAAATTTAATAATTTATTTCCGAATAAATAGTAAAATAACTATCATTGACTTAATGACATTATTTTAAGTTTATCTCAAATACTTATTGTAGGCAAAGTTAAGTGATGTTTCAACAAATCCTTGTTATTACGGTGAAATATCTGGGGGGAAAAATACTAATTATTTGCAAGTAAGAAATGATTTTTCCCCTTTCAAGAAAAACTAATTGATTTTTTAAACATTTTTCTGTAGGTCAAGGGATAACCGAGTTATCGACAAATAAAAGTTCTCGGTAATGTTCTAAAATATCCAAGATTAACTTAAAACAAAATGTTATGGAATTACGAAAATTACTAATAATAACTATATTCTAATACATTGCCCATAAAGGAAATAAAAATAAAACTGTTGATCTTAAGAGTTTCCAGTTAAAAAAAATGGTGGCGGTGTTATAATACTAATTTATATATTTTATATAAAATTTCCGGAAGTTTTTTAAAATTACATATTAAAATCAATTGCATCAGAATTTTATTTTTTTACTAATTTAGTTGATATTTTTATGTTTTTTCCGACAAATGGATAAAATTATAAAATATTTAAATTAGTATTAAAACACCAGTTGCCATGTTGAAACTATTAAGGGAAGTATTTTCCTTTTGGTTACATTATAATTGATTATAATATTATTATTAACTATTATCATAATTTCATAATCGATTGATTATGGATTGTAGAGAATTATCAAGAAATTAAGTTTTTATTTTTTTGTTGATAATACGATTATACTTTGACCAACGGAAAATATAAAACATAATTAGTTTTTCATTAAACTAAATGTAAATATTTAATTATAATAATGTTTATATTACCATTGAGAACGTGTACATGTATACTAGCTGGTTTTGCGTTGGACGGAACACAAGTGTAGTTGCCTGAATCATTCTTATCAGCAGCTGATAACGACAATACACTGCTCTTCTTCTCACTAACTACAGAGATCCCACGTTCCTTGTCATAGTTAATCATTCTTGTACCATGATACCAGAATACATAAACAGGAGGTTCTGTACTTTGATGTAAAGTACACACTAATCTTAACGTACTTCCACTCTTAATATGCAAGTCTGGTGAACCCAGGATTTCTGCTGCGGCTTCTAAACAAACAGTGTAACACCTTCAGCCTCACGCAAGGATAGGTATATTATTTTTTAAAAACATGTTTTTTTAAATTTTTTATCTGACCCAATATTATTGCATTTTTTTCCTGTTCTGAGCTATGAATCTTTAGACCATCAAGAATTTAGTTTAAAATATATTACAAAATTTGTGTGTGAACCCGCCAAAGTGAGTTAATTAAAATTTTTTTAAATAAACCTAGAGTGAAACAAAATAGCGTTCTCCTTCCTAACAGAGTAATTACATATTTGATGGGGATATATATCATATTATTTATTTATTTCATTTAATATCAGTAATGGGTAATAAGTGAATACTTGCCTACTTGTATGTGGAATACTCAACACTTACATACTTAATCTTAGTTTTGTCCCGTACAGCCAAACTTACGATATTTTCGCACATCAGTCGTTAGACTCAAAATACGGCCACCCAGGAAATCCCGGAACGCCAAAATGTTATAAACACTAATACTATAAATCCCGTCGTAGACGACGCTGTTTCACTGATCACAATCGGCTTCGTCAGGATAAGCAATAAAACATAAACACACAACACATAACACTGGTAGACTTGAAATAATCTGAGTAAAACTCATCGTCATTGAATTTAAAAATTGTCTGTTGCCGCATTATGGTTATTCCTATCTTGCGACTGGATATGAGTAACGAGTGATGCTTATCTGAATATCAGGTATGAGGGTTTACAGTCTATCCACTGAGTGAATTAATACCTTTAGTTTGGCGATTGCGTCATTTTACATATTGCCTAGACTATTTTAATATTCTTTGTAAATTTGAAATTCTTCTAATATGTTCAATGGAATTCCTTTTTTAGCGTTGTGTAATATTTCTAAATTTGTTTCAATATCTGTGTAAGTATGACTTTAATTAGATGTTCTGCATAGTTTGAAGTCTTTTTAGCTGCTACTGTTTGTTATGGTTGGGAGATGTTCTTTGAATCTTTGTTTAAAAGAGCGTCCCGTTTGGCCTATATATAACTTGGTTACAGTCATTAAAGAAGAGCTTTATATTCCACTATTTTCAAATTTGTTATTGTTAATGAGTTTTTTGTTTAGAAAGTTATTAGGTTGTTTGACGAGCGGTAAGCGATTTTGTAGCGATGTCTACAGAAAATATTGCTGATGGGCTTTTCAAGAATATGACTGTATTTCATTGATATATATATATATATATATATATATATATATATATTTGGGTTTTCATTTATAGATGTAGGCTTGTTTATAATTTTCTTACGTTTGATCAATAATCATTCTATTAATGTTGGATCATATCCATTACGTAACCCAATTTGTTTTATTGTTGATATTTCATTGATAAAGTCTTCTTGGTGCATAGGTAATTGATAGCCCTGTGGATAAATAAATTATTTTTCTTTGGAACGGATTTGTTGTACTGATGATATGTTTATTTTCTATTTCATTGAAGAAAATATCAGCCTTTATGTCGAACAAGGGAGATCTCATAGCTAGACCTTCTTTCTGTAAGTAAGTTTTATTGTTGAATCTAAAATAAATTTGGGTAACCTGATACTTAGTAGATCGATTAGTTCTCGTATTGCTTTTGAACTAATTTCTCAATTAACGTTTGTTTGTTTGTTGGTATATAGGTTACATATATTGAAAGAGAGGAATCTTTGACCATGTTGGAGGGGAATTTTGTAATTTGTTAATCTAGTCTCATTTTTAAGCTGAAGGTTTTTTGTGAACTTGACTTCCTTTTGTTATGCGTTCTAAAAGTTTTGCTATTTTGTAAGAATTTGCGTTCGTGAAATTGGCTATTGGTCTGATTGGATGGTCTATTTTGTGTAATTTGGGTAAAGCTCGTAGGTTAGGTGCAGCGGGTTTGATCATTTTAAAGAATCTTTTTTGTTTGAGAGCCGAATGAAAATCATTAGCTTAGTGTTGGGTACAGATAACATAGCATTTATTGTTTGTAAGGTAAAAACACCCTTTCCAGGCCAATACATCAATAGAGTTGGAGGACATCATTTATATTAGATTGCATATAAATATTACATAGCAATAAAACCCTGTGATTATGTTAACTATGTTATTGAAATATAAATCAAGGTATTTACCAGATTACTAATTACTGTATATTTAGTTAATTTTCTTGTAATTGTGGTCAATTCCGTAACTGAAACTTGAGTCTATGAAATGAGGTCGAGATTGAGCTTAACAAGTTTCAACAAAAACAGACTTCTCCTTTTAAATGGTTTGCGGTGGGTAGACATTTATATATACGCATATACATAATATATGGAAAATCTGCAGCCAGGTTTATTATACATCTTTAAAACCGGTTCTGTGTTGCACAGGTTAGGCTTCTCTAACGTAATTCACAAAAATTAAAATTATTAAATAATATAGTTCTTGAGAATAGCATGAAAAATACTCCAACACTTTGAAATACAACTTATGGGGTGTACGAAATATTATAAATCATGGTAATTCATTCTGTGAGTTTACCATATCTGAATATTTAGGTGTTAGAATATAAATTTCAAATGAAGTTAAATATATTCTGTTATCAAATTTGTGTTTTACATTTACATTGTTGTCTGAAGAGGTTTCTCATTTTATAAGTATAAGATGTATCTTTATCAACTATCCCCCTCCCCCAACTATACAAACTATCCAAGATGTCTCATAAAACTGTAGATCAAGTTCTGGTTTTAAAAATATTTGATAATGATAAAGGTTGCCTTCATTTGTCTATAGAAAATTAATACATGACGTTTTAAAAATATAAATAAACTGTCGTTATCTAGTGTGAAACTAAAACATAACCTAGTAGCCTAGGGCCGTGTTGAAAACTAAAATTATATCTGTAATCTAAAAAGAGTATTCAAGCCACAAACTAGGCCTGAGCAGTCAAAGCTAATAAAGAATAACAAGTATTCCCCGAGCTTCAAAAACTTTATTAAAATATAACAACACCATGATGCTTCCGGAACTTAATTCTTCCGAGTTTAAATAGTCAAGGTACGTGGAATAGACTTTTGTCTTTGTTTAAGAATATTTAAAACAATTTTGTTAACAACACTTCCACTGCTTAACCATAGAAAATTAAGTCAATAATAAACTTACATTTTTAGATATGTATATCGAGAGTAGTAGGAACGTCTGTAAGACTACGGTTTACAGAAAACAATATTCTGTTATTTCGATAAATAAATTATTTTTCTATCTATCCTAATACTGTCAAGGCAGGAATTGTTCATTCTTTACTTGACAGAGCTAATAATATTTGTTCTGATAATGAGAATCTAAATTGAAAACTAAATCATATTAGGGATGTCTTAGTTACCACTGTTACATAATTACTAACTGTAAAAAAATAAAAATCTAAGTACAAGAAAGAGAAAAAAGACAATGATAAACCCTTATCTTACATGACGATCTCTTATGTTCTGGGATCATCGGAAAAAGTTAAGCACGTTTCTATATATAGGAAATATAAAATAAGTAAAACTTTTAATAATCAAAATACTTTTAGGCAACATCTCGTCAAAAGCAAACATAAAAATGGCCCTCAAGATTTATAGTATTATATCTGAATGTGGCCGACAATATATTGGCGATACCTGACTAGGCCTAACGGATAAATCAAACCAAATATAGCAAACATATTCGTTATGAAAATCACAGATAATAAAGAAAAGGAAAATTTAATCCACTGAGAAAAAACTTATGTAAACGAAAAATAATTTAGTCCTCATTATACGAAGCTATTGGACAATCATATCAGCTAAATTAGTGACAATAACAACTGAATTGAAAATCAGAGATAAAAGATCTTCTACTTGAAATACGGCTGAAAGTTTGCCACTTACTCCAAAAATTTAATCCTGACGCGATTGAAGACTACACTGTTGATCTAGAGGGAAAAGTTGTTTACCTATAACAGTTAGGACAGCTCTCTCATAGCTCCATTCCTTCCATCAGTCGCTTCTCGCTTGTGTAGTGTAGTATAGGGCTGTGTGTGTGGTTTTAACTGATCACATTTGTATATATAGTTTAGTCTTCCAACTCAATTAATTGATGAGTCTACGTTGGACCTTAATTCATGGTGATGGTATAATTTAATAAAGTTTTTGTGGTTCTTGTTATTCTTTAATAGCTTGTCTTGGTTAAGAACATTATAAATATATCTTCATTGGATAAAATTATTTCTAATTCCATATCATTGAATAAAGCGGTTTTTTTTATTATATATATATATATATATATATATATAATACAATATATTATTTATATATTATTATACAATATATATATTTAAAGATTATTATAATTAATTATATTTCCCAACCTTATTCGAACATCTGATTTGGAAAACGGTAATGGAAATACATATTTCTAACTAAGTATTATATACAGTTATTATTATTTTTTTAAGATACTTCATTTACTTAGCCAAATTTTAATACATCTTTT
The DNA here is from genome assembly GCA_963513935.1 of Aphrophora alni. Classification (NCBI taxonomy): domain Eukaryota; kingdom Metazoa; phylum Arthropoda; class Insecta; order Hemiptera; family Aphrophoridae; genus Aphrophora; species Aphrophora alni. The sequence goes on from OY740770.1 coordinate 439,385, forward strand.
TTTAATGCATATAAGACAATAATAACAATGTCGGGATGTCCAATCTATTACATTTTTTTACTGAATTAATTGTTCCAAATCTCGACGAATATTTTTGATCTCAAATTTATCATTTTTTAGTTTTAAATATACTCGCAACATAATATCTTTAATTACACAGAAGTTAAGACAATGATCAAGTGTTGTTTGATCCACCTTACCTGTTACTTTGAGCTCTACAAATATACTCGCAGGAGGATGAGTAGAAACTTGACACTCGTACATTCCCGCGTCTCTGCCTTGAATAAACTTTATCTGCAGTCCCCAGTTCTGCAACAGTTTTTTGAATTATATAATTAAATAAGTTTACACTGTACAATGGTTCTGTAACTACAAAGAACTACACACACATATTGTATAATTTGTTTTGTTTTGCATAATTGAGGGATACATAATTAATATGGTTTAATCGACATTTGTTTTTATTTGTGTATATAAAAACAAAAATTAAAAACACAATAACTTTTCTTATGTTCTAGGTTTATTGCTTGATAACTGGAGTTGAGTTTACTTTCAAAACGTCCTCTATTAGTTTTAATGTACACAAATGAAGGAATATATGAACAATCTAGTATTATCAATTATCATTGTTCTTTGTTGTGCAAAGGCGAAAATCCTCTCTGTCATCATCGCTTTTATAAAAATGATGGAAATATAGAAAAAAAAGAACCATAATAATCGAATACTCTAATAGCGTCAGTGTCATATCCGAACAATTGTTGGTCAAGAGAGATCGATAAGGAAAATGAAAAAGAAGGATCTTACATTAGACTATATGAACAACTGTTTTAAAGAATCTTTACGGTACTAGATAAGACCAGTATTCAACATTTCCCACAAGAATCTAACTTTAGGAGAATCAGTTTGTATTATATTGTATGATGGGTCTAGGTAAGTATCATGATACCGACCATCACCTTTTTTTAAATTCAGGATCTATGAAAACCGATATGTCATAATTCATCTCGATACTTAGTAATTTTACAACTTAGTATATGTTTTGACAATATGACACAACGGTTAAGTGCATATAATCGATTTTCGACACAACTATATAGTTTGTTGTTTATACACGACGAAACAGTTCAATCTCAGACCAACACATTGAATCGATACTCTTTGAAAGATCAGTCACACCTGAAAATATTCTTGCGTGTGCATTATTGTATATTAAAGACAAATAGAAAAGAATCTTTATCCATTATTCACTGAAAGGGAAACGTTCTGAGTTGTTTTGCCTATATATCGATAGCATTGTTTGGTCCTTTTTATAAGATATAACAGTCTAAACTCCAAAAATATATTTTGATTTTGATTTTTGGCATTGGTATACACTTTGTTTTGATATCAGAAAATTTCACTTATGTTTTTGGAACTTTGGTCGTCTCAGATACGTGCTTGGCAATCACGAACGTCTAGAGCTGGAGCTATACCTTTTTTCACGTTATCTTGGGTAGAATCCCTCTCCTTCATATTTCCTATCAGATCTCTTTTGAACAACTCTTGTTTGTTTCCTACCTTTGTGTTATGTTCTTGTCTTCTTTTTTTATTAAAAGATGAAGAACGGAAGGTTTTTGGGCTTCGGAAGTGGTCAGCGTGATAATTTCTGTTTGGTCAAAGATTTTTAAACCCATTAAATAATCAATTTAATAGCTATTTTCTATAAGTTTAATCAAGCAATGTTTTAAACAAAAGAATCTAATTTTCCACCGAAATTATTACAATATATTTGCTCGATCGAATTGGTGAAACTTGGTGACCGTTTACCCTTATTTTTTATTTGTAAAAAATTTCAATTATTGAGGAAAATGTCTTCGGAAAGTGAAATTGATGAAAGAATTGAATAAAGTACAGAATTCTTACTTTCATTCAAATCATTCTTTAGAATGTGGAGTAAAGATTATTGAAAATTGTCGTTGGCTGTTTGTCTTTTGTTGTACGCTTCGACAGACTTCTAAGTGATTCAGATTGCTCAAAAGATTCGGGATTTCACTTTCATCTTCAATATTGGAAGAATCCTCATTACTTTCAATAAAACGCAGTGGTATTAATAATTTAAAAAAGAAAAATCGGCGCGTAACAACTATGAGTAATTCAAATAACACATCTTATTTAATAACCTAATATTTATATAAAATTTCTATGAGAAATCAACATTAACTATCAGTTATAAAATATATATTTGGGCTTTTCTTATGAGGTATTTTACTGTGAAATATGTTCGATGAAAATAGTGAAATTTGTCCAATAAAATATAAGTTATTGGCCAAAAATAAAAAAATATCAAGACACGAGATACACAACAAACGTGAACACAATTCTCACAAAAAAACGCCTAAATATCGGACGAGTTTTAACGACAAGGTCGTCCTCTTCAGGGATATGAGCTACACTAAGCAAACTATAACTCGTAGAGGACGACCTTGTCGTTGAAACGCGTCTGATAATTAGGCGTATTTTTTGTGAGAATTGTGTTCACGTTTGTTTATTATCCTGTATAATTTCTCTCATAAGTCAAGCTCAACATTTAATATAAACACGAGATACGGATAATTTGTTTACACTTAAAATATAATAGGCCACATAAATTGACGTATTTGTTAACTCCTTACTATTTTAGAAAGTTGTCAATAGGTCAAGCACAAGCTGTAGAGTAGGTTGTAGTTTGGTTATTGTAACTCATGCGTCACTGAAAATAACGATATTGTGACGCATTTGATTTAATAAAATTTGTTCTAAGAAATTATGTTAATGTTAATTTGAATTATGTTTATGACTTTTCTAATCAACACAAGAGAATTACACTACTACGCGTTATAATTGGTTAAAATAAAACTGAAGGGAATCAGCTATTTTTTTTTAAACAAACATGGATATTTATAAATAATTTTAGATATTCACACTACGACTGCAACTACGGACTGATTGATTGTTAAAATACACTTTCTACGGGTTTCTTAAATATGAAAATAAATCGGAAAAAAAGAAGTCGACATTTTTATAATAACCAAACGTACCTTATAGTCTGCTGAGTAAATAAAAAAGTTCTTTTCAGTATTGTTCACTCGGAATTGGTTTTTACTTACCGCAAATCTTTACATTACTACAATATTCCAACTGTTACGACAGTGTTCACGGTTTGTTTTTCTTTTCTAACCATTAACTCCGAAAACTTTTTTTTTAATTACCGATTAATACGTTTTTCTTAAGTCCGCAATGATACATTCTAGCTTAACTTGATCTCTACAACCAATTTTGGTAAGTTCAATATTTTAACGCCAGCTACCACAAAGTTTGAATTATAAAAAAAATAAAAAATAACTTCCGATAGTGTAGCTAAAATTTGCCCAAGTACAAAATGGTGTCATAATCAATAATTATTTTGAATTGTGGAGTATTCCACCGTCGACAAATACACATAATTTCAAACATTACTTTTTTATACCCTGGGTAAAAATCGACTTTTATGAGAAATTCGACATAACTTTGTATATACTACGATCACACAAGTGTCTCCAATGGTGTAAAGCACGTTTTTAATATAGGCTTATTCCATTCGCAGCTTGGCTTTATATTAATATTTTGTGTAATTGTAATAAAATTATGTCTGTATATTTTACATTATTAAAGAACGGAATTAAATTTGCAGGCGCACGATATGAATGTTCATTTGTTAAAGATCAAAGAGGAAGACATTTCACAGGGAGAGTAAATATCTTATTTTGTTTCTACACGAGACGGAATTGTAGATGTAAATTAATCAAGTATATACGTCATATATCTTGTTATAAAGAACTTGACAACTTTTCTATATTCCGTGTTTAGTTCTTCCCAGTCAGATATCCCCTTCTGTGTCAACTTTTGACTTCCCCAGGAGATTTCAGTTCTGCAGCATCAAGATGACAAATAGCAAAGTTATTGTTAAAAAACGTAACTTCAAACTTTAACCATGTGTGATATTCACACGAGTATCGCGAGCATACGCAAAGTTTGGAGATATGAGGCTACCGAGACACACACACTCCTAGCTAACGTCAGTAGAGTAGTGATACAGACAATTACGAGGTTCAGAAAACTTGTGTTCAACTGTTTTAAACAAACTGGGTAAGACCCCTGAGCTACCAATACAAAATTATATTATCTGCAAGGCCCAATCATTACATTTAGAGTATCTTTGTATAATACTTTAAGATTGCTCTGGGTAAGTAACATATAATAATTGTTATATTTAAAATACATATAATGAAAGTTTAGACATAAAGCAACTTTTTTTTCCACATATTCTAAATTTTGGGGGCAGCAGCTTACACATGAAAAAAATATTCCCATCTGTTTGTCCTACCATTTGTTCACTGCTTTACAGCCATAGAACCTAGAGGGATGAACTGATTTTGATCAAATCTGAAGATTATGGTTATATAAAAGACCTAATTTTCCTTTTTAATTTGTTTGATAATTCAAAATTTTAGTGCTTCTTCTATACGAAAAAGGGTTTCTTCTATATAAAAAAGAGCTTCTTTATTATTACTATCTGTCTATTCTACCGTCTGCATATTCCTCTAAATATATAGAGCCCAGACGGTTGAACTGTTTTTAAAATCTGTTTATAGTCAATCAAAAATACCTGTTTTCCCTTTATAAAATGTATCGCTAACTCTAAATTTGAAGGCAGCTACTATATGAAAAACAATATAAAACTATGTCCATCTTCCTATTCTATAACCTATATAGTCTTCTACAGTCCTACAGCCTAGACGCTTGCTTTGTTTTTAATATATTCTGCACATAGTCAATCTTAAAGACCTCTTTTTGTGTATAATTTTTCAAGAACTCTAAATTTATGGTATACTAAAAACTCTAAAATTTCTATCAGTCTATCATACCATCTGTACAATGCTTTAGAACCCTAGAGACCTGACGTATGGACTGTCTTTAATAACATCAGTCTTTCAGCCGAGACTCATGGATTGATTTTAATAAAATAATTATATATTTAATCATATAAAAGAACTTTTATCTGATAACTTAAAATTTGGTTTCCATAAGGAAAAACTCAAAATTACAATTTCTGCATTAATGATTTTGATAGTATTTTCTTTAAGTGTAGTTTCTGACCCAAATAAAACTTTTGAGCATTATATCTCCAAAATATTGAGTTATCCCTATAAATACAAACAAATCAGCCATGGGTCTGTTATAAAAGACGTTCCCAAAATCGCACCTACCGGGTTAGTTCAAGACTCAAACCCGTGTATAAAGTCATAGCCCAAAAATAATTGGTAAAAAAAAACTAAAAGGAAAATTGTTACTAAGAACTGTATTTTAATCAAATACGACTAATGACGATTTTATGAGTCAAGCGAAGTAGGTTGAAGCCCTATTTAAAGATATAAATACTGTTAAAAAGTTAAAATCCATGATTCACTTTCAATGTTTGACTGGCAACTATCAAACTGACATTTTCAGTGAGCAATAGTTTTAGATTTTTTAAATTTGGTTTTGAAGATGGATGAGGGACAACGTTTGTGCAATGTTTTTTCACAGTTTATTTGTATATTATTGTATGTTATTACTATATAAAAACTAGAATCTATACGTATAGTTAATATATACATAAATCTGAAAGGCTAAAATTATTTCTATAAATAATATTTATTTTCGTTATTTTACGAATGAAATAACTACCCAATACTTGACATTGAATAGATACTAGGTAAACAATCGACTATTTGACTATCGATCAGACACATAATACGAGCAGGTGCCATTAATATACTTTTCTATATAAAAAAGCAAACTAAATTTTGGGAACTAGCAAAATATTGTATATCTTTGATTTAGCAAAGTTTAGGTAGGGGGATTATTAATATCGGATATGGTAAACCTAGGTAATGAAGAAAGTGTTGGTGTTTCTAATGTTCTAAGTTTATCGCTTTATAACGAGATTCACACTTTTAAAACGTCGTGTTGACAACGTATTCCGTTAAAAAATATGGTTAAATTCAGACCAAGCAGTCGTGAATAAGACACATAAATTGATGCGTATATTTGTTAACGTACGGAAATATTAACAACACAGGATGACTGAAGGTCAATAACAAGATAAGATTAATTACCTGCAAATGTCTCGCGTGTTCTACAAGAAATCTATCATCACTGCTGTAGGTTGCCAATCCTACAGTTAGCAAGTGGTAGTCTTTTCTTCTTATCCATGAAACCTGGAAATTACGTTACATTATGTACAATTGTTATCAAATACGTTTTAAATACAAGAAAAATATAAAAAAATTTCTCAAAGTGTTTAGAAATTTATTCGATGAATTAAAAAAATAGTTAAAAATTTTATCACTGAAATGTTAATTGTGATGTGATCCAAATGAAAACGTTTTTCTTGGAATGATTCAGTACATAAATTTGGCACACGGGTATATTTTCTCAATACTTTTTTCTTTTAACTGATACCTCTATAAAAGCAAAAGTATTATGTAAATTGATCATAATTATTATCATCATTTAATTTTGTAAATAATATTTATGAGATATTTATTAGTTAAAATGTAACTTTTACAACTATTGGAGAAAAAAATCTTAAAATATTATTAAAATTAGTATTGTAGCACCATTTTGAAACTTTTAAGGAAAACATTTTCATTTTCGGTGCATTTCTGGTGAATGGTTTATATTATTATTATTATTATTATTATTAACAATTAATTATCATAATATATTTGTTTAAGATAACCTTGGTTGTTAAATACAATTACCAAGAAATTATATTTTTAGTTTTTTCTTGATAATTCGTGTATCATTTGACTTACAGTAAAAACAAAAATTGTTTGTTTCTTGTCTTTTGTAATTCTTTTACAAATCAAGATATCATTTGTCTCTTGTAAAATTTTGTAATGTTAATGGTTTTCAAGATATTCGACATTAAATATTTAAATCTTCGCCCTTTTGAAATGGGCAAAATAAAGTTTTAGTGTTCAGGTATTCTGGTACAAGATTACATGAATTTGCTTATACCAAATTTTCATTCTAAATATTATATAACTCTAAAGATATATATTTTTTAAACACAAAATAGCCAACACGATAAACAATGTGTTTCCGGATTTATGCACTTAGCCTATACACTTTTTTGAAAATTTTAGTTTTGGAATCAGCTACAGTAAAATTGCCCTGTAATATGTTAGAAACATTTTGGTAGTAATTTTCGTAAAATGCTAAATTTGGAACCCATTTTATTAATAATTTATTCAGGAAGTTAGTATAAACAGTTTCAAACTATGCTTTGTTGGAATGATTTTTGCATATAAGTTTGTTGCATATCCTTTAGTTAAGTTATATCACATACAAACCTAAAGCTTAACTTACCACACCAGTGCCAAACTTCTTAACGACACAAGGCAATGTTGCAGTACTACCAGTCTGTGCAGTCACTATTGTTGAATTCTCAGTAGCAAACACTGCTCCTCTACTTTGGGTTTGACTCGTTGTTACTACGTTCTCTGAACCTCGGTGTTTCTTAGTCTCTACACTCCTGCGTGTCCTGTTAGAAACTTCGAATTCTGGCCCTAGAAAACATTTTCCTAATATATTTGTCAGAAACAGTATCTAATATAAATCGTCTAAATGTTCATTATTATATAATTGAATTCAGGGTTTTTTTTATTGTGCAAGGTTATCGAAAAAGTTGTCCATCATTTCAATTATAAATGGTATAAACAATAATCATGATTTTAACTGTTTTGAACTTGAAAGTCCTGCAGTACCTAGTCACTTTACTAATGACGACTATAGAACAGAAAGTTGAAAGTGTTTTATAATTTGATGAATTAAATCAGTGGTTAGAGTGCAACGTCGTTTTCGTCAGACTTACTGACAAGATCCACTTACAGTCGAGAGTAATAGCCTACAGAAATTAATAATGTGGATATAAAGAAGTCTCAACGTACTAGATGCTCTCAATGACAGATGGAATGGTCCTGATTTGCTCCTCCCCTCCTGATTGATTATTTCTCTTCTGGGATAACTTTCACAACATTGTATATGCTAATAATTAGACAGGGAATTACTGCGGTCATAGCGACTCTTACACCGGATATGATCTAGGTGTAATCTAGGAGATTCATTATGGCTTAGATGTTGTCTTACAATGGGGAGTTCTTGTATTGAAACCTAGTAAGTAATGTGTCTGCATCTTTTGTTATACAAATATATAGATAGAATAAAACTCGAACACAAGATCTCACAAAACTTAGTTACAGTTTAGATATTGTAGCTCATATTGTATCAGTGAGGATGGCGACTTTATCGTTGAAACGAGTTTGATTAAGTAAACGTAATTTTTGTGAGGTCTTGTGTTCGAGTTTTATTTTATCTAATATTATCTCACAAGTGAAACTCAATATAATTTACTCGAATCAAAATCGTAGTTATTTTTACGTCGAAATCATGGAAACTTTTTTCTATGTATTATTTTCTAAATATAAATAATTGAGTATCTGTTACCAACCACGTTCAGCAAGAGAAGTCATGACTATGAGATGTACAAGAATTGCAACGCCGAGCAAAGATAAAGTCTTGGATAAAGGCCAATTTGCCATGCCTTTTTCCTCGTCTGCTAATCCTGAACGTGGTGTGATTATGTCTACAGGTCTCCCTGTCACTCTTCCCAGATACATGGCATCCCGTGGGATGATCCCGAGGCTGGTTTACTCCTCCGACACCTGAAAAAAGACAAAAGTATTTATGAAATAATTATAGCTAGATATTGTTTTTATAAATGAGTGGGGGTTGGGGTAATTATATCATGTAATTGTGCCTGTTGTCTCGTGCTATCCCATTCGGTGTTGTTGGTTTTTTTTAAACTGCAAACGAAAACGTATAACAAGTGGTATTACATACTTTATGCTTTATTTTACTATTTCCTATTATATGAGAAGACTGAAATTTAACAATAAAAGATGTGTTAAGGACACAGAGTATAGAACAATAAAGTCGGCTAAATTATGATATGTTGCTGTATATTTATTGTAAGAGGAAGATATTTTAAAACGAAAAAAGATGAAAATTTATAAGTGGAATAAAAATAGAAGAAATGATAAAGTATTTCATATTAATTCCAAACACATCCACTCCCACCCTATCTACCCAACAATTATCTGCAGGCACATTGAATGGTGGCTTGCATTCTTTCCGACTGACAAACTTATTTAACATTTCTATACTAAATTATTATAGTACGTAATTCAAAAAGTGTGAACAGTAAATTTATTGGGATTCTTATCACTTTGGGTAACTATTATACTTTAACATTTTGCGAAGAAATGTTTTATTCAATTCATAAGTAATTTTATTCGATTTCATCAAACTAGTTTCAACGATTCATTGTTGTAAGAAATATAAAACAAATCTGCTTTGAGATCTAAAGAGAACTACAATTCATTTCGTAAAACGCGTTAGCTTTAAAATACTGCAATCACATGAAATTATGAAATAAAGTAATTTGCACACTTGTCTTCAATTTATAAACTAATAACATTCATTTTCTTGTTGGTGTGAAATGGGTAACTTGTGTTTACGGCTAAGGGAGTGTTACAGGAAACGGAGGAATTGCCAGAATAAAACTCGAACACAAGATCTCACAAATTACTTTTACTTAATCACATGCGTTTCAACGACAAATTCACCATCCTCAATGATACATGAGCTACAATATGTAAGCTATAACAGTTATAGTTTAGATATTGTAGCTCATGTGTCATTAAGGATGACGATGTTGTCGTTGAAACGCGTTTGATTAAGTAAACGTAATTTTTGTGACTTCCTGTATTCGAGTTTTATTCTATCTAATATTATCTCACAAGTCGAGTTCAATATTTATTTATAGAGGAATTGCCATTTAATCAATTTTAAGTTGACAATGAACGAACATGGATGTGCAAGGACATGCAGTATCAGTTTCTCAACTTGAAACATTGTATCACAAATATTTTATCTTTATATTACTAGTGAAAATAGATCTGAAACTATTATACAATTTTAAATAAAACAATAAAGAAATACCGGAATCAGGCATCGATGTTGCCTATATTTTGTTTTGTTACAATAAAAGCATTTCATTTATGATTTAATATTTTTTAAGTGATCTAAAGTTTTTAAAAACAATTTATTATACGTAGAATGAAAATAAATAGAGCAACATTAGTTAAAATGATTAGGTAAAAAGTAAAAGAGTACTGGAATAGTTACAGTTTAGTTATTGTAACTAGTGCATCACTTTAGCGTTGAAACGCATTACTAATAATTGTGTTTAAGTTTTATTCTATCCAGTACAAGTCAAGTTCAATATATATTTTATAGCATCCATACTTTTGTGTACTGACAACGATTGTATCAACAAAATATGAAACCACTTCAGACAATGTAAATATAAAACACAAATTTGGTCACGGAACACATCTAAGTTCATTTGAAATTTATATTTTAACGTCTAAATATTCAGATATGCTAACTTTGGTGAATGAATTACCTTGCCTCAGAATATTTTATCCTTCTACAGGTTTTATTTCAGTGTTTAGCAATAATTGTGTCGCACTTCGGAAGTTGCTTTCTTATTTACTATTATTTTGATCTCACAGTCTGTAATAAACACGATTTCCTGTTTTGTAATAGGTTAGTGACTTTGAAAATACAGGGTGATTCAAAAGTGGAGATTTTTATTATATAATACACATCATGAAATCTGTTAGGACCTTGCCGACGCGACACCAAGACAAAAGTGATATACGCAAACAAGGTTCGAAAAACGTGTAAACAAATATTTTAAAGATATTTACCCTACTAATGGTGAGACTCCTTGATCAATCAATACACTTTAACATTTCCTACAAGGCTCAAGTATTGCATTTAGATTTACTACAAGCTGCTTAGGTAACATCTCATCTTCGATGTTTAACACTTGATAACTGAAGTGATTTATAATGTCGCGACGTTTCGTATTATTATGATGGGAAACCTATCCAATAACCAAGTTATTATTCACCCACGGGAACCAATTAAAGCCCAGATAAATTAATTATACGTAAACCTATCTCAATGTAAATATTTTAGGATGTTCAAAGTCCTTGTATTTAATATATCACTCAAGTTGTGTCGCTCCGCTCTAGTCGTAATCCTAATTGTGAACGTGATCTGAATATTTATTTCCTGCGAGTAATTCCATGTAGAAATTAGACTAACTTAGATGGCTTCTGTGTTCGTAAGTTGGATCTCGAATAACAAAATTAGTTCAACTTAAAATTTCTACCCTCAGAAATACGATATTATTATTTTGACTTCAATGTTGAATCTTTAGATTGACCAATATTTTATAAAAATACTTTACTCAACCCAGTGATAAAGTTGGAGAAAGTTGAAATAATGTATAAAATATCAGGGTGAAATAAAATTAATGGCGAAATAAAATCATAGATTATAAATAAAATAAACGGTAAAATAATATAAACCGTGAAATAAAATTACAAATAAATAACATTATAAATGGAGAAATAAAATTATAGGTGAAATAAAATAAACGGTAAAATAAAATAAGCCGCGAAATATAATTAAGGATAAAATAAAAAACCCATGAAATACAATGAACTTTGTAAAAACAACATTCAAACTTTCTCACCCGCCCATCCCCATAACTATTCTTCAACAAAAATGTCAGTTTTGTAGATATCAGTAAAGTAAAAAACACCATGGTCGGCGTCTTTGGAAGTGTTTATATATTTTAATATAACATAAGCCTGCTTTACTGTGCCATAAATACTTCCTTAGCGTAAATTGTATTTTATTAATATCAAGCTTTTCATAAATCGGCGGTTATGGTTGGTTTTAATTTTAATTTTATTTGTTTTCACAAATAATTCCTGAAATTTAATATTGTTTTACTTACGAGTTTGGATCATTAATCTTTACATTTCACTATAATTTACACTAAATCGGTGAGATTATTTTGAGGAAAATGACGCCTTTTATAACAGCCCTATGGCCGGTTTTTGGTTTTATCGATTTCTGATAAACCGGTATTTTTAAAAAATCGATACCATTTCTTCCGGTCCTTAGAGGTTACACTAGATCAAAATTAATTGTTATAGCTTATTTAGAAAACAGTGAAGTTATGTTTTAACCTTATGGGAGCTATTAAAAAGAAAAAATCCGGAATCGACCCAAAATATGTCAATGCGTTTCGGGGGGAAAGAAATGTACAGACAACAAAATGACATCATTCTATAAAGTATATTTCTGGACTCGAAATGATATATATATATATATATATATATATATATATATATATATATATATCCACATTGAGTCCAACATCGATTATTTAATCTATCACTATAAACACTATAAATTCATCAGTATAAGTGTTAAATCAAACATTACTTTAAAAATCCAACATTATATTCATTTACGTACGAAAGGGTCGCCTATTGTTCTGTCCATCCCATTTGTGACTCCTGCGGTCATATAAACTATCTGTAACGATGGCCTCTTTCAGTTGTGTAAGAGCATGAACAGTCATTTCTTGTCTGTACGTCCAACTATCACCATGGTTATCTGTAGTATAAGTTCTTTTACGAAATTCATTTCAGAAAAGTGTTGAAAATATATTGTGTTATATATGTGTAAATACAACTTAACCTAACCTAAACCATTAATATTTTTTCCCCCAGTAATATTTATAATAAATAGCAAGTAACAGATAAATGAAAAAATGTTTAAAATGTTGCACTACTGCACTATTTATTTAGTTAGTTTTTACTGTTAGGTTAGGTTATCTTTGCATGTTCATTCGCATAACCTACGCTTAAAATATTTAAAATTGCCTTTAGGCAACTAGAAGAGTCCATCGCAGCATAACAATAGGCAACCCTTTCTACATTAATAAAACACTATTTTTTAAGCCTCAGGTACCAGTGGTAGATGTCCTCGTCCAAACATAGCAATTGTAATTAACAACCCGGATTTAAACCGTTGTTATCATTCACGTTTCAATAATGGTCGCTCTGGAACTACGTAAATAAATTATCCACACCTGTATATTAGGATGTATTCACTATATCACTCCGTTGTCATAATCCAAATTGTGAATCTAAACCCAATATTTTTTTATTTCCTGCCAGTAAATCAATATGGAATATTCAGCAAGTTGAATATTTGGTAACACAAGTCTGTTTGGTTTTGTTACAAACTTAATATCGTGAATTGTATTTAGCTACAGAATAGTAAGACTTAACTCTCAAACGTCAAACACTTTAAAATGTAACTTTAAAACAATTACTTTAAACAATATACACAATTCACTTTATGTATTTTGTTGTCGTGGTGGTATGAAAAGAGAAACGGAGATGAAACAGCGATTGTTTCATAAAAATCTTTGTTAAAAATGCTTTAGAGTTGAGACAATAACTTTAAGAGATTTGTATGCATGAGAAATAAGTTAAGAACGTGCTGTGACTAATAAAATGTTTGTAACAATAGAATCGGAATGTAAAACAGCTGGATTGACATTTAATCAATATTAAGCTGACAATGGACAAACAGGGATGTACGAGGTCATGCGCCGCCAGAAATATTGCATCACAAACTTATTTTATTGTAGTTAGATTCGAAACTGTTATAATGTTTCCTTACATAATATAACTATCGTTGAAAAAGAAGGTTTAATAAAGATGAATAAGAAACCAGCATTGACAATATAAGTGTTAAATATACATTTAAATTCAGAATTCATTTGAACATTATGTTATTTTTTTTAGGTTTTATTTCAGCATATTTCCAATATATTATAACTTTTAGAGTTACTAAATTTTTGACTACTCTTTCTTTTTAAGAAAATTCTGATTTGTGTAACCTAAATTATACGTGAAATGGTAACTGATCCTGCTCCATAATTTAACGTTAAATAACCTTAGACGTATCTCGTGAAGCAATTGTGTGATTTTTAGAAGGTGTATTCATGCACATACTTGACCTAATATAGCCTATAAGAGTATGATCTGAAATAAATATATTAGCCGAGTTTTATTCATTTGATATGAGTATATATGGTTTTACAAAATAAATATATTTTATATAATGGTTGCACATAATGGTGCACAACATTGTACAAACGATCTCAAAAAATCAAATTAAAATCAATAAAAATTAACGTCACTAAAAATTTCAGTTCTAAATCAAAAAGTAAAAATGAACTTTCAATCCAGACTTTGTATATATTTAAATAACTTCCTAAACTTTCTTTACTTATGTCATAAACATGGTCTCAGTGTAAATTGTATTTTATTAATGTAGGTGGTTAAGGTTTATTGTGTTTAAGATTTAGTTTCCAACAATGGCCAATAGGGTTTGTTGTAATGTTTTTTGTGTGCATATTCTAGGTTTATCAGACACTTGATAACGGTAGTTGATTTACACCCTCGAAACGTCTTGTATTGATTTTTATAAACACAAATGATGACAAATGTTTGATTAAATCGTGTTAATGTTAAAAACAATCCATAACTTTAAAATAAAAATAATTACATATATGTTATGACTTAAGAAATAATAACAACTTAAAAAAGTAAACTTGTTGTACAGTGCAGAAGAAACTATATAAACTTGATTTAATACGTTATTCACTATTTTTCACATATACACAATATTAATCGTAACATGTACCATGTATGTGTAACAATAGAGGAATGTATTGTAACTGTCCTTCAAAGACATTATATTTTCTTTATCCTTCAAGTTGAGACATTTCGACAATATTTCATTTGCACAATTCTATGTGGAATTGTGGCCAACTTAGTTAATCTGTTAGTATGTCTTCGGTAAAACTAAATTATTTCAATTTAAAGGTAATATTTTGTATACGTGTAATTTTAGATATTATCAATTTTACGATTAAATACATGTCAAGTTGTAACAGTAGATAGCATAATTATATTATAATATTAAGTTGTATATTGTTCATTACTGTTTCCGATTAATAACAAAAAACATCATCTTTGGATTTTACAATAAATATAGCAACTGTTTATAAACTACTTCTTTAAGTGAAGTCCAAAAAAAAAAAGATTTTTGGAATGAATTCCGTCTTTCGTGTGTACATTTCTCTAAAGCTAAAAATTGTGTACCGATTTTTATCAAATTGGTATTTGGGTATATCTCGGAGCTTTTTCACTTTTCCTTAGCTTAATATTATAGAGATAAATGAATATTGTGGTTCAAGAATTATTTCCAAAAAAATAAAATAAAAGAACCTTGACCGGGGTCTTTAAAACTTCAATACAGATTAAGCGGAAGTGAGACAAGTTTAATCCCTATTTAAATATATTTTTTAAAGACAAATAACAAACTGACGATTGGTTTTGTGGGAATAGTTGAGTGAGAGACTACAATGTTTCTCAACATTTTGTTTGCTTTGGATTGAATTGTTTTGAATAAACATGTTTGAATGTTGGATGACGTCGGCTGGGCCTTACAGGCGTCGTAGATGAGTAGAAGGTCTTCTTTGCTTCACTTGAGTTAGTAATTCGGCCCTGAAGTGCCTCGAAACTGTGGGCCTTACGGGCCTCGTAGATGAGTAGAAGGTCTTCTTTTCTTCACTTGAGTTAGTAATTCGGCCCTGAAGTGCCTCGAAACTGTGGGCCTTACGGGCCTCGTAGATGAGTAGAAGGTCTTCTTTGCTTCACTTGAGTTAGTAATTCGGCCCTGAAGTGCCTCGAAACTGTGAAGGAGTCTCCATTCGCTAAACTACTGTCGGTGCCATGGTATATTTTATTCTGAGGTGATGGTTTGAAATTACATTTTTGACAATATCATCATTATTTTGATCGAAAATATCTCGCGTTGGTATCATTGCATGCAGAATTAATCTTCCGATTTGTATTTAATTTAATGTCTTTTAAGTTTATTAACAAATGTGATATAATAACTGTTCCAATCGTTATTTTAATTTTTGTTCTCGCTATCGTGCTTACGTACAAAGAACGACAACGGAGTTCGGTGTATCGAAAATAACTTTTTCAGTTCTCTGAGTTCATGAAACGTGAAAATCTGTCAAAAAAACTGAAGTCGAAATTTTTGACGATTACCTAACTTACTGAGCAAGTAATATTTGAAAACTATCTGAAATGTATAATTATTTGAATTTCCGGAGAACAATAGCAGAGCTATACTTTTCTAAAACTTAGATCGTATAACTTCCGCACGCTCTAAACAGGAGTAGCAATTTGTTCAAATAATAATCCCTTGCTGAGGGGTGCAGAAATTTCAATTATTTTATCTGATATTAACTGTTCAGAAAACATCACAACGGAAAGTATAGAAAACCGAAATGTATTAAACATGTTAGTTAGCCAATAAGTAACCGGTATCAATGAAAGTGATTTTGAGGTTATTTCTTCGACTAAGTCTAAATTACCTACCTACTACTACTGAATTTTATATGATGTAAAACGTAGGCCTATGTAATATGATGAATTGTCCAATGTATATTGAATGGAAGATGTTAAAATAATCACAACTAAACGTATTAAACAATTGTAATACAATTATTGTTTCATTTGTTTTCTGAAGTATTAGATTGTGTACAAACATTGCGCAAATTTTCTCTGTCACGAAACAAAACTGATAGTCACCAAAAATGTGAACTAGTTGGTTGTCGATTTAACAGTGAAAATGGACCAAGAGAACCATATTTTTAATAAAACTTTTACATATATAAATGAGGGTTTAGGTTTCTTCAAATGTGCAAATCGTCAGAGCAAATCGTACTTGTACAAACCTTAACTTTTAATGATGTCAACCAAGGTTCGCTTTATTTTTACATTGATATAAGTTTGTTTTTTTTACATGTTACACTGGTCCGTGTTATATTTATATTTACGTCATCTAAAACATTCCCATTACTGATATTTACGATAACATACGAACTGGATATTTTGGGGAGATTTAAAAAATACGGTTTGTTTGTTAGGTTTGAGGCTACACTTGTTCAAAATTAGATCAAAATCGTTGAAACTTCGTCTTGTATTTGTGTCAAAGAAATAAAGTGATTTCTTGTGGAAAATTGTGTTTTCATTTATTTGGTTATTGAAGTTTCCACAAATGTAGCTCATTAGAGTTGACTAAGTACATGTGATAAAGTAAAATATTTATTAAGTGTAAACACAGTAGGAACTTGGTGAAATCCATATTAAGAACTAAATTTCTCATAAAACAAACTTTATTGGTGACAGCTGTACCGCCGTTAAGTATCTTGAGACAACTAAGAACAAAACAATAAAATCTTAGTTATAGACCAATAATTTCAAAATTGTCAGAAAATCCACGTACACAGATCATTTCTATCAGTTGTAATCATCACATCAGCCATAACCACGCAGCTTTTCGCACTATGACTTGAAAGCGACGCTTTATCCACGTTGAATTTAATATCATAAAACAAATTGTTTTGAATAATGGCTACAAAGAAGAATTAATTGATATAATTTGATTTAATTATTTAATTCAGATCTTCAAATACGGCAAGATACAATTTGTAGGTGGTATAGGTTTTAAGATAGAACATCTAATTTAAAAAACAAACAAAAATAGAACCCAC
Source organism: Aphrophora alni (assembly GCA_963513935.1). NCBI lineage: Eukaryota > Metazoa > Arthropoda > Insecta > Hemiptera > Aphrophoridae > Aphrophora > Aphrophora alni. The sequence continues at coordinate 457,074 of OY740770.1, forward strand.
TTTTAAAATTGTAGCAAAAATTTAGGAAAATCAATTGATAACAAGAAAAAGATTAAATTGATTTATTGGAAAATACTGGTGTAAACAAAATTAGATTTTAATTGTCAATATGTTGGTCAAACTGGTACGTCAATTAAAACTAGGGTTAGGAACATGTACATTGTTGGAAGAATGGTAAAACTGAATCAAATTTTCCTAACCATTTATTAGAATCATGCCATAGTTTTTTAATTTTTAATGTAAAAGTGTTATATATATTTCCCAATAGTTTTATTGATGTAAACACTAAAAAATGGCGTAGAATAAGAAGTTACATCGGTTAGGTTAGTCTTACTGTTGGTAATTTATTAGAAAAGAAAAAGCTTTGTAAGCCAGCTTATTACATTAATAAGTATTTAGGGGTATTTTAATAGAGTCCAAAATCAACAATGTTTGCTATAAAATGAATGACTGTGATGACTAATAAGTGTGAATCAACAACACTATCGTATATTATTATCTTTATCAAAAAATATGTACTTATGATACACTTTGTACTTCTTGATTTTAATGAAACAAAGGAGCACAATATAATAACAATAATATAAAACATAATTTCTACTTTATTATTTACATTGTGATAAGCTATGTAAGAATAAATATGTATTAAAACATGTGATGTATTGGCATTTACACAATTTATTTTTTGTACATTTTATCATTAGTTCATCTAAGGAACAGTAATATTGAGTTATTAGAATACAGTAATACAGCAATTCAGTTATACAGAGAATGTTAAAAACAGCACAACATTTTCTACTAATATTGAAAATGTAACAAATATTTTTAAAAAATAGAAAATATATATATTTCTATTTATAAACATTTTTTGATAAAGGTATGCATTAAATAAAATCATTGTTGATTTTGTGCTATAATTCAGTAAATAATACGTTGTTCAGTCTCATTTTTCTTGTGCATAATAAAAATATATTATAGATTTTATTTTCAAATATCAAATAAAATAAATTAAAGTTGTGTAAAGTGAAGCCCAGTAGGTGACTCTACGGCTGGCTTGGGGGTAGGTCACCGGGCAGGCGCAATCATCTGCGCTTGTGTGAATGAAGCGACCCTTCGTTCAGCATTCCCAGTTTGATAATAGTATAATGTAAATAAACAATTTGCATAGGTAAAGCTGCACATGTTAACCATTTTTAAAATGGAACAATATAATTCTTAACATCGGCAATTTGTCTTCATTATTGCTATAAATCTAAAGCTATACCTATCTATACTATATAGTCCGTACATATAAGCAGTAATATTGATAAAAACCTGTTGATAACGAAACACCATTACAATCAATTTAAAAAGCCTTTTTTATAAACAAATTAGAAGAAGAAACAGTTAGATAAAGTAATGTGTTTATATGTTGACATCGTATCCGTTTTATTGTCTAGTCGCTGTTAAAAAATAAATAAATGAAAATTAAAAGAGAACGTTTAATAAAAATTTGTGTGAAGAAAGCTTTAGGATTAAAGACTTGTAACCACGAGAAGTAAATTAAGGACGTGCAGTGATTCAAACTAGAGAGCGGAATGTAAAACAGCTAGGTAGACATTTAATCAATATTAAGTTGACAATGAACACAAGGTCATGTGCCTTCCAGTAATGTACTGTAACTTGTAATATTTTATCGTAAAATGAATCTTCATAAGAGAGATGACTTTGTTACTGTAAAATATGAAACTACCTCAGACATGTTAATGTTAAACACACATTTCATATCAGAATGTATGCATATATTTGAATAATAAATTTGTATTCATAAATACATTTGAAAATATTTGTTCTTCTTTTAGGTTTTATTGCAGCATTATGCAATATTTGTATCACCATTCTGGAGAGAATTAATGATTTACTAAATTCCATGAGAATAATATGACCATAACTTTAAGTAAAATAAATACAGAGGTATATATCATTCTGGCTGAACAGATATTTGGAGTGACAAATGTTATTTTTTCCCTTTCTTTTTTCATGTAATCTTAGGTTACGTCCCTTTCTTCCATCATTCCAATCAGGTCTCTCTTTACCAACTTTTGTTCATTTCCGACCCTGACGGGAATAATAATGATGGCTTTAAAACAATAACGAAATTATTACAAGATTTAGGCTGTTTTCGCGATATTTTAAGTTTAAAATAAGTTTCAATATGCATCTTTTGTGCAACAATTTGTCAAACTATTGGTTTTTAAGTACTGACTAATTCTATCAACTCTGATCTTCTACAATTTATGGGAAATAAACAAGAATGGTGAACAATAGGTGACTTTTGGAATATTCAGTATGTACGAGATATATACACATTGAAATGTGGATGGACTCAAGTATCATAAAATAAGAAATCACTTCAAACAATATTTTATCGCAACAGAAATTTGATAACTGAATATATCTAAGTTAATTTAAAATGTGTATTTGAACATCTAAATACTCAAATATAGAAAACACTGACAAACGTTTATAAATATAGGTTATATGAGGTTCTCGTATTTCTAAATGTTTAAATGTGTTTCTGACTTTCTTATTTACTAATTATAGAAAAGTGTCACCTGGTCCATCAATGGAAAACAGATTTTTAGGGTCCGTTTCGTTATTTATGTTATTAAATTTATTAGAATTCAAATTATTTTTCAAGTAAATGTATCACATTTGTTACATAATTCATTTTTATAAATTTATATTTTAGAAAAAATTCCTATTTTATTTAAGATTTATTTTTATAAAAATGAAATTAATATTTATAAAATATTTGAAAAAGATTCTATTATTATATACATTATAAATAAAAATTGGTGTAGATTTGAACATTGAATTTGTAAAATTAAATTATTTAATGGGAATTTAGTTTCTTATCGTAGTAAAATTCAAAAAGTCAAGTCGTTTAAAGAATACAACTAAGTGTTAATTTATACGTGTTGTATTCCATCTTATTATTTGATCACTGATATTAAAATAGTTCACATAATTTAGGAGAACTAACTTTAGGTGTGCGGCATTGTTTTATATATACAGGACAGAATTGTATTACTTGTATATTTGTTTATTAATTTTATAACAATAAGTTGATACATCCAGTTTTATGATACTAAATTCAATTACAGAAGACAGGTGTTAAATTTTAAGTTTAATAAATTTTATATTAGTGCAAGAAAAAAATGTATAAAAAATTAAGAATTACAACATACACACACACAAATAATATTCTTTTGAAAATTTATTTTTTTAATAATCAACTATGTAAAAAGACAAGATTAAACTATTATTTGAAAAAATTTCCCCTCTTAGAGAGCCAAGAAAATCAACAAACAAAATTTTATTTTTCAACCTAATTGAAATGTTTCATTTCTTAATTTCAAGGGCTAATGTGGGATGGGAGTTATCCAATTTTGGGCATTTCTAAAAACTGTATTTAGCACTTGTGTAAGATGTCTAAGGTAAATGTAAATTGTATAACATAAGGTTCTTATTAGATGAAAGCCACAGCTGTCCCTGAAGTGATTCTATTAATACAACACAAGGCTGATTCACAAAGGAAACCTAATTACTTACCCAGTTCACAGTAGGCCTAAATTGCTAGGGATTATAATAATTCTAAGATTGGATTCAATTAAATTCGTATTGCACCACAATCAATCTACAACTGGGAAGAGTATTACAGAAGTTATTTCTTAATTGTCTTGTCCCAAAATTTCTTTTAATCTCTTTTTTATTATTAGAAGACCATCATTTATGGTAAAGAATTAATGAAACACTTAAGGGGAGTATATAAAATTTAAATAGAAGGGAATACATACAATTCAAATACACATTCCATAATAACATAACACTCGATACTTGCAACACATCGCTTAAAAAACAAGATTCGATACTAAAACTATATAAATAAACAAATATCGGCTCTAGCTAAACAATATAACCAAGTAACAAGAGATAACATGCAACCTAAATGAACCCCCAAAATTATAGTGTACGAACTTCCCCACAGAATATAAGGATCCAAGCAACAGAAGTTATATTTTGAAAAGTTTTATACCTTGTGGAAATTTATTATGCAATTCTGCTAGTGTAAGGGGAAAATGATGATAAATCCTGAAAATCTTGGTTTAAATTGTATTTAGTTTGATTTTATTGCCGGATTAATTGTAGTACAAATTATCTTTAGAGCTGATCCTTTCTGTTCATTTTTATTCAATTGTATTTTATTTTACTAAATTTTCTGAGCATATGCGAGCTACTCAATTGACTTCAGTGGATTTTTGGACCTTATTGAGACTTCCTTCGACCTATAATAATGGCGTGATTATTTATACAAATTCATTCAAAAGAACACTAACTTTTATGTAATGTATATATTACTAAAGGATGTTAAATTCGTGATATATTGATTTTTGACGGAAAAAAAAAAACTTTTAAACTATTACTTCATGGAACCTGGAATCTCATGCGTATATCTGTAATATATCTTGCGTTCCTATGTTGTGCAATGACCTGCCTTGATTACACATTACTGTAGCCTATACGTCGTTGACACCCACTACACGAAGTATGCGGTAAGTTTGATAACCAACAAACATTTCGACCTCTGTTTTTTACTGATTTTCCCGTTTCATTACTACAGTAATAACATGCTCACATGTAACCCTATTGTAATTCAGAAAATTTTAAATAAAACTGTCAAAAACGCGAACATTTTATAAAATTGGTATTCATATAACTTGTGTTAATGAACTTGTAAGATCTAAATTAGATAAACGTTTGCAGATTTCAATTCCGCATACAGTGGTACCAACTCTTCACGATGATAAATAGCGAATTTATTGTTAAAAATATTATACTGAAATCTGATCTCCAAAGAAAATTTGATATTGGTACAGTTAGGAGGTCGGTACCAGGCACGAACCAAGAGACTAGAGGCTCCTTCATATATGTACAGCATCGAGGCCAGGAAGGGTCGAGACACTGACAGGAGCGAAGCGAGTAAAAACTGTTTGATATATTTATTTACAAAGATCGACTGGGCCTTAACTTGTACAACTATGAAGTTTATAAAACAATTGTAAACAAACTTCCCCCTGACATTTCCTACATTGTCAAAGACCAAATTTTGTTCATTATATTTTTAGAGAATCACTACTGTACATTGGAGCTGAGCAAGTACCAAGATGGCTTCAATTAATTTGTTTGTTGTGAATTAGTGAAACCTTATTAAATGACTGATAGTCTTTGTTGATGCCCACAAGTTAGAGAAATTCTACTTATCCATTCATAAGTCACCGCAATCAAGGTGAATTTATTAATCCCTTCTTTTTCGATAGAACTACAAGTATTGAATACGTATTTGGGAAGGATCGTTTCAAAGGTAATTTTTCCAAAACATCGTCGGGTTTGACAGAGTTTTGATAAGGAGCAAAAGTATCGGTGTGCAAAAATCATGCAAAAACAATCAACGAGTTGAAATGGGCCATTAAAAACCTACAAACTGACCATAACAAGAGTCAAGTTATGTAGTGGAATTGAGAAACACTTTCTGTAATTTAATAACAAACTTGTCATTACCAAATATATGACATAAATATACTTGTTTAATTTCAGTAGAACTTGAACTACGCATTGCGGAGAGATTTTTGTAACGCACAGACTTCTGAATAATTATGTAAATCAACATTATACTCCAAGAACTTCCCATGATCAAACAGAATTTAATATTCGACATTGCCTTGCATACGAATACTTACTGATCTACTTTGTTATAACTTTTATGGAAATAAAATAAAACGAATGAATTATGAAGATAAATTGTTTACAAGTAGTATAATATTCTGAGAATCGTAGAAAATTTGACGTAGAATAATAATGTATTAATAATGATAATTTTATACACTATAAAATATTTAACATAGAAAACTATTCATGAATATTTTACATTAAGTTTACATTTATTATATATAATATGTGTATTTGCTTGTATTGAATTCACAGCTACAAATTGAAAATCCCACAATTATATAATGATTAAATCCGATCGAAGGACTTGCCCACAAAAGCTCCTTATCAGAGCAGAAATACATCATGTTGAACAAATATTGAAACTTGGCTAGTATTTCTTTCTTTCTGAGTTTCCACTTCAGTTAATTTGTTAAAAAATACATCTCTTTCTGAGAGTTGAGGAAATTAAAATTATTTTACGTGATATTAAATGTTCAGAAAATATCAGCTGAACATACTCAGCAACAGATTCTTTTGGAATGTCGGCCTGTAGAAATAAATTGATTGAAGCTGATTTTAGAAACAGATTTTATATCTAAAACACCCTAAATATTCTATTTAATCTAAAGTGAAATAAATTCAGGGTAACCAAAATTGAACGATAATATTTAAGAAGCTGATTCCAGAGCTAAAATAGATGTACGTAAATATAGAAACGCTACGTTATTATCTGTCGGCCATTTTGTGTTAAAAACAAAACAAAACAGAATCTTTGGAAGTAGATTAGATATTAGGTAATGAATCATTTATGTAACCTTTTAACAGTATACCAGAAAATTATTTGCAAAGTAGAGGACATTTTAAATGTTTAATGTCGAAAATCTCAAAAACCATAACATGGTAAAATATTTACAAGAAACAAAAGATTTTCTCTTTTAACGAAAACAAATTAAGAACAACTTTTGAAATTTGATATGTAACACCATATATTTTATAGGGTTTTCAGTTGTAAAACAATATTTTATGAATGTTTTATTCATTGGTATTTTTTTTTAAACTTTAGCCGTTCTAAAAATTAAACGTTTTATAGGCCTTCAAATAATTTACTCTCCCTTAAAATGTTACAATAGCTAAATTTTTAACCGTTGTTGGAACAAATATGTTTTAATGGGGAACCTTCTTTATGTAAGCTCTAAAATGACATGGAAAAAAAAAACCTAAATTTAATTAAAAATAGGGATTTGATTTTCTTTGAATTGGTAAACCCTAATTTTTATAATGGAAATTATTTTATATTTTTGATATATTTTGGTTAAATTTTAGGATGGAGTCCCCAAGAATATTCTTATGGTTTAATTTCCTAATTTTCTTTCGTTTGAAATCTCAGATAGGTTGAGGAACAACTTTAAAGTAGATAAAAATCTCTGACACATGAAATGTTTCAAATAATTTATTTGTTACCTGGAGTCGTAGGGTGTATAAGGAAAATATAACTTCAGTAAGACAATGCTTGCTTTTCATGTGAAAATCACAGCTGTCCCAGAAGTAATTCTATTAATACAACACAAACAAATTCACACGGAACATTGATTATTTAACTAGTTCACAGTATTTTATTCTAAAAATAGAACGTTTAAATTCACATTGCACCTGATTCAATATTCATTTTGGTCCTTTATTATACACAATTTAACCCGTTGTACTGTCTGGGACTCTCGCAATTATTCAAATATTGGGCCCTTTATGTTCACATTGCATATCCGTTATTCCCCACTTTATCATTTTATTACACACAAATAATCTCGTTGTTTTGTCCTAAAATAATCTGAGGCGTTATAAACGCTGTTTATATATTTATTGTGTTATGCTGCTCATATGGAATATTGAATGAGCAGGTAGGAATGAGTGAGCCGCGAAAACACCCAAAATCATTTCTAATGATGCTTGATATATACTTAAGTAATAATTAATGTATATATAATTTTTTTCGATTAGCATGAATTATAAGTAATAAGTGGAACGTTGCAGGAAATAATGTTTTCTGAACATATAGTATTACATAAAATAATTGAAATATCCACGACCCTTAGCAGAGGATGAATTGAACAAATTATGTGAAGTGGAAATTGCTACACGTTATTAGACCATGCGGAAGAAATACGATTCAAGTTTTAGAGACAGTAATATTTGTACAACAATAGTTCTATCGTGATATCAAGCTTCTGTTCACGGTTCCACTATTATTACATTAAATTATATCAATATATAACTCGTTTGTAGTTTTTAAATAGTAAAACAAAATATATTTAATATTTACCTTTTTTAATTCCGTTAAAGTGACTTCGGTTTTTACGTCTCTATGACGCGTTTCGAAGCGTATACTTCATCTTCAGACTATATATTATTATGCATCCCCTTTTCAGAGGTCGTCAACTAATGATTACACGACCATAGGAAAGCAAAAAGACTTAACACCAAACATTATATGTCATATACGTGCGATGAGCACGGCCGAAGGCCAACTGTCGGTCTCATGATTGCCATGTGGTCCAATTAATGACGTGTTAATGGCAAAAGCTATGCAAGTTTACAACCTACTTCAAAGACGAGATCTATTGCTTATTATTAAATTATAACTAAAATTAATTATCTGTTTTATTTCTGTCGAAATAACATGTTTTATGTTGTGGGAAGGGTGAGTGAGAGTGTTTGCACGATTATAATTTCTACTGGTGTAATATATTGGACACAATTAGAATCATATCTTTAGCAATTATCCTTTCTGTATTGCAAATATGAAAATATAAATTATTTATCTCATTTATAGTTTGAAGTGTAAGTATTATGTAATATCCGAGAAAAAAATATAAAGGAAAAGTATGAAATAAGTGGATTTAATTAAATTAAACATCAGTACCGAAACGAGTAGAAGACAAATATGATCAAAGAATAATACATTGAACAAATAACGGTGATCATCGTCTGTCTAAATCACCTATATTTAACTTGTAGTTATTTAAATAAGTTATCTAGGTGTTTTATACCAGTCTGTAGAAAAATCAATAAGTACACAAGAGGTACAAAGGGTTTTGTATTATTACTGCGAATCTCTACCTTTATTTACCATACAAAGAGATTTAGATTTTTGTTTGTATGTACATAATTAAAATATTCATAATTATAAATTCATGGACAGACGACGAAACTAAAGATCCTTTTTCACAAAATACTTCTAAAATTCACAGCTCTGATAACATTCAAAGGGAAATTCAGGTTTCAAACTAAGAGGCAAAATTAAGAAATTAAACAACAAGAATTTTAATCCTCTCGTATAATTGCAATCAATATAAATGGTATATTTCAATAATTTGCATTATTTGAGAAATTTTCACTATTTATTTTATGATATCACAAAGCAAACACCTGTGTGTGTTTAAAATAAAGTGTTGAAGCTGACTGGTACAGGTTCGATTCGAGTTTCAACAAGAGAACTAGTTGCTAGAACTAGGAGGGAGGCGTCCCTGATACCAAGCGGTTTTACCGCCAACCCCCACTCAAAAGAAAGAGTAACTGGGTGCAATCTTACCACCAGCACCCCACTGCCACCACGAAACCATTCCTCAACGCACGCTCCCAGAAGCCGAAGCTTCCAGACAGGCCGTGCATGCTCCCATGGTACTCATGTCGGCAAGATTTCTCAAGCCACGTTTGATGAGTCACCGTCGGGTCGCTTACGCAATACCCTCCCCTACGTACTCACCTACTAGGGGCGGCGCCCGTTACCCACATACGTAGGATTGTGGCCTTCCCCCAGTTTTCTTGGGCCGGCACCGTGAGGTAAAATACACGATGCGAGTGTAGGTGGTACCCATGTTCACCTATTCTCATGTTAGCAAGGTTCCCCAAGCAACGTTGGATCAGTCACCGTCAGGTCGCTCACGCGTCCCTTACCTCACCCTTACTCCGAAGGCGGCGCTCATTACCCACATTCATGGGATAGGGTAGCCAACTCCCGGTTCTATGGGCCAGCATCGTGAGGTACAACGCTAACTGGTACAATGCGACTTCATGGAATCTAATCTGCGACAACTCATTGGTATTGTAGAGCTACTGTGAATTTAGTATATAACCAAGTTTCCATCTGAATTAGCCATGTGTTGTAATAATAGAATCATAGCTGTGGCCTTCTTTTATGTTCGTCAAAAAACCTACTCGGGTGGCGAATGTAGTTTTAAAAATATTCAAAGAATTAGAAGTATAGGGTGAATTTGTTTAAATATTGAATTAAGACTAATTGAAATATTTCAAACTATATTTTCTCTTTATAATTATTAGCTAAATTTAATTAGACAATTTAGATTATTTTCCTTTTTTTAATTGAACATAAAACAAAAATTGTATCTTAATTGTTCTAAGTAACACTGGAAATAAAGTAATAAAATAAGATTATATACAGAGTCAGTGATACAAAATACACGTTGCAATGTAACTTATTGCCGGACGAAATATTTTGAAACTTGGTAATTTATTTACTGAATATATAGTATTTGACTAGTAAATGTTGAAATATATATTAAATGAAATTAAAAAGATTCTGTTTTAAAATTTGTGTTTAATATTAATTTAGATTGTATAAACTGGTTTTATTATACCAGAGAGATATTTATTATCTTATTTTCTGTATTTAGAAGGGGACACAGAGTGGTCTTAAAGTCAGAAAACTGCCGCATTTTATTGAGTATTATTGAGTGATAAAATATGTACAAACATAATTTATTAGGTAATATTTTTTATTCTCAATTGTTTGTACATACATAAATAGTCTGTTTAGCAGGGTTTGAAGATTCACTTTAGTTTGAGGTGTTTCATAGCATCATTATTTAATTAATATTTATTTTAAATTATATTAGTTTCTGGTAATGAATATTCATTGTGTTTTAAGTTTTATGAATTACATCTGTGTAAGTACTGAATTCAATTTTTTTTTTTAATATAATCTATAATTTTAAATTCGGCTTAAAATTGACCCACTGTGTCATTTTATTACAAATATGTAAAATAAAATATGTCAGTGCTCAATCATTTTTATTTCAGATATACAAATATTATTTCATAATCTTTTTAAAATTTTATTTCGATTGTTTGCAGATATTTTTGAGTTTTTTGTTTCTTCCAAAATGTTATTCTTAAATTTATTCCTAATGCAGTTGGTTTTATATTGTTTTAAATTTTATAATTGACCGTAATTGAGATATTTATTTATAAAATTATTACTGCAGTTTTGGAACTATTCTATATTATTTGGTAAATTAAATCACACCTCCATAAAACGTACATCCCATGGAAAATAATCAGCTGAGAAATAAATGCAAATCCAAATATTGTGGGAAACAGAGGAGGAACAAAATCGAAGGCGTCAGACATATTCTGAAACTTACGGAAAACTAAGACAGCGAGAAACTGCCCGAGAGCGACAAGTAAGGATGCAAGAAAATAATGTTTAACTTTGTATTATAAATTTTATTATTTGATATTTAATTTTCAATAAATGTTTTATTCGCTCCTTTCTATCCTCGCAATTCAACAACATATTAAAAAAAGTGTAGCACGAAATAAGTTTAAAAACTATCATGCAGTTTGCTTTACAGTTGTTTTTCCCCACTATGTATTAAAGATAATTTATTTTTAGAAACTTTAACGCATCACTTGTCTTTGAACTTATTTTATCGTATCCCGGGTAACAACGCGTAGTTTTGATAAACATTTCCTTGAAAACAGCAACCAAATCCCGATTAAATCCTTAGTCTGATATGTTTATGTTTATTTTAATGTTTTATACACAACTCACAACTATAGATATATAATACCAATTACTTGACCTGATGGCACAAACATTCCTGTTTATTCATTGTCAACCTAATATCCAGCTGTTTGACTTTTATTATAAGAAACTATTTATGAATGGCTGCACGTTTTTTACTTAGTTTACATGCATACAAGTCATTGTCGAAACTGTAAAACTTTCTATACAATGGTTATTAAGAAGTCATCGCTATTGTCTTTCTTGGTTTTTCATTTCACAACAATAAAGAGCATAAGTAGGAACTATAACTATACTAATGATTTCAATTGTCCATTAAACGCGATTCTTTAATCTTAGACAAGGCAACGCCCTACATAGCACTTCAAAAGGTCATAACGGATGCAGGGATACTGATATTATCCATACTATCACAAGGAGCCATGAAGAAATCCTTTATATGTTTGGAAAAAGACTCAAAATTATTGTAGGAACATTCCTTTTTAGATAGAAATCTATAACGAAATTGTTCATACATTATTGATTATTTTACTCAAACTTCTTATAATGTCTATACAATAACCTATTAAATTCGACGTGTTTTTAAAGGATTACAATTATTGGTTAATGTCTGGCGTTATGCGAGTGAATTACAGAAATCAACGTTTGTTTGAAATTTAGTCCATTAGTCGTAATTTGAAAATGCACAAAGATTTTAAGACATTTTTTAAGTTTCATACAAATTCTACAATTAATATTATATAAGTGGTGTTCCACTTTTTTGCTATTTAGTAAAAACCAAGAAAAATATCATCCACGTAAATTATTTCATTCATGACTCAGACAAGTCTGTATAAAAAAAAAAATAATAAATAAAAAATTAAAAAAATTGTTTAAAATTTCATATTTATATATTATTTTTTTGTATTTAATTGTTGATATCATCAAGCAAATTACAATTTTTGAAAGAGATGATTTTATATCTCAAACTACGTTAAAACTAGTTAAATTGCATACATGTATAATAAATAATATAATAATTACTTAAAAAAGAAAATAAATGAAATAAAGTTAACCTTGTAAGTACTGTATACGGTTTATAACTTAATTTAGAGTTTTTCTCATAATAACATATTGTAACTTAAGTAGTACTTAATATTATAACATACACATTGTTTAATATCCCAATACAAATATTGCATTCCTTAATTAGGATTTGACTAATATATTCAGTTTAACCCAGATTTGATATTTTCTTTCGAATCGATAACGTAAGACGTTTAAAATGACGAGTTATTAATTTCAGACAAAATATATAAAACCTGATACAGAAATTTCAGATCAATATTTCGGGAACTGATTTTAAAACTAAAAGTGTAACTAATTTACTTGAAAACTGTGCTTTCTACAAACAACAAAAACATACTTTTAGAAGTTATTGAGTCAGTATTTGGTATACGAATTATTTATGTAACCTTTTACCTTTTACATGTTTATTTTGTCTATTTTTAAAATGGCGGATATCTTTCTCAATTTTAATTTTGAATATTTCGAAGACCATTATCATTAAAATATATTTACAATGGACAAAAGAGTTGAATCTTTAAAAAAAAAAAGAAAGAAAAAAACAATTGATTATTGTCTGTATCCGAGTTATCTACAAAAAAACAATAAAATTATTGTTAAAACACCAGTCGTCATTTTGAAAGAGTTTCATTTTTCCCGACATATTGTTGTGCGATTTTGAATCACTCTGTACACAATACATTTTCTTACTCAAACTAAGAGACATGAACTAAGTTGTCCGTAAAATTTTAAGACAATACAAAATGTTTAAATCCTACTATACTTGTCAGAATAAACCACTTTATTTCCTCAACATTAGTTTCAATGATTTTAGTTAATTAATAATCAATCAATATATTTACCTCTTTATCAGTACATTTGACATTATACTTACTTACACATTTTGTATTAAAAGCTGAAGTTTCATGAACATTTTATATCAAATGTAAACAATATTTTTATAATAATGTGTTAGAATAATGTATTAGAATATATACTTCTAATACTTCGTTTTATCAATCTTTTCAAGGTACGTTTCGAAACGGCAATCTCATTCTCTGTTAAATATTAAAAACGCTCTCACTAGAGGTTGTCGATTTTTTAAATGTTTGATATATGTTTCTGTAACTGCTTATAATAGCATTCATTATTAACAATAATTATTATAATTCCATATTGTTTTAGTTTATGGTAACAATTGTGTTGTAAATATATATATTTTTTTAATGATATAAATTTTTGTTTCTTTCTATAACTGAGTCATCCTTTGACCTACAGAAAACAATTTGTTTTTGTTAAAAGAGGAAAACTTTTTCTTTCTTGTCAATATATTGTATTGTTAATGGTTTTGGAATAAACAACCTTAATTTTGAAAATAAAAGCTTGGATTTTTAATACTGATAAAAGATAACATAAATGGTGCACACACCTAAATATTCCCTCAATATCTCATCTACTTTAAAAGATATAATTTTAAAGACGAAAAATATAGCATTTTCCTACTTAAATTTATATAAAATTGTTTTTTCTTACATTTAGCTCTAAAATCAGGTGAAGAAATATTTCATTGGAAATTTGAATCACCCTATAAAGCGAGCGGATTAGCATAAATGATATCAGCATTTTATTGTAGCAATTGGAGAGCACTCTGAAAATTGGTAGAAGTCTAAAGAAGCAAAAAATATTTTAAGAATATAGGACATTTTACATATCAGAAATGAATTTAAATGATAATGTTTTTCAAGTTAATAAATTAGAATGATATAAACATGAGAATCATTCTGTATCTCAGTTATTTTGAAACGAAAACCTTGTTAATGAACTCAACCGAGTAATATAACAACGTAGAGTTTATTTTTAACAAATTTAGTTATTTTTTTAAGAGTAACAGATTTGTTGAACCGGAAAGTTATTTAGTCTTTTAATTCTTTTACTAAACAGACTATACAAAGCATCAATCTGTTAATTATTAATTCTACATCGAACTATTATTATTGTACATCAATTGAATACTTTTAGGTTAAACTCGTCCTGATCGAAGACAGAAACCGTCTAAGTTGCCCTCAATTCCACATTGGATTACCAGTAGGAAATAAATAATCGAATCACGTTCACATTAGGATTACGAGTACTGGAGCGGAGCGTCTTAACTTGAAACATAATATCCTTGTACAACTTAATATATACCTCTATTGAGACAGAGGTTAAAATTTAATGTATTTATCAGGTAATTACTTAATGGCAGTTGCTACAATATTTAAACTTTATCGAAATATACCTTCAGATATTTTAGAGGTAGTGTCACAGTTTACAAGTGGATTGGTTGGTTTGCATCGGGGACTAAGCTGTAGAAACATTATTATATTCTATTTATATGTAAATACCAATAATTATATGCATTTTCCATTTTCGCTATTTATGCTTCTTCCTCACTGCTGGATGTCTGTAATACAAAATAATGATTACTATTTATTATTATTATTTATTTATTTTAATGCGACTGCTTTCGCTACTTTCATTATTCTACGTACCCTTATTCTGGTCTTACGTTGTTTTTTTTTTTTGTTTTTCTTTTCTTCAATTACACTTTATGAGTCAAGATTTTTGGTTTTGTTTATTAAAGTCATTCGGTTAATTGTTAGAAGTACGGACAGAGAGTGTAGTGGGGGAATATTTAAAATAAGTATTTGTATATATTCAAATGTATATCTTAGTGAAACAATAAAAATATAATAATAATACATGGTTCTTCATTATTATATGTGGAAGGTTAAAAACCATTTATCAACTGATGCATGGAAATGTGAAGAGGCTAAGATAAGCACTTATTCAATACTTAATTATCTGTATTTTTTCTAGCTTACTTTATTTAATTTGATCTATTTTAATTATTTCTTCGCATAGTTACCATAACACGTAACTTATGTAAATAAGTTACGTTAATAATATTATAGTAGCTTTAAAATTATAGGATAATTAGTAAGGTTATTCTAATATATATATATCAATGACGATATTACTTGAATAATAAGTATAAGTCTAAAATGACCTAAATAGGTTTCAGTGTTATTCTTTGCATAATTTATAATATTTCTCATGTGTGTATTATTCAGCAGTTGATTTACTCTTCTCACAGAGAACTTCATTAATTATATTTGTATTACATTCAGATATGTCAATTTTATAAAATATACTATAAAGCACAATTGACGTTTAGTCCTGAAGTTTATTTTTCTATTGAAGCTTCTCGGTTACCAAATTCCTGAACTTCCTCCGCAAATATAGAAAATGAATATTCTATTGGCAATTTGAAATGTAATGTTAGACTTCTTTTTCAAAATAGAATTTTATTAACACGTGAACTAATTTTCATGAATCCCTAATTTACATTTCCTGTTTTTAAATATTTACCTTACTTTTCAAAGATAATATTTCTTTTTTCCATATTTTACAGAATGTAATTTTTACTTATAAACTATTGGTTTTCTGATCTTGTATTTGTCAACTCATTCCTCGTTTATTCCAGTAACAAGAAATGTACCTTGATTTGATCAAATCTCTATATTCTTGAATATTCAGGTCTGGTATTTCATAAGGAACCATTTAGAACAAACGTCACTGCATAAGACACCTTTGCTTTTATTTCTTACGGTTTTTCCACAGTTACCACGCACATGGAAAATTAGATACTTTATTTACCATAATTTACTAATAATACCACATTTTAAAATATTTCAAATCGGCCTATAGCTTATATTAATCTGTAATAATGGTTATTAGATGTGCTTTTATCAGTAAATATTAAAATGACACAAAAAACGATCGAAATGTTAAAATTTATTCATGTTAAAATACTAAAACATTTTAAAGAATGTGTGCAATATTATATGATCAGTTTATTTTAAAATTAACTTTATTAAAGACAGGCGTTGACTTGCAGTTATTTTGAGAAATGAACAAAAAGAACTAAAAATAAAATTTTAAATCAGAATTTTGTATCCCTATATAATGGAAAAAAATCTTAAAATCTCAACATTTACAATGACAATCTTGTCTCTAGATATATTTAAAAAAATCAGTAATCATTAAAAAATGTGAATGCTTTTTATATATATTGTTAATGGAACTCTGGAAATAAAAAAGAAACAGAAGTTAATGGCGTCATTTTTATTGTATACACCGGAAAAGATAAAATTGGAAACTTCTATCCCCCTTTACAGCAATAAAACCTGAAAGGAATTCAGGCAATTGAGATGTACAGACCATTACATTTAACACTGCCGCCCCATCAATAGACTGTAAATATTGTGTGAAATACTGTTCTTTGTAAAAACATCATTACTTTCTTTTTTAAAACGCGGGGGGTTGTGTGACATATTGAGAGAGTCTGATATATTGAAATTCAATGCATATTGAAATGGCACAAACAAATCCCAACATCCATGGAACATCGGTACCGTAATGATTCTTTCCTTTATTTTCTCTAATAATTCAGAAAACACATATTTATTTTGCTATAATATAAAACCATTTCCTTACAATGTGCTAAAATCAACGTGTTAATGAGCGTCATCTTTGTATTTATCCAACCCTATAATACAATGTTACACTAGATGTAATGCCGAATAGTTAGTTTCTTGGCCCATGTTAAATTGGTTCTTACTCGGTAGGGTAAATTGATGTAAAACAGTTATTACGTAGGTTTTCTGAAGTTTGTAATTGTGTATATAGATGTTTATATAATAAACTATCTCCACTCATTTAACCTGTCGAGTGGGGCGGGCCTAATAGCTGTACAAATGTGAAGGATCCTCTACTCACATGCTCTGTCGAATCTCAAAATTATACGATTATCACATTTTCCTGGTAGATCAGGAAAAATTATATTTTAGACAATAACTTGGCTTTTTGTCATCGTAGAGATATGGGGTTGATTCCATTTTATGCATAATTGAAAACTGTAAATTCAATATATTTTTATGTGTTACAAGGAAGTGTTACCACTTATTATATTTGACTACGTTACGCCACAAACATAATCCTCTACTTACCCTCAAATGTTTCTGGCGGAAAAACTACTTTATAATATTGTAGGTAATAAATATAAGTATTTTCCTAAACATCTACAACCTATACGATATGGGACACAAGTACCACCCATTTTCTAAAATTGTACCATTACTCTCAGTATAACGCTATTTTACAAAATAATAAAGAGAAAAGTGTTATAATGAGTAACAGCAGTGGGGCAGGAATTATCTTTATGTATACATACTATTACAAGCAAGATGTGTATGCAAATGTTTTTTTCAGGTTCAACCCTTGCACAAGTTTTGTGTATCAAAGAGACACAATAAACACTGGATTACTCATAAAGTAAACAAAAACAGCGTTCTCGACCAACCTCTATAGTTAAATTGAGATCGTATGGCGAAAAGACAGCTTTTTTCTACGTTTCTTCTTATATGCGTTTTTTTAAATAGAATTTTATAATCTTTTCCATTTTTAGTTTTAACTCTTGTACATTAGGAAGGGCATTGGGTTCTCTGTTGGGAGAAAGTTTTCATCAAATACAAAGTCTGATTCATTGAATGCAATGGCATCCCATTGACCAGAGTTCACAGCTGCGGAAACCACTAGCGTTGCTTTCGTATAGACTTCTTCTACCGTAAGCTGTGTGTCTTATACTGGGTACCGCAAAGTCTATGGTTGTTTCGAAGCCATTTTGCAACTCCTGATAACCAGCTCATATATCACTGAAGATAGCGACTTTGCCGTTGAAACACGTTTGATTAACCATCATTATATTTAAATATGATTTGCGTACACTGTTATAAACCTGTTTTATCATACATCATATTTTCTTTTATTCCTGTTTACAAAATACAACTATTTCTTTCATATATTTAATTTTACTTGTGTTCTTGTATATGCTAATAACTTCTCTCCTCAAATGTTATGTTTTACTTCCAATTCCTTACCACTGGGAAATATCAAAAATCGAAATCAATCATCTATTTTGAGAAACATTTTGTCACAGAGATAAATGTAAGGACATACAAAAATTGTGAGAAATATTCCTATAAATTTTAACATTATTAAGTGTAGCTTCATATTTAAAGTGTATACTAATCTTATTTTAATTGTTAGTTTAATTTGATTTTTCATTGAATTGATGCAACTGTTTGTAATATCTGTATTATTGGTACAATTTTTATTAAATATGCTTGTTTTACACAGTAGGCATATCTCAAGAAAACACCAAAATATCTTGTACAAGAAATACTTCTTTAGTCAACGTTTAATTGAATTACCTCCTTAGCCACCCTTCCACTGAAATATCTTCTCAGTCACCCTTCCACTGAAATATCTTCTCAGTCTCACTTCCACTGAAATATCTTCTCAGTCTCACTTCCACTGAAATATCTTCTCAGTCTCACTTCCACTGAAATATCTTCTCAGTCACACTTCCATTGAAGTACTTCCTGAGTCCAGCCATTCATTGAAATACCTCATCAGTCACTCTTCCACTAAAATACCTCATCAGTCCACCATTCCATTGAAATGCTTCCTTAGCCACCCTTCCATTTAAATATCTTCTCAATCACTCTTTCATTGAAATACCTCCTCAGCCACCCTCCCATTGAAATACCTCCTCAGCCACTCTTCCACTGTAATATCTTCTCAGTCACCCTTCCACTGAAATATCTTCTCAGTCTCACTTCCATTGAAATATCTTCTCAGTCACACTTCCATTGAAGTACTTCCTGAGTCCAGCCATTCATTGAAATACCTCATCAGTCACTCTTCCACTAAAATACCTCATCAGTCCACCATTCCATTGAAATGCTTCCTTAGCCACCCTTCCATTTAAATATCTTCTCAATCACTCTTTCATTGAAATACCTCCTCAGCCACCCTCCCATTGAAATACCTCCTCAGCCACTCTTCCACTGTAATATCTTCTCAGTCACCCTTCCACTGAAATATCTTCTCAGTCTCACTTCCATTGAAATATCTTCTCAGTCACACTTCCATTGAAGTACTTCCTGAGTCCAGCCATTCATTGAAATACCTCATCAGTCACTCTTCCACTAAAATACCTCATCAGTCCACCATTCCATTGAAATGCTTCCTTAGCCACCCTTCCATTTAAATATCTTCTCAATCACTCTTTCATTGAAATACCTCCTCAGCCACCCTCCCATTGAAATACCTCCTCAGCCACTCTTCCACTGTAATATCTTCTCAGTCACCCTTCCACTGAAATATCTTCTCAGTCTCACTTCCATTGAAATATCTTCTCAGTCACACTTCCATTGAAGTACTTCCTGAGTCCAGCCATTCATTGAAATACCTCATCAGTCACTCTTCCACTAAAATACCTCATCAGTCCACCATTCCATTGAAATGCTTCCTTAGCCACCCTTCCATTTAAATATCTTCTCAGTCACCCTTCCACTGAAATATCTTCTCAGTCTCACTTCCATTGAAATATCTTCTCAGTCTCACTTCCATTGAAATATCTTCTCAGTCACACTTCCATTGAAATACCTCCTCAGCCACTCTTCCACTGTAATATCTTCTCAGTCACCCTTCCACTGAAATATCTTCTCAGTCTCACTTCCATTGAAATACCTCCTCAGCCACTCTTCCACTGTAATATCTTCTCAGTCACCCTTCCACTGAAATATCTTCTCAGTCACCCTCCCATTGAAATACCTCCTCAGCCACTCTTCCACTGTAATATCTTCTCAGTCACCCTTCCACTGAAATATCTTCTCAGTCTCACTTCCATTGAAATATCTTCTCAGTCACACTTCCATTGAAGTACTTCCTGAGTCCAGCCATTCATTGAAATACCTCATCAGTCACTCTTCCACTAAAATACCTCATCAGTCCACCATTCCATTGAAATGCTTCCTTAGCCACCCTTCCATTTAAATATCTTCTCAATCACTCTTTCATTGAAATACCTCCTCAGCCACCCTCCCATTGAAATACCTCCTCAGCCACTCTTCCACTGTAATATCTTCTCAGTCACACTTCCATTGAAGTACTTCCTGAGTCCAGCCATTCATTGAAATACCTCATCAGTCACTCTTCCACTAAAATACCTCATCAGTCCACCATTCCATTGAAATGCTTCCTTAGCCACCCTTCCATTTAAATATCTTCTCAATCACTCTTTCATTGAAATACCTCCTCAGCCACCCTCCCATTGAAATACCTCCTCAGCCACTCTTCCACTGTAATATCTTCTCAGTCACACTTCCATTGAAATACTTCCTGAGTCCAGCCATTCATTGAAATACCTCATCAGTCACTCATCCATTGAAATACCTCATCAATCACTCTTCCACTAAAATACCTCATCAGTCCACCCTTCCATTAAAATGCTTCCTCAGCCATCCTTCCATTTAAATAACTTCTCAATCACTCTTCCATTAAAATACCTCCTTAGCCACCCTTCCATTGAAATACCTCCTCAGCCACCGTTCCACTGAAATATCTTCTCTCATTTTAATTATGGATAACTATAATAATGTCGACTAGTTACCTCCTTCTACGATTATAGTAGAGAGTTACGTGATTAATCTAAAAATTCGTTAATTATTTGACATTTAAGTAACTAATTCTTTTAGTTTGGTTTGTTTTTCATTTCATTTTCTGGATAGCTCAGTTAGAAATTTTGTATAATAATTTGTTTGCACTTTTTATTAAATTTATTTATTGCACAACAATTATATTGCAAATACTTTAAGGAAAGGTACTACGTTTTCTAAATAAAACCCACAAAACAATACTGTTCATATTAATTACGATCATTTTAAAACTTAAGTAAATGATAATGTAAAGGGTAAAGGGCATTAAGAGTCTTACAAAGTCTACAAAACGAACTGGATTATTGATTTATCTCCGTCGTGCTTAGAAAATGCACTACAATCAACGTATCATTAAAAATGATTACAGTTTTTATATAATGATTGTGTTTTGCAAATGATGTACAGCTGAACGTTGAACATTATTAAAATTATTCCAATTAAGATTTATGTGTTTAATTGTACCTTAATTTTTTTGTATTTTATCAGTATTAATTATTTATGTATCTAAATGACAAATAACTCTGATAATAATATATCTCTGACAAAATGAACAAAGTATTTTTATCCAATTTTTGAAAATTTGTCCTGAACTGGATTGGTCTAAAAAACAAAACTGAATATTAACTGCCCTCATTATTGATTCTTATTTTTTAAATACGTTTTTCACTGAGCACAAGCGTTTGTTGTTTATGTATGTTTTAACCTTACTTGAATAGATACATAATAATTTATAGACAGTGCCCATGGTTTGCAACTACTGAACAGATGCTTTTGGTAAAGAACAGTTTTGGTTGGTTATTATTTGGGTTTAGAAATTAGTACGTGAGAAAGTTTGTGCAATGTTTTTCTTCAGACACACATTATTTTTACATTTTAGACTGTTTAAGTTTATAGTATTATTTTTTGTCAATATTTCTCCTCTCTACTGTAAAGCGTTCTCTCAGTAAATAAGACAGTTGTATTCTATCGTTTAAAATAAAAACCTCTTGTGAAATAATACAATAATGTAACTCTGATTGTAATGTATATTTAAAATAAATTTGTACATTTTACTAATTTTATAAAAACATTATCACTTTAATGAATATTTTATCCATAAATTTAGGTGAAATCTCTTAATTTTGATGAATCTAGGTTATCTATTGAAAAGCGGATTGAAGAACACAAGAAGTGATGAATAAATCCCCCTCCCATTTAGTTTTTTTTTAAGGTATTATTGAAGAAAGACCACATATTTTATATAATTATATATATATATATATATATATATATATATATATATATAATATGTGGTCTTTATATAAAAATTGATTACATATAGGAAATCCATATGTTCAAACAAATATTCCAAACGTTTCATTTCCTGATGAAGGTTATCCAATTTTACCTAATATAAATTTCTTCAGTGGTAAATATAAATTATTTAATGAAAGACCCGGCTGTCTCTGAAGTGATGCATTAATACAAAACTGATTTACATAGAATCTCCGGTCATAGTAGTGGTAAGTCCAAGAGATTGCAGATATTTTTCTGACTTTCGATTTGGACATTAATCGTAAATAATTTTTTTTGAACAAACGCGTTAAGCCTAAAAGGATTTCGTAACTAAACAATGCTCTTAGTGCAGTATTTTAAAATTTTGATAATAC
The DNA here is from genome assembly GCA_963513935.1 of Aphrophora alni. Taxonomy (NCBI): domain Eukaryota; kingdom Metazoa; phylum Arthropoda; class Insecta; order Hemiptera; family Aphrophoridae; genus Aphrophora; species Aphrophora alni. Next base: position 479,945 of record OY740770.1, read on the forward strand.
TTTGTATTAATAACATAGAAGATAAGAAAGGAGGGGCTTTATCAACGTAACTGGTTTATAGAAAATAACAAACTATACCTATCATACATATCAGTGATTTTAAAAATTATTATTAATTTCTTGTTGATGTTGTTGTTTAAAGTGAAAAAAACACTAGTTTATCATTGCCTTATGCAAAAAAGGAATAAATTAACAATATATAAAGACCCTCTGCCCATCCAATAGTCAGGGTCAAAAGAAAACAAGAGTTGGTCAAGAGAGATACACTAAGAGAGGGATCTAACCCAAGACTACATGAAAAAAAGTATAGATCAAGTTAGGGTCATTAGGACTTGCTACACTATGAAGGAGCTAATGAGCTACTGAGGGTGATTTGCTACTAACTCAGGTTAAATTACCAAAGACAAGGTTTATATTTGATGAAAGCCACAGCTGTCCCTAAAGTGATTCTATTAATACAACACAAGACTGATTCACAAGGAAACTCGATTATTTACCCAGTTCACAGTACAGCCTACAATGACAAGAAGCTGTCGCAATTATTCTAAGATTGAATTGCCTCAATTCGCATTGCACCAGAGTTAACCTCCCCTTTGATAATTTATTACACACAAGGGTATTTGCTCTTTGTCTTATCCCAATATAAATGGTGGCTTTCGTTTCTCTCATAAACGAAATCACTGAATGCAACTGTTTAAAAATTTGACTGAAATACTTTACTTTATGAAACACTTTTTCACAACTTTGGGTTGAATTATAAACTAACTTCTTAGATTTTCTAAATATAAATATTTAATAATGTATACACTTATTTGGTATTATCACTATGTTTAGGCTTAGACAAAATAAAATGTAATTAGTTATAGTTAAATGAATATGAATTAAACTAATTTAAACAAGTTGATGTATGCCATCACGGTGCTTACCCAGCCCCATCATACAATGTACTATACTCTAAAGAGATTCTCTTAATATAATGTCGAAAGTTGGTATCAAGGCCACTGGAAGGAAGTTTGTTTAAAACAATTGTGACACTGATCGTGTTTATATTATAAAGTCTCCACACGCCTCCCTCGTGTCAGATTCTTCTGGTATTATATGTGAAGGAGCCTTTGTAACTGCCGGATCTCGTAGACGTGTTTATATTATAAAGTCTCCACACGCCTCCCTCGTGTCAGATTCTTCTGGTATTATATGTGAAGGAGCCTTTGTAACTGCCGGATCTCGTAAACGTACGATTTTTTTTCGGAGGTGATATACATTGTTATGTATAATATTCATTTGTTACAATAACTACGTTATTATTTTGTCATCTAAGATATGTGAGGTTGGTATCATGATGTGAAGAATTAAATTCTTAATATTTGTATCTAATTAAAACTTATTTTTAAGAAGTTGAATACACTCAATAAAACACATGTTTAAAATGGCCTCTATTTTCACATTTTTAATAGAAATATTTTTAATTTTAATAGGGTTCATATACTGTACTCCCGTGTACTAATTTCATGTTCCTTTTTTTCATTTTTGTGGCTGCTATTGTAATTACGATCAAGGCGAGAACAACGACAACGACAACTACGACAACAATGACAACAACGACAACGACAATGACAACGACAACGACAACAACGACAACAACGACAACGACAATGACAACGACAACGTCATGTCACGATGACAAAAAAAACGACAAATGGATAAACATACAAATTTCGTTTACATAAAAAACATTTACATCAATTTTTGATGGTTTTAAATTTTTACAGCCATCTTGGATCCATTTTGAAATTAGGTATATATTATTTAACAATAGGAATAGGTTCATGTGACACATGTTTCTAAACCCTCAGGGGCTCACTCCTTGTGAGTACGGGTTTGGCGAACCCGGGGTTCCCGAGCTGGATCTCATCTCACTTCAACTTGTCTTGAGTGAGGTCCCTTCTCTTTCTTCTTTCATATTGGGTACTAGGTTTTTTTCCGACACTGGCGGTGTTAGGTTTCTAAAGGCTAGGGGTCTCTAATCTACTTTTGTTCTACTTTCGGAGCTCTATTCCACCTTCTCATCAATTTGACTATGCGATGACACTTTAGAAATTGTCTGATCAGTAATAGAATTAATAACTGTTCGTATCCTATTTTGTAATTTATTTTGGTTTTCTGGTCCAAATATCCAAATCCAAGAGGAACAAGGTTAGGAACCCCTACGGCATGTACATGTTTAAAGGTAAGGACCCAACTCATTTGTTCACGTCCTCATATAAAATGTGTAAGTAAGTACCGGTAAAGAGGTAAATATATTGTTTGATTATTAATTAAATAAAATCATTGAAACTAAAATGTTGAGGAAATAAAGTTAAGGGGTTTATTCTGACAAGTATAGTAGGATTTAAACATTTTGTATTGTCTTAATACATTTAAGTATGTTAATAAACTCTGTAATTTTACGGACAACTTAGTTCAAGCCTCTCAATTTGTGTAAGATTGATTCGAATTGTCACAACAATATTTCGAGGGAAATGAAACTATTTTCTTTAACAGTTTCAAAATGCCGACTGGTGTTTTAATACTAATTTAAATATTTTATAGTATTTTGCAACTATCCTTTGACAAAATAAAAAAAGCGTTTTGTTTCTGATAAATATTTTTTTAATGTTAATGATAGTCGACATTCTACATTTAGAAATCCATTTTTTTTAAATATACGAAGTGATGTCTCTGTGTTCTGGTATATTGCTAATAGATTTCATAAATAATGAGAACATCAAACCTACCCTTAATATCTTATCTACTCCTAAATATATAATGTTATAAACGAAGGGTTTCTGGACATATGTTTATATAATCATTTTTCATATTTTTAGCTCTCTCATCAGGTCTTGAATCACCCTTTAGATACAGATCATAACATCCATAAAGCTATATTTGTTAATAAATGTAATTTAGAAAAGTATTTTGGATGAGACATTTAAAATACCAATAACAACTTCTTCACCACGACCAGACTAAATGTTAGACAGATGATAATATCCACAAAAGACTATATATTATTAAAATTTAATTTAGGAAAGGGTTTTTAATGAAACATCTTAAATATATAAATTAGCAATAAACAACTTCTTCACCACGACCACACAATATCATTAAACTTAACTGAGTTTATCGCAATATATAAATTTTTATTTCATCTTTAGCGATAAAAAAGAAAGAAAATTCAATGCTGTAATTTGTATTGTGGATGTAAAGTGAGGATCTTCAAAGCAACGGAAAAGATAAAATTGCAACCTTCCCTTCTCCTTCTTATAGCAATAAAACCTCAAAGCAACTCAGGTAATTGAGATGTAGACTGTTATTCTAGAAAAATATTGTGTCAGGTACTATACTTTCTAAAAACATCTGTTTTCAGAACCTAAGGATAATTGGTAACTTTGTTATATTAACACAGTAGAACAAGTTGAAATAATTTTTTATACTGAAAAAGAACAAAAATATTTCATCAAGGTATATTGAACAACCGAAAAGTATTTATTTTTTCCTTTATTTTCTAAAACTTATAGTTAACATGAAAATTATATTTATAATTTTATTTCATTTCATTTCGTTCTATAATATTTTTTTTTATGAAGTAACGCAAATTCTTTAATTTAAGTTTGCAAATGAGCGATAATATAAAACTTCAGTATTGATCTTGACAATTCAAACGGATAAGGAAAGTTGTTTTCACCAAATATTGAATAGATGGAAATATAAATTTTAATAATTTTGCGTATTATTGATGATTCGTTAACATATAAACAGGAATTATTGGCCAATTACGAGCTTCCTGCATTTGCTTTCGTTTTTAGTTTTGAAGACGACACACCATCGCTGTCATGATTCTTAAACTAAACCAAAAACCAACAACCATGTTTTAAACATTTTAATTTCATCGACTGGTACTCCTTCACTGATGTCAAATAACTTTCTCCTTACTATTCAAATATTATAAATTTATATATAGAAACAATAAGATATAAGAAGGCAGACACTCTAGCACTCGCATACTGATTTGGGAAGATGACAGAAAGAGATCTAATTCCAAACAAGATGAAGAAATACGTAGATCTATACATTTTAGTCAAGTGGGACTTGATCAAAAAGATGAAAGAAAGGGACCAAACGAGATGAGAAAAGATGTAACCCGTATGCAATTGATTCACAGTTGGAATGAGGAATTTGATGAAATTATTCCAATTAAAAGCAACATGATTCGTTGTGTCCTTAGTATTTAATTGGTTAATTTTTTATTTTTTATGTATCTAAAAAAAAATTATGTACAGATGGCAATTATAACTGTTAAGACACCATTGCCACAATATTAGCATTACGTATGTATGTGTTATTGTCATATTATTAATGAGTATATAAAAATTTAAACCATGATAAATAAATTACTAACGAAAAATGCACAAATTTACACTTGTCACTCTCCTAGTCCGTCAACAAATATATAAACTCGGTGACGTCACATTAAGAGTATGTTATAAACGAGTCCTTATCGTAAATCTTATTGGAAGGCGGTCAACAATGTCATTTCTGTGTTTCTATATGAGCGCACTATAGTCCACCTTTCTATAGAAACTTGAGTAGGAATGTCAATATTATTAATTCCATGTTCTATCATCCATGGAGATGTAGCAAATCTAAAGTACACAGAATCTCTACTACGCAAATATGTTAACAAGACATGCATTTAACTGAACACCTATATCCGAACAGCCACGCAAATTGTAACGATATTTTTTCCGCTTTTTCAAATTGTGTCATCTATATCCCTTGGACTAAATATAAAATGAACTAAAACACAATAGTTAGTTTTATAATCGACAACGGCTAATTCAACTCCATCAATATAATTATATTAAAATATCAACATAATGCCTTTCTATGGTATATTACATTAAAACAGTTGAGTAGATAATATAATATCATCCAGTGTATTAATAAAATAAGATGAGACATATATTTCCTTTTAATCATGTTTGTTCTGATATTGAATTATAATCTTGTGTAGAGTTAAGGTGTAAACTTCGCAATGTTGATCGGTTTATCCGTATCGTACTTTCGACTTGTTTTGTCAATACAAGGCTGGCAGGGTCAACTAGAGTCAAATCTGTTTTCTTTTTACTTCCCCAGTATACGAAGTTTGCTAATCGCCAAAATTGTTATCCCCGTTTTTTATATATAGCCCTACACAGAGGTTGTTTCTGTAATGAGTGGAGATTATTCAAGGATGATTATAGGGGTCAAAATAAAGAAAAACGTTACTTTTACCAGCTAGCCGCTTTTTTTTTTAGTAATTGATATCTCTAGATATCTGAAATTTTTGCTGTAGTCATCAATATAAAAACCTAGTCTCAAAATAATTAGCCGCCATTTTGAAACGGATTATTGGAACAAGTAGATGCGTACCATGAAAAATTTCAACTCAATCGGTTAAGCCGTTCTAGAGATATAAATTACTTAGTAAAAACAAAAACAAAATGGCGGATAGCTGGTAAAATAACCGTTTTCCGGAGATATGTTTATAATTTTATTTTTTTAAATTTATTTTGACCCATATTGCTATACTTAAATTATCTCCAGGCATAACCGAAACACTCTGTACACCACTATAGAAATACATTTTTTAATTAAAAACCGGTTACATCTAGGAAAAATTTATTTTCAAGACACTTAAAACGTCTTTTTCTTTATCGTTTATTGAATAAATTATAATCGCTATTGAATCATAACTAATATCATTCCAAAAAATCTCAATTGATATTGTTAGAAATAATCAAGGTATAAGTTGAGTTCTGATAAAATTTGCTTTTAAATATAAAATAAATGGTATCAATCAATCAAGCTTAAATTCCTTGAAATTGGCACCACTAGACCGATAACTCCCCTAAAATATTAATTAAATTTCAAAGGAAGATACTAAAATCAAAATCAAACTTAAAAAGGAAAGGACAAAGGGAAGTATAGAAAATAGAGAAAATATTTATATATTATTTTTTTCCGATTTTGGGACATACTCTGGTACTTTCGAAGATTTATTTTCCAATATTTTCAAAACTTATTTTTCTAGAGTGAGTTAAAACAATACAGAATTTTTAGAGTGAATCAGGGATATTTATTTTATTGAAGAATGACGTTAAGTAAACAATAAAACTTATGTTAAGTTTAAGGAAAACTTTCCCTTTGTAGTCCAATCAATACATTACATTAGGAGAGTTTTATAATAATAAACAGAAATTATTTATCAGTATTATAATTTAAATATTATAAATAAATGAACATGTTAATATTCGGGTTAACGTAACATATTTACAACCTATAAATTTAGACCAACTACTATTAATACTTATGCCAATTACAACTTTGACTTTTAATGATCCTCACAAGATAAACTTGGAGTTAATTTGATTGCCAAATACTTTATTAGGTGCTATATTACATGTATTGCAATATATATTTAATTTATCTACAGGAGGACCATTAATATAAAGTAAAATCCGAAACCGTTCCCACCCTCCACTCAGCAATGAACTCAATAATAAACCTTGCCTTACCCCCATTATTGTTTCAAAACATTCAAAAACACTATTTTCGCACCATAACCTAGCTGCTCTTTCTTTATATAACCTTTGAAGCGCTTTTAATAACTTCGTATATACGCCTAAACAATTTTTAACTTTTAAAACAATACATGCTTGTCAATTGTTTCAAACACTACAGAAAAGTCTACAAAAACAATAAAGTCAACCTTACTTTATAGCTAATCGTAAATTATTCATTTAAAGTTTGATTGTATTATCACAAGAAGACAGAATCATTCCGGTATAGGGTGTTCATAAATGATATCCCACGATAATCCAACTGTCTTATGTATAGGATAATATTTTAGACGTATTTTCCCCTGTGTCAATTATGACATTGATAGAACAAGGTCAAATATTTCACTTAGGCCTATTCTCAACTTAAATGACCAAATTGTATTAAATTCATCACCTCTTCTAAAACTCATCCGTAACATAATTCATTAACCTTTATCTACCTGCTAGGTCATCCCCCTACCTTTCCCGATTTCTCTATTGTATTTCAGTTTCCTGTACTTATGTTTAAATAGTTGTCTATACCTGTAAATTATCAGTTGCCCGACGATGCCGCAAGGCGAAACAATTGTAGCTCATTTATACTATTAAATATTTGAAACTTTAAGCTTTTGCTTTATTTTATCCTTAAACATTTTAAACTTCAGCCATTTTGAAAGTCATGGTTTACTGGTAGAGGATTTCATAAATAATACGTATACCAAAACTCTACTCAATATCGTACCTACTTCTAAAGATAGTATATAGGCTATATTTTGTAAAAACACAAAATGAACGACAGGGACCTGTGTTTGTATTTTTTTCCTTATTTTTAGCTCTAAAATCAGCTCCCGAAATATTTCAGTGTAATTTGAATAAAATCACGTACAAAGACATTACGTTTCAGTGACATCTTAACCTTGAAAGTGATCTATCGAATAATGGGTCAAGTTAAACTGTTATGCCTCATTTATATACTCGTATCAAATATTCATAAAATATAGCAATAAATAATAATATTATTTTGACATGAAATGATCGTGGTAATGGAATTACTGTAATGTATATTTAGGCATTCCAAGCTTTACCGTAACATGTAATACCTCGATAACACGCAAAGTAACAGTTTGGTGCCTTGTAGCAAGTACAGTCTGCATTGTTAAAAACTAAAAACTAAGAAATTAGTTTTTTATGAATTTATAACCCCAATATTTTTATATTTAATAAAATATTTTTGTGGGTTTTCACAAGTTCAATTACAACAAATAAAAGTGTCTGTAAGACTTTTATGAGATTGTAAAACTTTAATGACACTTTATGATTTGAAAAATATAAAACCATTAAAAATAATAATTTCTGCTTAGCCGTGTTTTAGGTATTACCAATTTAATAAGAGGTAATAAATACAGAGATAGACCTATGTTTGAGGTTTAAAATTAAATCATTATTTATGTAAAGTAAAATGCTACACTTATATCACTTATAAATCGGTTAAACACCATTCACTCATCAACACACACAGAGTTATTTTCCCGATTTCCTCTCTTCTCAATTCCTTTTATTGATTACGATTTCTTCATTCCAATTGATTAAAATCGTACCGTGAGTTATTTATTTTTGAAGAACAAGCAGTTTTTTTCGATCAATATTGCTGATTTTACATTAAAGTTTATATTTTTATTTTACACTAACATCGTGTGAAACCGATTCCTTAACTTTGTCTAAAATTATCTCCTGGGACGTGTAATCTTGCTCTACTGCAATTTGTAATCCTCGTGATTTTTCTAATGGCTTACAAAACTCACATACGTATGTATTGATGTAATCCATTCCATATATTGAAAGCTCGGATCTATCTCATGGTGTACAAATATTATTGTGGCTAAAATATGGCTGGTAACGTAAATAACACGATCACCCATTTACACTTTCAGTAAGTTGTTCAAATAGTACAGACATTACTAAGGATTGGAGATGTTTTAAGTTATCATTTTATCTGATATTAAATGTTCAACTGACACACAATCCAACTCGTTCTTTTTGAGTGTATATGTCAAATGTACAATATTCTATGAATTAATAGCCTACGTATTCCTAATTAGAACTGGCAATTTACATTGAGAAAACATGCCAACTAAAATCTAGTCGAACAAAAAACCAGAAATTTTGACCCAAGTAAAAATGAAAGAAAGCAATGGCTGTTTAATAAAAAATTAACTCCCCATATTCAAGGAACTGAGATTTTCCCACATAATCTGAAAATATTGTATCACATACTGTATTTTGTAAAAACATTCTTAAATAAAAAATTTCAGAACTCATGGCTACATTTACTTTCTAATATTGAGACAGTATGATAGATTGAAATACTAACAACTGAATGATTTCTCAAATAGATCAGATTTCTTTTATACATACATAAAAGTGGGATGTGATTTTAATATTTTCATTTTGAATAACTTGTTTTTCTTGGACTACTTAAAAGAACGAGTTTATTCTCACAACATCAATACAGGTGAGGAGGTAAAGACAATCAAATACTCAAGATCCCACAAGTTTTCTGGAATGCATTCGACGATGAATGCACAACGGTAAATGTTTTCCAATCTGAATCGAGATAACTGTTTCTTCTTTCACATTTGATTGTTGATTATTAAACTTAAACGTGTATAAAAATCAATAATATTAAGATCTGATAACATTTTTAATAGCCGCTATTTTGTTTGAACGCAAGTTATAAACTTGAACATTCTGTGGTATATTTTTATACACATCTACGAAATTTAACCAAATAGGTTCAAAAAAGTCAAACACTGAAAAACACTAAATTGGAATTTCTACATTCCTTGATATACATACACATCATTGTTATGTTAAGTATACATCCCTCATATGTATAGGGTATATGGAAAATAGATATTTTACTTTAATATTCAAAAGCACAGACAGTTTTAAACTATAGAACGGAAATTCACAATTACTCAAAGGAAGAAGGAGATATGGGATATTTAAATAAAAGTTATAAAACATCCCCTTATTTATCGTGATACATTGAATAGAAAAGGAGATAAATTCTATTGCTTGACATTTTATGTTTTGTGAATCTTGTATTCATTCAATAACACAACATCAATGGCAGAAAATAATAATAATAGATTTTTAATTATAGACTTCCTCAAATATGGCCTGTAAACATTTTATTTGCTTATAAGTTAATATTCCAGGAGATGATATTAAAGCTAAAAATAAGGAATATTGTATATAAAGTATTTCTGGAACGTTTCACGTCTGGCGGCCATTTTATGTTCTTACAAAGATCTTGAAAGTAGGAAAGATATTAAATGATGATTTGATATACACATTATTCAATTAAACAGCACACCAGAAAACCGAGACTTTTTGAAACTGTTAAGGGAAACATTTTCTTTCTTTTAATTTTCAATTTTATCGTATTTCCTTGGAACTGTAAAGTATAATAATATAATCTTATATAGCTTGTGTTCAGTCCGATATGTGCATATAGCTACAGCGCTGCTTCCTCGATCACTGTCGCCTTCGTCAGGCTTAGTTAGCACTTCACAATATCAGAGCCTAACACTTCGTTCCTTCCCTACTCAATATATTTACTTCCATAGCTTTAGCATCAACTCCCGCAATATTGCCGTGCTATTTTAATAAGAATATGAATTATTAGCCTGCGTTATAATTAAACACTTAATAAAACATTAGCTACTACTGTATAATAAACATTGTGTAACATACCTGAGAATCTACGAGAGTCCACTGGAGTACTCAATCTGCAAGGAAAAACAAAGAAAACATTACAATCAAGCTATTAATAAATTTAATCAGATTTAACCTGTCAATTATTGTTGTTTTGTAAATTATTATTAATTGAAAATAGAATACGTGTGTTTTGAAGTTGGGATAAATTTTATAAAACAGTTATTACACAGGTTTTCTTAACCTCAAAATTATGAATATAATTACTTTCCTGATATCTAAATGTCCTAATAGAAGTGTAGACGATATATTAAAGCATCTCCTTTCATATTGCCCACATGTTTGTAAGTATCTAACTAACTGTGTATGTGAGAGTTCTGAATTACATTTCTGACAGTAACTTTGCTTTTAGTCATCGTAGAGAAGTGGAGTTCTCTAAATTAGTTACTTTAAACTGCCAATCCACTAAGAATGTTTTAATCACATGAAATTGGCCATTTTTTGTCTCTCAATTTTCTAAACTGTCTCTAACGTACAGATGACTATGACAGTAACAATGGAAGTACGCATGTCAACAATATCTTCGTATAATTTAACTTTTCTTTTTTAATCTTATTTTAAACATCATGGGCGATAGAAGCAAAATATAATTTATGATTAAAATATAACATACTGGATAGTTAAACACTCTACATATTTGCAAAGGAATAAAAGCTCAAGTGAACATAACACGTGAAGTCTTTGTTAGGAAAAGTATATAAATACTGTTTTACGTAGGGATTGTTTCTATACATAACACTTCTATGCCACGTACAGTTCTTGTGTGACATATTCAAACACGAGTCTTGAACTAGTTAACATGCATACTGCACAATGTGATTCAATATTTCGGAACTGATTCTAGAACTAAAAATATGAACGAAGCTTATATGAACATAGATCTAGAATCGCTTTGTTTTCTGTCTGAGATTGGATTTGAGGGATGATTTATTCTTCTCTTCTTCTTATCAGATCTCTCCTTACCAACTCTTGTTCTTTCCTACCTCGACGCTATTATGGTATTTAAAGGCTAGGGTTTTTGTTCTTTACGATTACACATTTAAACAATAATAAAAACACTTTGTACATGTAGGCTACTTGTAATTCCAAGGACATAATTGTTAAAATTGGTATATAAAAATATTAGATACGGTTACACTAGTTCCATTTATCGATGTCAAAATGACGGACCTTCAAAAGATTCATATAAATAGGAGAAGTAAAATATTTTCTTAAATTAATACAACCAAATTAATTGTACAATTTTGATCTTTAAAAAATATTTTATTGGAGAATGTTGCCAATTAAGGAATAAATATTAGTTTAAATTATTTGTAGAATAATTATGGAAACGACCTCTAAATTTATAAATATTGAAAGAAAGAGAAAGTTTTAACTACAGGACCATGATTGAATAATCTGTCATTTATTTTTACAAGGGGGAAAGTTTTACATAATGAAGCCGAACTTTTCCTGATTTAATACAATAAAAGTACTACATAAATGACTTTTCTTATAAACATAACGTTCATTAATACACTTTAGTTTTTTTTAAAGTAAGAAATATATAATTATATTTATGAAGGATGAAAACAGAAATAACTTATCTTTTCTAATAAGCAGAAAAAGGATATATTTTATTGTCTTTATTATAATTTCAGTTTTGGTTAATTGGCATGAAATGATAAATTGCTGATCGTTGTGGATTTATATATTTTTGTAACGTGTAAGTGAAGCAGACGATATTGAATGAACAATTTATTTAAAGCTAGCTTTTAGATCAATAAGGAAAATTGGAAAGAGAAATTAGCTTCAATTTCGCAAATATAATTATATCGACTATTATAAATACTGATTACCATATGTTTAAGAATACATTGTACAATAAAATAGAATAATATAGTGTTATTAAGAAAATATACAATTTATTACAATCAGTGTCACAGTAAATTTGATCATGATTAAGTTACCCGGAATAGATAACGACGTTAGGGTAAATTTGGTAACCATCAAATATTCTATCCTTGTTTTTTGTCTGATCTAGATGTTTCAGGACCTCATAACATATTTGGTAGGGGATTCATATTCTCAATTGTAATTCAGAAAAAAAATGAATATCTTAAAATGGCCGCCACTTTAAACAACATTTTGTTCCTAACTCGAAAATTGTTCCTAAATTAAATCAGAAAGTGCTTATTTCAATTCTGCATGTAATGGTACCTCCCCCACACCTCTACGATGAATATTAGCTAAGTTATTGTTAACAATGAAAATTCGAACCGAAATGATAAATACAAATCTCTGAGACTTGTTAGGGCCTATAACAATTACGAGATTCATAAAACATGTGTAAAAATAGTTTTAATCAAACGTAACTTACAATGAGACCTACTGATATACAAATACAATTTAACATTTCCTACAAGTCTCAAGAAACCTACTTTTGGGCATTACAATTTAGAGGATCTCTTTGTATTCCATTGTATGATGGATCTGTGTAAGTACCATGATCAATTGAAATCAGAATACGATTGAAATACTATTCCAATTAGGTTTAAACTGACTGGTTGTAGCTTCGTATTTTTAAATGCATGTATTTTTTTTTTTTTTTGATGAGGCAGTAGGGACAACACATCTACCCTATATAATTTATTTTTTGCAAGGGAAAAATTTAATACTTATTTTGAAGCAATAAATGCCCCACTACATTCAATGGAGATAACTTTTCTCCGTGTTTGCTTTAATTATTCAGGTATATAACCTCATGAAATATATAAAGTAGTATCCGACTTGCTGTCTGTCCGTTTGTGCTGAAGTATGATTGAAGCCATAACAATTTCGTTTCATGTAATGCTACCAACTCACGTCTTCACAGAGACAAATACCCATGTTATGGTTGATGTGTTAATTTGAATCTTGATAATTAAGAGATCCAGCAATGCCGTGTCACTGCCGCCATCATCAAGTTACAGCTATGGTTAAAGATATTGACACAAGTATAGCGAGTTAAAAGTTTTCAATATACGGGCCTAACTCACATCAAGCGAGTTGTGGACATTTACAAGGTTGAGAAAACAGGTGTAACATCTTTTTAAAACTGCAGTAACTTACTCTACTCCTTAAGGCTCCTTTAGCTAACATTTCTAATCAGCTCCAAGAAACCAACTTTAAGACATTACATTTAGAGGATCTGATTGTATTTACAACTTATTGTGGTTGATGGAATTAAAAGAAAAAAATATTGAAAAAGTACCTTATACAGAAATATGTCACATACTCCCATAGGAATAAAATTGAGGTGACAACAGTGTTATAGCACGGAAAGTCCTATGAATAAACATGTATAGTTTTAAAGGTAAACCTGAATAGTTTATTGTTTCTTCACAGAAGGTATTTCCTACAAGTTTGATGCTTTAAACTGATCAACATCCATATGTATGTCAGTAGCAAAAACCTTTTTATGTAAAAATAAAAAACAATACAGTATTTACTTTCTTAGGAAGTTAACCGTGTGTAAAATCATGAATGTCGAGTTTTATTGCGAAATATATGTCATAATCTCAATCTGTCTGTGTAGTGCTCTACAGTCCAAAAGTGTGGACCGATTTTACTCAAGTTTGGGGTGTGGGTATATTTTGGCTATAATTCGGGAATTTGTTATCGAGAATTAAAAATTTGAGGGTAACTGCCATAATAAAAACAACAAAATGTTCGATTTTCTCAAAATCAGCCCTAACTATTTTAATTTAATTTTGCTTAAATGTAGGATTTGAGGACTCTAGTAAAATGTATTGGTTGTCATCTAATCAAAAATGCCGGTTTGTGAATAATCGTTAAACAAATCGGCAATGGGACAGATACAAAACACATATTCAGGAAATCGGCTCTAACAATATCTTAAAAATTTTAGTGAAATCAGAAAATTAATTGCCCAAACCTTTGTGAAAAAACGCAAATGTTGTTTTAAATAATTGGATAACTACTGTGTATTAATGAAATCAATAATCTAATTTTAACGTAATAGCAGATATTTCTTGTTGAAACTCCATATTCAAGGATAAAATAAAGCAATAAGCTTAATGTTTCAAAATATTTTAATAATATAAATGAGCTACAATTAATTATTGTTTCGCCTTGTGGCATCATTGGGCAACTGGTGGTTTGCCGATGATGCCGCAAGGCGAAACAATTATTGTAGCTCATTTATATTATCAAAATATTTTGAAACTTTAAGCTTATTGCTTTATTTTATCCTTCAATAATCTAATATTTCATAGGTCTGGTTTCTCGTATATTACAAATTATAAATGTGTTTTTAAATGAAGCCCAGATCATTGCATTACTACATTTATTAAAAAGATAGTTAATATATCTAAACTAAATTGATTGTGTTACCAACCCACTAACCCAATATAATAACATATCTATTTTGTTTGCATATTATGTTAAATAATTTAAACAGTTCCACATACATAAATAAGTCAGGTCCACTGCGTAGGAACGCTATCATTATATATTGTAAACAAAACTTAAAATCAATTTCTCATGAATACTTTTATTAAATCAATAGCAATATCTAATATTTTGCCACCCCCTGTATTTATACTGAAGGTTAGTTAATGGCGACATTGTCGTTGAAACGCGTTTAATAAACATATATTTAAGAACTTGTGGTAAAGTTTAATTATAATTTCAAAACATCTTCATGTCAAGCTCTATATTTATTTATTTGTATTTAACTTAACTTTAATTTGTTTGCACCACGTGATGGCTAAATTAAATTATAAATTGTATATGTAGGTGCCTCTATGGAGAAATATATAAGGTTGTCCAAGGACAAAATTGCATCATTTATTTCCTACTGGTAATCTTGAACGTTTTATCTGAAGTTCATTTATCTTCGGTTAGATCTTGTTTAACCTTAAAGGTAAAAGATATGTCGTATTTATAGATTTTCAATACTAATGTTTTTACTGCAGTGATGTACAATAATATCAAATTGACGTCAAATATATGTGGTAGGAATTACTGAAATGTATATTTAGGCATTCCAAGCTTTGCCGTAACATGTAATACCTCGATAACACGCAAAGTAACAGTTTGATGCCTTGTAGCAAGTACAGTCTGCATTATTATAAATTTAAAACTATGAAATACCTTTAAAATATATTATTGTAACCCCATACTTACAGTTCCAATACAACTGGTTCTGACAAATAATAGAAAACAAAAATATTAAAAATTGAATTATCAGAAAGTCAAAGAAATATCTTCAATAATCATTGATAAGCCTACGAATTACGTATAATATATTACAAACAGTCTAGTTTTTTTATCAGACACAGATCGTCGTTATTTTTCTTGCTATTTTCACAGATAAAACAGTTTTAACATATCTAACTGTAAACGTTTTAAAGAAAAATATCAGCCCCGTGTTAGGCTATCATAAAATTTTTTTAATAAATGCAATATTCTTCATACAAATTATAAACAGCTCCGGTGTTGCGTCAGCTGTTTATAATATTTAAAATAAACTTTAAACACAGCTGATAGTTTGATGTGATATGACGAGTTTATATAAATGTTATTCCTGGATTAGTTTGTATTATTACCTCCAGATCGCTGCAGAAACTTACCTATTATCAAGTAATGTATAATATGTTATCCTAATAGCTTTGTGGTTATTACCGAAATTAATGTACCTACAAACCATAAATAAATTATTTGTGATTACTTCTTTCTTATCATTATAATGAATAATAGTAAGATAAAAAGTAACTTTAGAAAATATTATATAAACTGCTTTATTTTAAAATTTGTATAAGCTTATGTTCTTTTGTTTTTTTTACAATTTTATTTTCAGAGCTCTCACAATTTTCATAAGAAAACACAAATTTAAATCTTTAGGCCTATGGTTTAATCGGAATTTGCCATCATGTGTGTAAAAAAAACTAATACACAAAGTTTTGATGGTATAAACAATCGTTTATAATGTGATAAACGGCTATGTTGGAAAACTAAAACAAAAACTACTAACTAAAGAAAGGAACTAAAATAACCAAAACCTAATCTGTGTCTAATGTTTGGTTATTATTTTATCGAAACAAATATATTTATATAGACAAATGTTGATAAACGTCAATTTAAACCGTTTTAACAATCAATCATTTTTCAACTTTTATATTAAAAATAATTTTCAACGAAGATTAAAAAGATATATTTCAAATGCATGTTGTTTTTACAAATCTTTTCATTGCGTGTTCACTTAATAATTCCAAGTTTAGAAATGAAGGGTGCTTCAACACCGATTCCACAGATATTAATTTTTAATCTTCAGAATAAACCTACTGACTGAATTCAAATTTCAGAACTTTTAAATAGCGTAAAAAAGAGGAAACTAGATATTATTATGAGGTATTATCGAAACACGTTTATTCTTGAGAATTATTATTATCATAACTATAATTAATTTTTAATGTCAGATCAAAATCTTTTATTGTTGAATGATGTCTGGTAACCAATGAATTAGTATTAAATATGGGATCATTACAAAAACGACTAATAATGAATAATATACAAGAAGGAAAGTTTACATTACTTGAACATTACAATCTTTGATTGAACAGACATTAATAATCAATACGGATTCGTTATATATATTACGAAAACGACAGTTGATCAATATTTTACTTGAAGGTAAGTTTAAATTACTTCAAAACTATTCTCATCGTTCAAACATAAATTTATAACAAATACAACCTCCCTATAAATATTCATGTAACGTTATATGGACATGTTAATTATGGGATCTAAAAGCCTGAATAAATTATTATTTTTATACGGGTATCCACCTCACCTTGTAAAACCGAGGCATAGTGTTACATTTATGGATATATGCCCCTGTGAATGTACATACTAGTTTAGCACACATGTCTGTTTTTATTCAATCAGACCTATCATGTCTACCCAATCTTGCTGTCAGTCTATTAACAAGAATAAAAATGACATTTCGTAGGTTGTCGAGGTCATAGCTTTGTGTCATGTAATCCTAATCTGCTTAGGTTCTAATTCAATTTTCCTGAGATCAATGTCATGGCAGCTACTCTCCTCTTCAATTTTTTTTATATTCTATGGTGAAGTCTATAATCTTACTTAACTTATATTCTGATTTCGACTACTTTCTTTTCCTACCCTATCCACTCCTTATGTATTTTGTCAAAAAACCCCTTTATCTTGTACCATCCCGCTTACTTTTTCTATTCACTTGTCTTTATAATCTGTTTCATCACTTTTCTTACTTTTTCCCATGTCGACGCATTTTGTTTTATTCTATCTATTTCACTCTATCGCCACTCCATCTCTGCCATGGCCAAGTACCTTCTTAGTACCATCGAAGATCACACACTTCCACAGCATATGTCCGTCAATCTCCTCCTCTCTCTATTTACAGAGTTCATCCTCCGCTAATCCAAATATTCTTAGCTGAGCTCTGAAAGCCCCGTGTCCCGGCAGTAATTGTACTGTCCACTCACTAACTCCGATCTCTCTAACCCCAGGCAACCAATACCTCGTACCCCTCTCCTTTTCAGTCCCGTCCCACCTCTGTTGCCATTCCTCCATCAACCTCACTCTTAACTCCCATCTCGTCTGTATATATTGTATTTCTTTCTCCGTCATTCTAAGTTCTTCTGCAAACAATTCCACTAACATTGTTCCATATGTACCACTGAATGACAGTAGGTTTATCGTTTGTCCGCTCACCACCCTGTTATTGATTGGGACTTTGTAACTCAAACCCCCTCTGGGTATGTCAACATACTCACCATAACAACTGAATAAACTGTTTTCAGGGCCCTCATCCATGGGTCTCATGTAATTTCAAGATATGCGTTCATTTTATCTATGTCTCTCTTACCCAGATTTATCGGGTGGCATGTCACCAGTCTCTGAAAGCAATAATTAGAGTGGGCCTTATAATGGCAGCAATAAAGTACAAAATATCCTTGCCGTACTAATTGTCCTCTGACAGGTTCAAAATGCACTCTATACTTCAGAGACCTTCCTTTCGTATCCTAATTGACATACAGATATGCATGACAAAATCAACTTTGTTTTTTTGTACTGTTTGAAATTGCATGACCTATTTCTCTATGAAATGAAGGAAGAAACAATGGTTTGTTTTACATTATAAAATCAGCTAAGGAAACTCAAAATACTATAGACAAATTTGAAAATTTTAATTTATATATATACTGTTTGTCTTTAACTTTATATGACTTTTTCATTACAATAGTTTAGTAAATAATATATTTGCATTTATTGTATTGGAAATTGAGATGGAAAAATAATGTCTTAAATCATGTTAGATATTAAATTATAATCCTGTACAAAGAAATAAAATGATTGCTAAAGTTATGATTTAAAATAAACAAAGCTTGAAACATAGTTAGATCAGTAAAGTTGCTCTATATATATATATATATATATATATATATATATATATATATATATATACATATAAAACATCTAAAAACTTTGGCATGATGTAACTATATATTCACAACTTTATTATTCTGTAACACTATAAATGCTATCTATTTACATAAGTGTTTTTCCCAACCCTCACTTGTTTTGTAACTAAGGGAAACCTTCATTGATTATAAAGTAACAACGTTTCGCTCGATTTATAGAAACACAAACTGTAAAGTTCAGTTTTAAATAAAATTGTGAATAATTTGTTCATTTAATATTTGCGTTTAAATTTTTCATTTTATATAAAAAAAATATTTATTTAAATCAATTGACTATTAGATTATAAATAAGTATAACAAAAAAGGATAAGTAATCTTTGCCATTTAATATTCGAAACAATTCTCAGAATTTTCGTTTGTTCTTACAAATCTCTCTGTAACAAAATATTTACCAGTATAACCAAAATAGAAACTTGATTACGAATTTGGATATAAACGTAAAATATAATGTTTAAGTGGAAAAAGTTATTACCATATACCATATATCCGCAACTTTGGGAATTTCAAAGGCCAATGATTGGTTTATAGCAAATAATTTAAAATTAAAATGTAGCAAAAACTAAATTAATACAATTTAAAACTAAATCACTTCAAATACAATAATTATTGTTAGAGGTAAGGAAGAAATCCAAAACACACTTAATGTAAATTTTCTTGGTGTTATTGTGGACGAAAATTTAAATTGGAGATGTCACATTTAAAAGATTGCGGATTTCCTGGCATCTGCTTGCTTTGCTCTGCGAATGATTTCAAGGATTTCCATAACTTTGTTTTTTTATATTTTCCGGAAGTTTATTAAATAATTTCAAACCAAAGTTTTTTCAAGAATTTTCGCGGAATACTCAGAGGATACCTCTTGAGAAATGCTTTCTACTCAGTGGAGGAGTACCTCAGCTCATAACCTCTGGGTACCTTGGATGCATTTTGTATTCAGGATGATGACTCTAATAATTGATTAATATGAGATAACATGTATACATGGTTCACTGTGTCTTAATTTGTTTGTATTTTATAAAATGTCCATCGTGTGTATTTGTTGTATTGTGTATTTGTGAGTAATTCTTGTATAGTATGACAAGTCAAATGTATACCGCAGCACTTCTGCACTATGTATGCCATATATGATGCAAATAAATAATTTTAAAAAATATGAAGACGAGTAAAATAGAATGTATTAAGGAAATAACTTATAATGTAAACAGCAATAAAACAAAATAGAATGTATGATCAAGTCTACCGAAATAAAATTAAAATAGAATGATGGATAAAATTAATTAATTAATACCGTGTAAAAAATAAAAGTAAAATGCTAATATGAACCAATAGTTTTATAACGCGTACAGAAATAAAAAGTAATAAGTTGTATGAAGAAGTAGGTTTATAAAGTATGCAGAAATAAAAGTAAAATGGAGTATTATATTAAGGAAATATTTATAACGTGTATAGCAAAGCAAAATGAATTTAAAATAAATTACTTGAAGAAATAGGTACATAAGGCGTATAGAAATTAAAATAAAATAGATTGTGTGAATAAATAAGTTTTAAAGGGTACAGAAATAAGTGAAATAAAATTATTAATAAATAATACATTGTAAAGAAATAGAAGTAAAATAAATAATATGAAGTAAATAAATGTATACCACTATAAGAAAGAATATACCAAGTTAGATTATTAACAAAAGAATTTACGCTGATTACTTCTACAAGAGAAACATTAACGCTATATAGTTTTATCAACTGACGAGAATGTGCCACTTGTCTTACTTTGTAAAGCTCTTGATTGAAACTATGACACTTTCGTACACTGTAACGTAAACATGTTATTGTTTTAAAAAAGATCGTGAACTGACACTCTCATAACGTCTTGATCTCAAAGGAATAAACACCGATACTTTCAAAGACATATCCTATTTTTTATCACGGAGAAGTGAACATGACAGTTTGATAACACTTAAAACCCTTGACCGGAACTTTGAGACGTTTACGTGAAGTGGTAATATTGTTTTATCTTGGACATGTGGACTTGACACTTTTATAACATGTCAAGCCCTTGATTGTTGAGGAATAAACTTTTATACTACCAAACACTTCACTTAAATCGTTTATTGACTTGACTTAGAGAGGTATCATGCCAGTTTTATATCACATACATCGTTGATTTTAATAAACACTGTTTTTTTCAAAAACTTATAAATACTGTTGTATAAAGAGACATAAACATACATTTATACGTATCATGTAAAACCCTCAATAACAGAGGAATAAACTCTGAAACGTAAACTAACAAACACGCAATTTATTAATGGGGCGTGTCTATTACTCCCCAGTACATGAAGTATAGGGTAGGTTTGGTAATCGCCAAAAATTCGACCTCTTGTTTTGACTGATATTCACGTTCTTGGCCTCAAGAAACCGTTAAAGTGATTTCCGACATACCGTACGTCCGTCGTTGTAGAACGGTAAACAAGATAACGATGGCAAACATAAAGATAGGATCAAGACATTTACTGGGAAACTATCGTCTGTTTGTATAGATCCTATTAAAATCCAAAAATCTAATTGAAAATGTCAAATGGGAGCCGTTTTAAACAGTTTTTTTTCTTATCTAGTGTGTTATTTAACTTATAACACAGTACTGTATTAGATAAACATTTGCAGATTTCAATTATGTATGTAATGATACCAATTCCGATGGTACGATGACAAATAGTAAAGTAATTGTCAAAAATGTAATTTCGGATCCTCATCTCCAAATAAATTGTGATATTCATATAGTAACGATATTAGGCAGACTAGGGTCACCGATAAGAGTGTAGTGAGAAGTGGCTCCTTCACATATTATTATGTACACGCCCGACGTCAAGAAAGTAGTAATATTATGGAGTTCAGAAAACCTTTATAACAACTATTTAGGAGAGAAATAAGAGATACAACTATTTCTGAGGGACTAAACTGGATCATATTTGAGTAAGGAATGGTGGTAGTTTTTGGTTACAGAAATGTTAAAATAGATTCACAAACTCCATTTCCTCTACTATACTCAGCCTTTCATCATTTTAAACCAATAAAAGGGTTTAATCCCCTGCTCCCGAACAGAGTTAGGATTTTAATGCGATGACCTTACTTTAAAGTTAAAGAGGTTGTTCGCTCTTGTATTTTTTTTATTCGTTTATTTGGCCAACCAGAAATATAATTAGTTAAAATTTATAAACTTAAAACAACTACAGATATTGTTAATATTGTATAACCTTTTTTATAGAAGAAAAAAGTTACATTAGCCGAGTTATGACTATTTTAAGATTTGGTAATTTAATGACACTTGGGCTGTGTATGTATGAATACGTAATATGTGATTTAATATCCTTTGACGAGCTGACAATGCTGTCGACGACAAAGAAACACGTAAGTTAAGGAGGAAAGAAGTAATGAAGTGTCAATAAAACGGTCGCTTAAAAAAATACACAAAATTATGTTGTGAATACTGCATGCATAAAAGTGTTGATATTGCTCAATAAACATTTTGCAAATATAAATTTATTGTCTGGTCGTTTACAACCTGATCAAAATTGTGAAATCATTGCAAGAAATTCGAATAAATATCATAAAGTACACAGTACCTCTAATCACAAAGCGTACTTATTAACAAACAATGAAGCAAGCAAGTGCAGTACTGAGAGCAGGTTATCAAATGTGGAATGATAGACGAAGCGCAGTAAAGATAGCGATGTAGCTATTTAAGGAATGGAAGTTACAATCTGATTCACAACTCTTTCTTTTCTTACTCCAAAGAAAAATGTGCGCGTTGCTTGTATTACGACTATGGATTAATTCCTATTTGGATAAACTATTCAAGTGGTCACTAAACATGGCTCTTGAATAGCCGCCGCTGCAGTAGCCTACTTGGCATAATACAAAAGCTGCGAACATTAATTCAAACGACCAATAATTAGAATGAGATATTTATCGCTAACTTTGCAAGGTGGGAAGTTCGCCAAAGTGACGGTACAGCAGATCTTTGAAAATTCATTATTCAACATTTAATTTTCTAAATGTACTTATTTGTACTACAAAGACTAAAAATAGTTTTTATTTCTCTCTTTTATTACAACAGTACTTTCTAAATCATTATTCTATATCCGTGAAAACGACCCATGATCTTTTGTACAATTCGAAATTACAACAGCTTATTTTAATTTCAAAAATAATTTGCTAACTTGGTTTCAGTCAAGCTTGTTAACACGACATATTTACAATTACTTAAATCAGATGATCCAGTCTATTTAAAAACGGCGAAAATAATTATTTTTAACAGATTTTATCAAAATTTAAAGTTTTTTATTCTAAAAAAATTTGTCCAATTTATTTCTTATATCCAAACAAACTTTAACGTTTTTTATTGTGAAAAAATTTCCACTTTATTTCTGGCATCCAAATAAAATTTAATGGTTTTTATTGTGAAAAAAGTTGTCCACTATTTTTTATATCCAAACAAAATTTAATGTTTTTATTTTCAAAAAACTTTCCTACTTTATTTCTTATATCCAAACAAAATTTAATGATTTTTATTGTGGAAAAAATTGTCCACTTCATTTCTTATATCTAAAAAAAAATTTTTTTGTGAAAAAACAATTCCACTGTATTTCTCGTATCCAAACAAAATTTATTGGTTTTCATTGTGAAAAAATTTGTCCACTTTATTCATAATATCAAAACAAAATATCGTTACAAACTATTGTGTAGTTTAGTACAAAATACTTCAGTTTGTTTTCATACGTAAAGAACTAAGTTCATAAAAATTACACTTCATTTGAACATTAAATATAATATTGTCCGTTTATCATTTTTGCCTGAAAACCTGGTTTTCTATGGAAATTGTGGAAACATCTTTTCAATTCAAGACTGATATTTCGGATGAAGTTACGATCCGACAAAGGAATAGAAGTTAATAAATGAATATTACTCAAATTTCCCTTTCAGTTCACAGGTCTATTATAGTGATGTGTGAATGAGAGTGAAAGAACTTCACTCTACAGAGTTCTTGCTAAATGTTTCAGCACACATTTTATTCTAGATTTCTAGCAAAAATCGCTAGCTCAATTAAAAAAAAATAGCCTATCAAAATTAAAATTCTTCATTCAACAGAATAAATAATGGATAAAATAAAAGGTCTGTTTTCCTAAGTATTTTGTAAATATTCTGAAAACCTCATAGCGACACATTGTTCATATTAATGGCTCTCACAAACGGCAGACTATAGGACATTCGATTAAATGTCGGAGAGAGTTGGAAAAGACGAGACCTGATATTTTTCGTGATCTCTCAAACACGTTCTGTTGAAAAAATAAATAAACAAACAATGATAGTGCACGCGTGACGGAACTGTTTTCTTCACTTCTCCAATTATATAGAAGTAACACAAGTTGTATATTTGATCATATATACTTAAATAGCTGTTTCATCAAAATTTAAGTTAATTTAAAAATAATTGAAATTATACATTACCTATCCAATAAACGATGGGGGTAATCTACTGTAGTATTAGGGATTAAATTTAATAATTGCAAAAAATTGACCTCTTTTTAGACTGATCTTGATTTCATGTCCTCAGGGATAGAAAAATTGATTTTCTGCATACCGTCCGTCCATCATAGTGGTCGCCAGTACATAATAAGCACTATAGTGGCCACAAAAATTAAGAGAAGAACATGCAGTTTGGTATAGGGTAGAAAATATCAAAATAGCTTGACAGAACAGTTTTATGTACATATAACTTATGACATACCCAATTAGATCAACATATCAAGTATGGATCCCTTGATACTAACAAAAAGCATGTAGAACGAAGTTGTCAAACCCTGCTCTCCAAATAAAATGTGATATTCGAGATACGGTAGGGCTGAGTCACCGACACGAGCCCGTACTTTAGGGTCAAGAGAGCAGTTATATTTACAATTCCTAGATTCAGAAGACATGTTAACAATGTACCCTACTGGGAATGACGACACCAATACAATCATTTCATAGAAGGTCTAGAAATCAACTTTTGGAGATTACATTTAGAGGATCTGCTATATTAAATTGAATTATTAGACTGGGTACGTTCCACGATGGTGCTCGTCAACTTGATTTTAAGGGAAGGAAACTAACATGAACAAAATTTCATTATAATTATAGTTGAAGTCATCACACATTATGTAAATAAATCATTTTTGAACTCAAAGTTTTCCTGAAAACATTTTTTTTAAAGAGACTGAATCACATATAAAAGTAAGAAAGTAATTTGACCGGCCGATATCGTGCTTACGTACCAAACGACAACTTAAAAAAAGGTGAGAGAGTCATAAATCACTTTTCGGATTTCTTAACCCATGAAATGTGAATATTATTCCAAACACAGAGGTCGAATGTTTTTGCCATTACCAAACCTCTTTACTACGCTTTCTTTGTAAATAACATTCAAATAAATCTTTCTCCCTCTCTACATTGTATTATTACTGAATTTATAACAGAGATTTTATTTATTACATTCTACTTCGTGATTATAGATCCTAACTGTAAATATAATTAGACAGTAATCTAATAATGATATTATGGAATAATAAATATAAGTAAATTTACTTTGTATATTTCTGCTCCTGTCATTCTCAAAAAAAGAAAGAAAAAGTGAGATATTTAAATTAATAATATAAACTGTGCAAAAACCTTCTCTCTTACCCATCCTTAAACAAACAAACAATACCAAAACTATTTATTAATTCCATAAAGACTTCCCTCTTAATGACGATGATCAACTCTCATTTTTGTGTTCTGACTATTATTTCTGAACCATATTGTTTTTACGTGCAATTTAACACTAGAGTTTGCGTCATTAATATTCTCATTTCACTGAAATTTGGTGGTCAGTTTTCCCTTCGGCTGATTTATGAATCCAAAAAACTATAAATAATTGGTACTAAACGAAAATACGTTACAATAAATCCAACCCTAACTATTGTTACTTGAAGAGTTAAATTAAAAGAAAATATTAACACATATTGGATACATATGCCACTTTGCAAATACATCGAATTTATCACAAAAACGTTGTATAGCTAATGAATCTAATATTAAACTGTAAGTTTAACCACATCAGTTATACGTTTTACTATTGCTTTAATATAAATACAACAGGCTGAAAGAAAATCTGATAAACATTTTTTTCATTTTGTTACAAAAATAATCGATAAACTGAACTTTCCAATATAGATTTCATCTCACTATGCCGAATAAGTTTACTTTAATTACAAAGGTAATGTCACATAAAGATAAAATAGTAGCTATAAAACCAATTGTCTTATCAGTTACTATATAAACACAGTAGGAAGAGGGATGATCTGATAAAAAATTTATTTAATTTACTTGTTAAAACCATCAATACCCTCGACGTTCTAATATAATCACTTCATATCTCTCTATAAAAAATCATTTACAATCATTGTGAAAGTAAAGGCACAGATTGTACATTAAAACTGATTGTCCTGTCAGTTACTATATAGACAAAGAATGCTGAGAAATGATTTGATAAAAATTTATTTAATTTACTTGTTAATACAATCAATACCCTCGACGTTCTAATATAATCACTTCATATCTCTCTATAAAAAATCATTTACAATCATTGTGAAAGTAAAGGCACAGATTGTACATTAAAACTGATTGTCCTGTCAGTTACTATATAGACAAAGAATGCTGAGAAATGATTTGATAAAAATTTATTTAATTTACTTGTTAATACAATCAATACCCTCGACGTTCTAATATAATCACTTCATATCTCTCTATAAAAAATCATTTACAGTCATTATGAAAGTAAAGGCACAGATTGTACTATAAAACTGATTGTCCTGTCAGTTACTATATAGACACAGAAGGCTGAGGAATCATTTGATAATAATTTATTTAATTTACTTGTTAATACAATCAATACCCTCGACTTTCCAATAGAATTACTTAATCTCTCTCTATAAAGAATAAATTTTCTTTCATTACGAGTGTAATGTCACACAAAGATACAAACTGTTATTATAACATTTATCACATTTATCCTATCATTTACAACATAAACACAGTAGGTTGTAGAATGATTTGATAACTATTTCTTTCATTTAGTTCTTTAAATTATCAATACCCCGTCTCTTAAATAGAAAAATCGTGATAATTCTCTCTAAAGAATCAAATTCCTTTCATTAGAAAGTAATGTCACACAAAGATATAAACTGTTATTATAAAACTGATTATCCTATCAGTTACTACATAAATACAGTTAGGTGATAACTATTTCTTTCATTTATTTCTTTAAACAATCAATACCCAGACTTTTAAATAGAATAACTTTATCTCACTCTATAAAGAATTAGTTTATTACGTTCGCATTTTATTTATTTATTTTTTTAACACATATTAGTATTGAAAGTTATAAAATGGATTAAAAACCATTTTGAGTTTTTTCTTATACATCCATTTTTACATTCTCTCAGGTATAAAAATGTCGTTCGTAATGATGTCTCTCTGGTGTTTTTAGCAGTGCTCTACACCAGAAGCTTGGATCTATTTTAATCAAAGTAGGTAATATTATGGCCATATCTAGGGTTATATTTTTTGTTAAAACATCTGATGCAATTTATCTTTTTTTTTCTTAATCCAAAAACTTATTGGTCGCCATCTCTCTAAAAATGCTGATTTGTGAGTTATTGGTAAAAAAATTTTAAAAATCGTAAAATACGAGTTCTCAAAAACCAATTCTCAAAATGGTCCACTGATGTTGTTCAAATTGTAGCGAATTTTCTGTGCAAAATCAAAATCGAATACACGTATATTATGGTTCAGGAATAATTTATTTTAGCGAAACTTATGATTCATTTCTAGTTAAAGTTGTTTTGTGTTATGTTTATTAACTAGGAAATTGATTAAAAGCTCAATTTATTCAACTGGGGATCTATAAATATTTTATCAAATATGGAAGTTAGGTTAGCATAGAACAAAAAAACACGAACATAATATAAATAAAACTCTAAAATAGTAAGTTTTAAAATTTTACTTTTAGTGATTAAAGACATTTAGCAAATAAACCATTTAGCTTCTTCTATATCATTTAATATTATTGAAGAAATTGTAAGTTTTGACATTTTTACCTTTTGGAACAGTTTCTCCACTGATTCCTTCTTAACTAGGAAATTCAATAAAACTTCAATTTATTCAACTGGCAAACTGTAAATATAAAAGTTAGGTTAAGTTAAAACTTTAAAAAACACAATCACAATGTAGAAAAAAAACTCTTAAATAGTAATTTTAAAAGTTAGAATTTTAGTGTTAGTGACATGCTCGAAAATAAAACCGGCCTCTCTATCAATGAACATGATTGAAGAAATGTTTCGAAATGTTGCTCTTTTGTAACAGTTTCTAGCTGATTTATTTTTAACTAAGAAACCTAGAATAGTTAACCTGATTTGCATTTTATTCTGTTTTCTTATTGTTTAAAGTCAAAAACTTTAACTGTCATCATCGCCTTATAAAAAAGGAAGAAAATACCGTAAAATAAAGACAGGTTGAGGGTAAAATTGACCTGTACGTATTATTTATTGTAAAGGTGAAGACCATTAAAAAAGCGAATGTTCAAAAAACTATTTGACGAGAAGCATCATTAAACTATAACAAATGAATGTTACTCTGTTCCATAAGGTTAATCAGGCTTATGTTTGCAGCAAAACATAACGTAACAAAACTCTGCTACCCTAAGCAATAACATTTTCTCAAAGCAATTTGTAGAAATGAGATGTAACGTTTATGTGCGACGCTTCCGCCGAGTCACTGAGGTTTGAGAAAAGTGAAAAATATTATTCCCCTTCTTGTCGTAAAACATAAAGCTACCTAAATATACGGGCATGAAAAAGGATTTGCAAAACTGTATACCTTGTTTTAACCGTGGCTAATTAATGATACATGGTAAATTCTGTATTAATTATAAAAAAGTTTGTCTTTTTATGTAACGTAGCCTATCATTGTATCCAAAGAGCCCTATTAACTTGTCCCGTTCTTAAACAAAAGTGGGAATCAGAAATTACAGGTCCGGAAATGAATAAAACAGTCATCATAGAAGTTACATATACAAATTTTTATAAAGTAAAAGAACAATGTTTACCATTTGCAGAATTAACTTATTGGGTTGTGTTAATAAAAACATTTTAATACTATACAGAAGATAATCCTAACAGCTTCACGGGTTGGTCACTATTTAGTGAGCGTTATGGTTGTAGTAACTTTCAATCGTTATGTCGTCATGTCACTGAAACCGAAACTTAATGAACTCAGAGATCAGCATTTGTGTTTTAAATCAGATGGTCCTGCAGCTCACGTAGCAAGACAATCCTGGGAGAAATATTACCCTTGTAGACAATATCCAATGGTCTACAAGGTCAATGTGCGACTGAACTATTCAAACTTATGCCGAGAAGAAATGATGGTACGAAAGTTGCTAACCGACAAGAAATTGCTGCGATAAGACCAGAGCGAAGTTGTCGGATTAAACAAATTAATTATAAATGGTAGACAATGCTCTTTTAGATTATAAAATAAATTTATTTGTCATTTCTATGATGTATCTTTATTCACTTTTCAAAATCGGAAGTAATTTTTCCCGAACCCTGTTTGAAGATTGTGACATTCTGATTCTATGTTAATAAAGTTGATTTTGTGACTTTCGAAGATAAATCCGTTCTTGATTTCATTTAATCAACAAAATTTGTTTCTATAAAATGTCGGATTGTAGGTCCATCAGAAATAATTTTCAGAAACATTGACATTTTTGGTTCAAAATTTAGAACCTTTTCAGTATGTAAAACCATTGGAATGATCATCGCTTTAAAAAGAGAGCATAAAACTTATTTATGATAAAACCAAAAAACGAAATTATCAAAAATATTAAAACTAAAAGTTTAGCTTTACCAGCGGGTATTGTCTACAAATGCAAGTTTAAAAACTAGGCTGGAATTTAAAACTTTATGTTCTTTCAAAAACCCTAATCTTGTTTTCTTGAATACACGAAGTGTGTACCACTTTGACAAAGACCTTTATCGTCTGAACTTCTCTCAGCCGTTCAGTTTATTGTGAGGTGTGTTTCCTGACAGGATTAATAATATGTTTAAAAATTAAGCAACGTGTAAATTTGAAATTATTAGTCAAATTGAACAAAATGTTGTGAAATTCTTAAAGCAGACTATGTGTGTTTGAATGATACATAAGGACGTAAGGACGTGGAAAACAATAGAAAGATTGTTTGATAAAACCGGCGACTAAGTGTCCTAAAAACAGCTGAAGATGTAAATATTCGTCATGTAAATCGAGCTGCACAGAAACTTCATACAGACCCAACTTTTTTGTCAAACAAATCATAATGTCCCTGAAATCTGGCTCTGTGGAAAAACACCGTCATCACCAAAAATGATAATAACTCGTCCATTTTAAAAAGCCATATAATATTCTCTGTGTGTATGTATGTTGTTTTTATGTAAGAGAATTATTGTGGAATAATGGGTTTCAGTTTCATAAAGTACCACAGTAAACTAGTATTATTTTAAAGAAATTTCGACAAAGCTTAAATAAAATGAAAAAAAAAATCTCTTAGTCCATACAACTCGAAAACCTGTGATCGTATTTTGACAGCATTTGGAACACTTAAAACAAATAAATAATGTGATCTAACAATTTTGACTTTAACATAATTCTGGAAGGGGTGGCAAGGAAAACGCCCAAAAATATCGATTCCACATTTATCGGTAGAAAGGTAAATAAACTGTAGACGGCTTGTTTTATGGGATGGTCAACCAAAGTGAGTTTGTGTTACTTTACTTCCAATATTTTCCACAATTTGTCTTCACTTTTTGTTTGATAACACCTAAATATACTTTTCTTATTTTTTTTTAATTGTGACCTACTTGGAACTTGGGTTTGTTTGCGTAAAATTGCACCATTCATTAAATTAAGTAATTTAAAGAACTAGGTAACGAGTAAAGCAACAATAACAGACTGTAATAGGTAGACGGATAATATAAAATAAATTGAATAATATGTGTTCTTCTGTAAAAGGTTTGTAAAATAATAATTTTAAATCTTAGAAATTAAATTCTCTCTTGATAAAATATAAATTTATTCAGGTCGAAGCCTTTGAATATTTGCAAAGATTATTAATAATTAAATCAAAGGTCAAAGGAGTAATTAATTTAATTACACCTTTTAGTAAAGGGAAACTGTGGCAACCAATTTAACACATTCATAATGGTTGATTGATCATGATCACACTAAAATATTAAATCAAGAGTGTAGCTGAACAACTTTTAATAACCATTGATAAAATATTAATAATTACTTTCAGCTCTACTGCTTATGTGTCAAAAAAAGACAAATTTGATACTTCTTGGTAATTTACTCAGACCTCTTAACTTTAGCGACGGATATATGTTTTTGAATCACTCTGAATATATTTGTTTGCTTTTAGAAGTTTAAGAAAGGTAGTCCAATGTTTGTTCACTATTATATAACACATTTTTATATCAAAACCCTGTTAATAATTTTACTATTTCAAATAGGCGAAGTTGTTGTGATGCAAAAAGACTTGATAGATTAGATATATAGTCACTAAACAAACACAAAATATATTCTAATACTAAGATTGTAAAACCATTAAGCAAACATCTACAGGATATATTATATTTACATAATTCATTCATACATATAATTAATTAATCTGCAACGTCAGAACTGGTTTAGGCGTTATTAGTTATAAGTTAGTATAGGTATGTATATATTTATGTATTTATAATATAATTTAACATTTTCTACAAAGCCTAAGAAACCAAATTTTTAGCATTACATGTTGGAGCTGGTTAGGTACGATTATGGCATCAATTAACTTGTTTCTGAATATATACAAATTTAATTTCCAACAACGTTTTTTTAATATATGTTTAATGTTTTAATACGGCAGTTACTGGCTTGTAATTTTATTATTTCAAGTAAAACAAATATACAGGACAATCTTAACTACGTTCCAAAACTTTAGGATCCGGTTCTTTGGGTCAAAATAAGTTAAAAATTATCTTAAATAGTTACTTTGGTGTACATCCGCCATTTTTTGTTTGTTACAAAAAAACATTAAATTTTTAGAAAAATAAATGAGATGTAGAATTTAAAATTGATATGCATATTTTTTATGTAACCTTTTATCAATGAACCTAAAAACTGGACTTTGTTTTATGTTTTCAAAATGGTGGCTGTTAAAAATTTTAACGTCGAATATATCGAAACCATTAACTTTATACAAAATTACAAGATGCCAAAAAGATTTCTTTTTTAATGACAAACGAAATAAGTTTTGTAATTTTTCAGTAACTTAAAAGATAACAGAGTTATTATCAAAGAAATATAATATCGTGTTAATTGTCTAAAACACCCAAAATTACCCTAAAACCAATATATTTTTAAATTGTGAAGTTTTTTATACCAATAATATTAAACATTTTTGATTTTTCTTTCAAATAGACCGCACCGATAATAACGAAGTTATGTTAACAAACGTAATGATGTTAGAATCAAAAACATAAATGATAGCTGACAGTTTTAATTATTATTAACATTATTTATTTTAATGTTAATCACTGTATTATTTTTAATTGTTTATTGTTTATTGTTAATCACTAATAAACTATTAACACAAAACTACGGTGGGGAATATGACAAATAATGTATTTTAAACAAACTTGAAAAAATGTTGAAAGTGATATTTTGGCTCAAAAAATCATATCTTTAGGTAGTTTGGACACACCCTGTGTATAAAATGTACAATTTCTTGTCTAAAATAGTTCATAATTAAAATTAACTTTAAAAATTATATTATTATTTGTTTTTTACGATAGCCCAACTGATTACTCTTAATATACCCTTGATCAATTTTGATTGATCTTGTCAACTGTTTTACAGCTGTTCCCCTATTTTTGGACGTCATAAAAACAAATATGTTAACGCAAACAAATTATATATAGTTTAAAAATACTTACATCATAAACACAAACATAAATAAAACATTTCAATTTATTTATTTACACTACATGTAATTTATTTATGTTTAAAACTTTGTTTGCGATGACTTTTGTAAAATATACGAAACAAGCTGTAAAACATCAAGTGACATGCTCAATCAAGATTGTTCAGGCGAAAACAGTATATTAAATAGTTTTAATCAATCAAAATTAATTATTTTGACAAATTTACCTTGCGGTAAATGAGAAAAATTCTTCAGTCATTAGAAATAACATGAGAAATTTAAATAATATATATTAAGATCGCTGGAACGAAAACAATACATTTACTTAATGTAATTTAAACCAAACTATATCTCAGAAAAAACAGACATTGCTCGACCATTCATTTTTTTAATTGTTTCGGTGTTATTTTAAATTGTAGTTTCATATTTTCAATTTTTTCAAAGTTACTAATTAGCTAATTGCTTCATAGTAACCACACAGTTTAGTTTTAAAACTTCTTTCGTACAGATAAATTTCTATTAAAACATATTTCACTCTTTTAATTTTTTGTAAACAATCAAAATGGAATATTTCAGCAAGTTATATTTTTTAAAATAAATATGTTAAACAAAAGCTGGGATACAAGAGAAGCAGAATGAAACATCTAAAAGCGCTAATATGGATAGACGCGTATTCCCAAGAGATTGGACATATTTAGGGGATTGACTTTTGTGGTAATCGTATAGAATACCTAAACTACACTTTTGTGTTGTGTATTTATGAAACATACATCTGCGTTTTAAATTACAGGTATTCATTTTGGAATGTCAGTTTAAAAATTATAATTTCGGTAAAACATTTTGTTATATTTCACCTTAGAAATTTGGATTTAGTGTCTTAAATCTATATTGAACTTAATTTATTAGATTTAAGGTTAAGCTATTTTCATTGTGGAAAATATTTAAGAGGACATTATTTAAAAATTCACCAATTTTAAAGGTTTCTCGTACTATTGTTATCTAGTTCTAAATAGAATATACTCCAAAACATACTCAAGATTGTCTCAGGTTTGGACTGATATAGCTAAGAAGTAAATTTTAAGACAAGGTATCATTCCTCTTTAACTGTTTCGTTTTTTAAAGCTAATTTTCAGATAATGAGAACTGAAATAATAATTAACTTTTTATAACAACTATTTACTAATTGGTACGTAATATAAACAACTTATAAAAACAAATATATAACGTAATCTATTATATTAATTATTAACGTCTATCAAATGAGAATACATTTTCATGAAAAGAAGGAAATGAAATTAACAAATTGTAAAACAAAATTCACTCATAATTGGTTACATTAACAAAATTAATTTAATTTATTAAACAATGCTGATAATTTTGAAGTAGCTAAAAAATACAAGATATCAATTTTATTAAAAAAGGAGAAGAAACCATAATTGTTTGTAAGAGCGTTAAAATCAAATCAACATTGAAATAAAATTCCCCAAAACCACAATATTTACCACAGTGCTCTTAGTGATTCACATAACATCACCATCTTTAATATTAGTAAAGCTATAACTCCCATAATATGGATTTCAAACAATTTTATAATATGTATTTTGATTTCCTTCCATTTTTTTTATTCCAGTAATTTCAATTGAAGGTAGAATCTAATTAACGAAAAATAATATCGCCTTTCATTCACAGTGTAAAATTAGTAATAATTTCTATTCTAATTGCGTATACAAAATAAATAAACGTCACCTTTTACTACATGTCTAAAATAAATATTCAGAAAAAAACAATATTAGGATATAAAAAAATAAATAAATATAACAAAACATTTTAAAAGATTGAAAACATTTGGAGAAAATTTACTTTTTACTGACAATTGTAAAACATTTTCAAATTAAAGAACCCACATATTGTGTATGCATGAATTTTACATTGAAGGTGGGGATTCAAAATTATAATTGTGATAATAACTGTAAATATTTAAATGTTTCAAAATAGAGAATTATGCTTCGTGGAATTATTTCCCAAAGTTAAATTTACATATTTAAAATTATGTTATTTTTATGTGAATTAATGCAATAAAGTGGTTAAAGCAATATTTTAAACGGCTGCCAATTTGAAACGATTTAACTAATATTAATGAATAATTAATTCTCTAAAATATTTCTGCAAATCCAATCTAAATACTACATGTCAGATAGTTTATAATGATCAGCTAAGACAGCTCAATTGTTATGGAATTAAGCTACAAAAATTAACTAAATTTTGTAACAAAGAAGTTCGTTTGTCGTATAAGAAATGTCCTGATGAAAATAAATTACTATTGTAAAACTGTTTATAAATGCGATAGAAATCATTTTCAATTTCATATTTTTATACGGTAATAATAATGTATCAATATAAAATATTTCTTTTCCTTTCGTCTCTTTCATTTTTTTACATGCAATATATTTTAATTTTTCATCAATATATATTTATCCAATTAACATACCTATTCCTTTAATGCCATTCTAGTTACGAGTATAACACTTTGATATTAATAATCACTAAATAATGTTAAATATATCACAATAATTAACACACTTGTACACAGTCACACTTAATATAAAACACAAATTCAACGAGGCTGTGAACACATTGAGCGCTAACTCGAGACTAACGCCCCGCGTCTCTACGCAATCTCACAACGAGCCAATCCCCCACTATACTCAATACATTTGCATTTCATCCCCATAACTTATCATATTATTTCCGTCCGGTTCCACTATGTAAATAAACACTTGAAGTCAAATTAGCCTAGGTACACTTTCCGCTTTGCCCTCCGCCGATACAATCATTGTGTTATGTGTTCTAGGTTAATAACATTTCTCTTTATTGTACAATTACATTTTCAGTCAATCCCTAAAGTAAAACTATTGTCGTTTTTTAAAGTTACCGACTAAAGTTATTTAAAGAAAAATGTTCACATAATTATGACGTATAAAAATCATGTACTACAGACAATTTTCTCTGTAACAAATGTAAACTTTATTTTCTGTTACTTCTGTAGATTTTGTAATTTGTCGCAGTCTAGCCTACTGTGGACTATGTTTACACAGCTTCAATTTACAGACGTGCTAGTAATCTTTCATTAACTGCAATTCTCCCTCACCCTCTGAACGAATCTCAATCTTCTATTTCTATCCATCCTATTCCTACTTTGTTCAGATCATTTGGTACTTCTTTTTTCTATGATATCTGTAGTTTATAATATTCTCTCTTTATTAATTCTTTGGACCTTCTTCCCTCATTTCGACTTTGACGCCTATTTATTTTATCTGCTCTCATTTACTTTTCCTGTTGTAGCAGTAACCAAGAGATTTTGTATTACATTTTTTCATTTTACATAACTGATACAACGACTTCAACCATTTTCTTTTCAAATTTCCAAGCCCTTAGGCGTTCACTTTAGCGAGTGTGGACTTAAAATAGCGAGGAACTCTAGCTACATCTACACCTTTTTTCATGTAGTCATGGTTTAATCCTTCTCTGTCATCTCTCCTATCAGGTTTCTTTTGACCAACTTTTATTCTCTTCTCTCTTTAGACCAACTTTTCTCTCTTCTGACCCTGATGCTCTCAGAGTATTCTAAGGGTTTTTAGTTTGTTATGACAGAGGTTTAAACAGCAAGAAAACACAATCAAATTGCCAATTCATTTTTTCCTATGAAGGTCTTTAGACATATGCCACTTCCTTTCCATTTAACACCAATTTAGATAATTTTATCTGTCCCTTCTTTTATCAGTCTCCATTTCCTCGATTTCACCATATATTTGTCTCAGTATCGTTCTTAATTGGTTATAATCCATGGTGATAGAAGTATTTTGTCACTCTACTTTCCTTCTCACTTCTGAGCATATAAATGTGTATGTGGTATAAAATAGTAAAATGTGCAATATGATAAAGCTCCACAAAAATATCATTAAAGATTGCTTCATAAATGGATTGCAAAATAATTGCTTTCCTTTTAAATGGCGTTAAATGCAATTATTATACAATACTATATTCATTTTGTACATTTATAATGACCTAGAATAAACGAGATCGCAAGAATAGTAAATACATAAATCTATCTTTTGATGTACTTTGCAAACAGAACTTGTATTTGGAAACAGCTGGTGGAATTTATTTTCTCTCTAATAGAAGATTGTTTTATAAAAGTTTACCATCCCTTAAAGAGTAATGTTTCAAAACACAAAGTGAGCAATGACGATACAATAGCTGTATTTTCTGCCACTGTATGTATAGGAGGACAATCAATAACAATAAATAAAACATAGAAATGTATTTTACATAAGCAATTTATTTATTACAAAGTTGCATTGAGAGTACTGTAGAAGTAACTTCTTTTATTTTTTCAAATAAATTTCAATAAAACTACCATATATATTCATAAGATATTTAGATACAATTTAAACTACATTTTGTTATCCAAGCCACTTCTGTTTATTAAATATAACGAAGTATATTAATGAATGATTTAGAACTGTAATCCCATCTTCAGTTATACTTTCACTCGCTAGAGATCGTTTCGTAATTTTAAACATTACAATACATCAACATTTACACCATCCACACAACTTTCATAATTAAATATTTCTCATGAATAAATATTCTAAAACAAACAAATACCCACAGATAGGAATTTGGGTGTTTATAACAACGTCCGCAAAGATTCACAAAAACCACAAGTCATAACCAAAACAGTCAACTACTTCCTCATCCACATATACTCATAGAAACACACGTTATAAACTAAACTGTCAATAAGTTTCTCATTCACACATACGTAGATTATCACCTATCACATAAAACAAATAAAAACTAACCAGAACTATTAGTAAAAAATTGGTAGTTTGGTAGTTATTAATAAGGTAAAATGAAACATGAATACAGTAATTTAGCAAATATTTATATATATTTAAATAGTACCTAAACTTGTCTTGCTAAATAGTATTTGTTTAACATCGATCTTTTGGATGACGTGGGAAAGTTTTTCTGAACTGAAATATTTTTTTACTTTCACATACTGGCCTGGGACATTAATCTCTATATTTCATAAAAATTATAAGATCAATTTGTAGAAATTACGTCTTTTAAAACAGTTACACGGCTGATTGTTTGGTTCTTAAAGATAACTCATATAGCTTACCGGATTTTTTTTTGTGTAGATATAACAATCAATAAGTTCGTTTCAATATTAAGGGATAAATTGTAGTAAAATTTGATCAACATTGGTACTATAGGTATTGAAAAATCGCCATTTTGTGTTTTGCCTTACGCAGGGGGAAATGAAAATAAAACTCCAGAGATATAGAACTACATACAAAATTTGATTAAAACCGGTCCAACCGTTGGATCCTGCACAGACGACAAACAGACATCATCATAAAAACGATGATTGTACGAATCTCCTAAACTACTTCAGCGAGTTTCCAATTGAATGCATAATGCGTAGTTATGATAATTTCCATTAAGAAAAGATTTGAAGTGAAAGATAATTGCCAAAGAACTTCTGCAATAATACAACATCTGGGTTATTAAATCATACCCAAGTGAATTCTTAAATAGGTAATTTAAATAATGCGTCTAACAATTCTCTTACTATAATAGATGTTGGTGTTATTAAATGTGGTAATGAAATTTTAAGAAATATTTTAACGTATGAGATGATATTAGAATTGCATACATCTGGATAAAATTAGAAAATATCAACT
The DNA here is from genome assembly GCA_963513935.1 of Aphrophora alni. Classification (NCBI taxonomy): domain Eukaryota; kingdom Metazoa; phylum Arthropoda; class Insecta; order Hemiptera; family Aphrophoridae; genus Aphrophora; species Aphrophora alni. The sequence continues at coordinate 518,682 of OY740770.1, forward strand.
AGGTTATTAATATGGTTTAATCGGACATTTCAACAGCAGAAATCATCTGTCGTTATCAAGTGTTAAAACTAGAGCATAAAAACTAAAAACATCAACATAATCAAGAGCCATGATGGAAACTAAAACTAAATCTATAACCTATGAAGAGAAATTCAAATCTAAAAGTAGGAAAAGACGGGGTAAAAGTTGATTATCCAAGTTAACAGACAAAGGACAATTTTCTCTTAGGATCGTTTGTGTAGTGTAGTCCGGTGAGTGATGGTTTTATATAAAACGTTTTTATTTAGTCTATGTTTAAATAAAAATGTATTTAAACCACCAACAAATTAGCAAATGTGCTGTTATGAAAGACGTAAATTTTCAAGACTACATTAATTTATTTTAAATATTAAAAATCTGAAGATTAGTGACCCAAACCAGCGTGAAAAACTATGACCAAAATATTACAGTTCAACAATAATTTATCATTAAAAGTTCGATTTTGATGAAATAACATTTATTCCGACGACTGATTTAAGACAGTATCCACGGTTCCCTTCATTTTTTGATCGACAACTACCCGAACTGTTATTTCTGTTAACAAATAGTTTTGTTTTGTTTTATGTGACAAAGTTTATATTTTTTAATGTTTTACACCATTTATTTATTTATTATTAGATCGGTATTATGTCTCAAAATCTGTGTTTTAATTTTGTATTTATTTGTGTCGATACATACAACTTTATATTTAAACTCTATATAAACTTAGCGAAATAACCAATACAATACGTCTTAACCTTAATCTTTAGTGTTATAAGAAAACAAATTTTTAAAAGGATTTAGTAACACCGATATAAAATATATTTAGTTCGGACATACATAACCTACAAAACAATTTCACTTTGTCTCAAACCGTGAAATAAAAGCTTCCCTCTTTGAAAAACAATCGTGGCGAGGCAAGTAACTTTGTAAATACGATAAAACTCCCCCTGATGGAACAAAGCCTCTGAGTTATCTATTTAAGGGTGTCAATAAGATGGGAATTGTCTTTTCTATCGTAGAGAGAAAGATATTCCCAAATCGTATCTGATAACAGATTGCCAAATCAAGGTAATAGATTTGTTCCTTTCTAAATAATTTGAGAAGTTAATTTATTTTGTATGTGTAATAACTATATGTGATAAAGCGAGTAATGTTCCCTAACGTATTGTAACTTCCCACTACAACAGGCAATGTTTTATTTTATAATATTTCATCACTTAAATGTGTAGATAAACTCTTGATGATAGTAATCAATATATTCCCACCAACAAGTTGACGTTTCAGATAAAAATATTCCAGGAATGTATATAAAGGAATATATATATAAATAATGGAATATATATATAATTGTATATATATATATATATGTATATATATATATATATATGTATATATATATACAATTAATTTCCAAAGGTTACGTTAGTTTTAATATTATGTTTTTTACATTCTGACATAGTTGTAGTAGAGAGAGTAAAAATCGGTGGAAATGAAATTTTGTTGTCCTCTGAGTCCAAAGAGCTGGGCAACGATGTTTGTCTGTGCTCTACACAAAAAAATAATAAACCGATTTCAATGGTTACTTAGGCATATTTTGGACCGTCTTAAGTCTTGATCCTGGATTGTTTATAAGTTTTGAAACTTGTCAATAACTGAGGTGAAGACTCAGACTTCGAAACGTCAACTTTACTAAATTAAACCTCACGTTATGGAAGTAAGAGAGATTATTTCATTTAGTATTATTTTCTTTTAGTCACTGCCTTCCTTTCTCTCTTCCTTCTCTATCATTCAAGAACTTTCATTTGATAAACTACAAACAAATCAGATTTACCAAAGTAATAGCAAAGTCGTCTGCTGATTACATTAGTTATTTAATACGTGAAACAATCCTTTTACAGTGTATGAATAAATATCAACTCTTTACCGGATATTACGTCACAAAGCGTACAGGTCGGTTGTATTTCCAAGCACGTATTGTCGCCCATACCCAACTTCTTGTCGTCAATACAAAACATGTCTGAACAGATGTTGCATACATTAACAGGTTGTTATGTCGTCGTTTTGGTTGTAGCGGCCACAAAATAAAGATAGGAACTATAATGAAAGTCGTGGCGGTCATTTTAAATAGTTTTTTTTATTTATATCTCAAGTCTTATTCAACTTATAATATTAGATACGTTTGGAGATTTCAAATGTGCATGTTACGGTATTATGAAAAATAGCGAAGGACCTCCCAAGAAAAAGTTATATTCGTATAGTTATGAGAACAAGGTCCGAGTTACCGGCATGAGCGTAACGAGTACAGGTTTATAAACAGCTTCGAAGCTAAGTGACCCTTAATCTAAGAGTAAAATTTAACATTTCCTACAACTTTTGTTCATTACATTGTATGATTGGGCTGGTTACGTACCATAATGGCGCTTATCAACTTGTTTTTTTATCTTCAAAATATTTCGGTAGTAAGGGAAATCCATGCAACAACACAACTACCAACTATAAACTGTAGTAAAGTTATTTGATAATGGTGGATTGTTCATATTATTTGGACGACTTTGGAAAGTTAAAACTATTAACCTAAGACAGGAAACCTGCAAACAACAGGTCGCTAACAAAGAGGGCTTGTATGCCAACGAACTGATTTCCTAATGGTTTAAAAAGTTAAACAACATTTTGATTTTTCTTCCAAAAGTTTAGCGTGTGATTTACTCATCACTCCTAATGGAGGTTTAAAAGAAACAATGCAGTCTTATTTGAGGTAGAGGAATGTTTACTTTCATTTAATTGTTAATTCAATTTATATTAATGGACCCCATAATGCCATGGATTTATACACTAGCAATGTCGTGTGGAAGTTTACAAATAATGTCATGAATGTTGGTATTAATTGTATTCAAATACATTTATACTATATACAACCATCAAATTTTAATTTTCAATTCGTTACAAAACATCAATTTTGACCGAAATGGGTAATAAATTAATTTAATTGTTTTAAAACAAAACAAAAATGTACTTGCCAAAATAGCTACTATCGATACCAGCAACTTTCGAAATCTATATTATATATCAAGTACTAATGGGACTGAAATATATTTTGATCTATTATTGACATAGTTTGTCATCTTTTGTGTATATAAACGACGTTTCGAGAGGATTAACCAACATCCGATATCAAGTGATAAACTTAAAATATTAAAATCGACAATATAACCCTAGTAGTCTAGCACCATGTTTAAACAAAAACGTCGGATTAGGATGTCAATAATTACAAAGCCATCTTTATTTTATAACTAAAATTAGTAACGGAACACCATCAAGCGAGTACGAATCTATGAAACCTATCTAAATTTATATTTTTTAATATAAGATTTCGAACGAAACTTCAAAACTTTTTCTGAGAATCAGGATCTTTGCTCATTTTGTCTTCTCAGATCTAGATATCAACGTGAAGACTGTTTAATAACGTGCGTGCGGTCTTGTGTGTGTGGGTGTGGTTGTGTATGTGGGTGGTAACTTTCATTTCATTTTTAAGCAGAAATAGAATTAAAAATTTGAAGCATTTTAAAAACTCGAGCTAAAGTTAAAATCCATTAACACAGAAGTTTCATTATTTTTACTCTATGACGTTTTACTCTAAACAACTACTAAAGTTCCAAATGTTTTCTATTGTGTTTACTTTAAATTGAAATATACTTTCAGACAATGGTTTTGGTTTCATTAAGAGTTTTGCAGAGGTCATTAACGAAACATCTCACTTAAGTCTTAGTTGTTAACGAGGGACATCAATCTTAAAACATTTCTCGTTACATTGTGTAAACCGACAAACAACTAGGATTCGAGGGGTACATACTTCTTATATAGTTAAATGTAATTAATTTATCCAGATAATAAATCAAATCATAGTTATAAGTAGCTAACAAATAAATATACGAGTTGAGCCTAATTATTAACAAAACTGTGGGAACTGATGAACCATGCATTCGTGCTATCTGCTGTTATGTAAAGTGTCAATTTGAATGTTTTTCAAAAAATGAACAAAATGTAAACAATCAGTTTACGGAGAAAACTAACTTCGTCATGGAGTTGTGTTCAAATCGTACAGACGATTAAGTGAAGGGGATCAGAACGTTGAATATGGTGAAGGACCTTTCATTTAAAAAACTGAAGAAAATGTCGCTGACTCAGTGTCCTATTGATAGTTGAAATTGTTAAGTATATGTAAGCCAGAGCAAAAAGAACTCAACAAGGAAATTTGCGTTGACTTGCTATACGATTTTAGTGTCAACTCGAACCCATACGAAACCAGAGTAAAAGCACTGGAAAATACATTAAACATAAAGAATGTATAAAGTTTCTCAAAGCATGTACACATTCAAAGGTACAATCTTTGTGTTTATATATATATATCATAGTAATACGTGACACCACAATTTCATTTATTAGACCCCTATTGCTGGAATGCTCTAATAGTGTCGAAAATTAGTTTTTTAAGAGTTTAAGAGTTGTTGAAGAGAAAGATAAATATCTAACCCAAAATAGATGAAGAAAGGTGACGTTCCAGAAAGAGTACTTCGGAATTGCCACACTCGTTTTCATTATAGGTGAAGTCCTGAACCGTTTAAAATTGTGCGCGTGTGTGTGTGTGTGTGTCACGTGAATATCTCGTTCAGTACAAATAAATGTACAGTTTAAAAATTATTTATTATTTAATTGACAACAAAACGAAGATTTCTCAACTACAACTATGCAAAAACAACGGACAAAACACGAAATATTCCCTTCGGCTGTGTTAATTGTAAAGAAGTAATATATAAATACGGATCAATGTATGTTCCAATAATAAAAACATACATAAATAGTGATAAATACATTGAATAACACGACATATGAATGTAATTAAAATTGATTGGAAATATTACTGGAAGCATTTTTATTCATTTCTAATAAACGGAATCGTTTTGAACATGGAAAAGTGGGTTACAATTTTATGATATCTCTTTAAAAGGGGAAGGAGATAGTTTTTGTCCTTTTCACAGTAATAGGAAATGTTAAACATGTAATTAGAGGAAACAATGATAATTAGATCACTGTACGAGAAGAAGAAAACAATGAAACTTAGTTTCTCTCAACAGAATTATGTCAAGGAAATCATAACACTAAAACATGTAAAGTGAGCTCTTTTAACAACTTTAAGGATATAGAATACTAAAAACCTAATTTTGGTTTCTTTTTAAAAAATAGCAAAACTTCACTTAATATCTAATCTATCACAGATATCTTTTTTGTAAAACCACAAATGGCCTACATACCCCTATCTATTGTTCATGTAAACTTGTTTCTTATTTTCAGCTTATAATCAGCTCCCGTTATATGGTGTGCAATTTGTAATCACCCTGAATGAATAAATTAATAATAAATATAACTTATTTTATTTTTAGACTCAGAACGCATGAACTTGGTTCAGAACTTAAAAGAATCTAAAACGTTGTTTCTAGTGCAGCGTGTGAATATTTCAAAGAGATTTACTTTCTTTCACATACGATAAATTGTATTGATAAGGTGGGTGGAAATCTAAAAAGTTAAATAATATTCAAAACCAAATTCTCACTTTCATGTAAATCTTTGAGTAGAGTATTATACAAAGAAGTGAAGAGCCTTTCTTGCCAGAAATAAGAGGGCATATTTTAGAGGGTGTATGTTTTTTTCGAAGCTTGTGAAGTAAAAAAGATGTGCAGTCATTAGACGAGAAAGCGTTATATTTTTGGATGTGACTGAGGTTTATAAACGAGGATGTGAAAGGCCTTTATTGCCGGTTGGTATAAGTAGGTTTTAAAGACATTAATGTCAAAGTTCTACAGTCCTGGAAATAAGAATATGTTATAGTTTTGGACGTGAGAGCTTTATATACATATATACATGAAAGCCATTTTTTTGCCGGTGATATGAGAAATATTGTAGAAGATCAATTGTATGGTTTGTCTACGTTTGCGAAGTAAGAGATTTTTGAAATCATAGAAGTGAAAAAGTTTTATAATGTTTGATATGAGAGAATTTAATATACGAGGAAGTGAAAGACCTTCCTTGCCAAAGATAAGAGGAGGTTTTCTACAAGTTTGAAAAGTAAGAAGTTTTGTAATTGTGGAAGGTGTAGTAGAGAAGTAAAAAAAGCTTTACAGTCTTGGAAATTATAAAGTTTTATAATGTTTGATAAAAAAGAGCTTTTTAGATGTGAGAGTGAATGGCCTTTCATGCCACAAAATTTTAGAGGGTGCTTTTGAATGATAATTGTATGGTTTTGTGGAAGCTTGGGAAGTAAGAAGTCTTGTAACTGTGAGAGTGAGAGATTTTTGTAGCAGAGAAGTAAGAGAGCTTTGGAGTCAATGAAGTAAGAAAGTTGTATACTTTTGAATGTGAGAAAGCTTTGTATAGAAGGAAGTAAAAGGCCTTTCTTGCCAAAGATATGAAGTTTTTTTTTTTAAGCTATAGGTATATTATTGTTTTGTCGAATTTTAGTAAGTAAATGTCATTAACCATGGAAGTGAGAGAGTTTTTAGCAGAAAAGTAAGAGATCGTTGCGGTCATGGACGTGCGAAAGTTTAATAGTTTTGTATATGAGAGAGCTTCAAATACAAGGAAGTAAAAGGCTTTTCTTGCCGAAGATACAAAAGTGTTTTATAAAACGATAAGGATATTGTTTAGTCCAAGTTTGGGATGTAAAGGTCATTAAGTATGGAAGTGAGAGAGTTTTGTAGCAGAGAAGTAAGTGAGTTTTGGAGTCATGGAAGTAATGAAGTTTAATAGTTTTAGATGTGAGAGAGCTCAATACGAAGAAGTAAAAGGCTTTTCTCATCAAAGATAAATAGGTGTTTTATGAAACTATAAGTGTATTGTTAATTTCTTATTACTTTGTGTTGCCTCGGACTTGCAACCAACCATTGCAAGTAATATTATATACATATCTTGATTTGGTTGTCCTCAGTCCGTTATGTATACGTAGCTACATCGCTGTTTCCCCGATCACAGTCGGCTTCATAAGGCTAAACACACAACACATAAACATCAAACAACGATAGATTTGAAATAATCTGGGTAAACCATTTCATTATTAAAATTTAAAATGGTCTTTGGCCACATTATGGTTATTTCTATCTGCTACTGGTAGACGACTTCAAATTTCAAGCCTAATTTGACGTTAGTTACAAGATTATGACAGATTTTAAGTGCATTTTACCTTAGATTGATTCCATACTTTTGTTTAATGAAATTTTGTACTAACTTTGCCTCACTAATTAAAATTAAAAATCAAAGTTTAAAACAAGTGTACAGTAAATAATATCGCTGATAAAACGGCGATAGAAATTACTGCAGTAATTATTTTACATGAGTTAGAAAACTGATAACACAGAATTAACTTTCACGGGTCTTGTTTCTGTGGTGTTTGATAATAATTAATTACAATGGTAGAATAAGTGAAATTATATCATGTATCTTTGTATTATGGAAAATTGAGTAAATAATGAACACGTGCTGTTTCAGGGAAACTTCACAAGAGAAATCATTTTATTGGAATTGGGTCACTTTTTTTCCATTGTTAGTAAGGAAAAAACTGCGACAGCGCGATTATTTTATACCTTGTGTAATACATTCATTAGTTTTTTGTAGTATATGCAGATTATTCTTGGCATGACGATGGTCGCTCTTCCCATTTGTAATCTGACCAATTCATTGACCAAACATTCTCGTCGTCAATCGCAATTATACTTGGCATGATGATGGTCGCTCTTCCCATTTGTAATCTGACCAATTCATGGAACAAACTTTCTTGTCTTTATTCTTGGCATGACGATGGTCACTCCGACCATCTGTAATCTAACCAATTCATTGACCAAACTTACTTGTCGTCTTCAATCTAATTATTCTTGGCATGACGATGAACGCTCTTCCCATTTGTAATCTGACCAATTCATTGACCTAACTTTCTTGTCTGCAATCTAATTATTCTTGGCATGACGATGGTCACTCCGACCATCTGTAATCTGACCAATTCATTGACCAAACTTACTTTTCGTCTTCAATCTAATTATTCTTGGCATGACGATGAACGCTCTTCCCATTTGTAATCTGACCAATTCATTGACCTAACTTTCTTGTCTGCAATCTAATTATTCTTGGCATGACGATGGTCACTCCGACCATCTGTAATCTGACCAATTCATTGACCAAACTTACTTGTCGTCTTCAATCTAATTATTCTTGGCATGACGATGAACGCTCTTCCCATTTGTAATCTGACCAATTCATTGACCAAACTTTCTTGTCTGCAATCTAATTATTCTTGGCAAGACGATGGTCACTCCGACCATCTGTAATCTGACCAATTCATTGACCAAACTTACTTTTCGTCTTCAATCTAATTATTCTTGGCATGACGATGAACGCTCTTCCCATTTGTAATCTGACCAATTCATTGACCAAATGTTCTTGTCTGCAATCTAATTATTCTTGGCATGACGATGATCGCTCTTCCCATTTGTAATCTGACCAATTCATTGACCAAACTTACTTGTCTTCAATCTAATTATTCTTGGCATAACGATGATCGCTCTTCCCATTTGTAATCTGACCAATTCATTGACCAAACTTTCTTGTCTTCAATCTAATTATTCTTGGCATAACGATGATCGCTCTTCCCATTTGTAATCTGACCAATTCATTGACCAAACTTACTTGTCTTCAATCTAATTATTCTTGGCATAACGATGATCGCTCTTCCCATTTGTATACTGACCAATTCATTGACCAAACATTCTCGTCGTCAATCGCAATTATACTTGGCATGATGATGGTCGCTCTTCCCATTTGTAATCTGACCAATTCATGGACCAAACTTTCTTGTCTTTATTCTTGGCATGACGATGGTCACTCCGACCATCTGTAATCTAACCAATTCATTGACCAAACTTACTTGTCGTCTTCAATCTAATTATTCTTGGCATGACGATGAACGCTCTTCCCATTTGTAATCTGACCAATTCATTGACCTAACTTTCTTGTCTGCAATCTAATTATTCTTGGCATGACGATGGTCACTCCGACCATCTGTAATCTGACCAATTCATTGACCAAACTTACTTATCGTCTTCAATCTAATTATTCTTGGCATGACGATGAACGCTCTTCCCATTTGTAATCTGACCAATTCATTGACCAAATGTTCTTGTCTGCAATCTAATTATTCTTGGCATGACGATGATCGCTCTTCCCATTTGTAATCTGACCAATTCATTGACCAAACTTACTTGTCTTCAATCTAATTATTCTTGGCATAACGATGATCGCTCTTCCCATTTGTAATCTGACCAATTCATTGACCAAACTTACTTGTCTTCAATCTAATTATTCTTGGCATAACGATGATCGCTCTTCCCATTTGTAATCTGACCAATTCATTGACCAAACTTACTTGTCTTCAATCTAATTATTCTTGGCATAACGATGATCGCTCTTCCCTTTTGTAATCTGACTAATTCATTGACCAAAATTACTTGTCTTCAATCTAATTATTCTTGGCATGACGATGAACGCTCTTCCCATTTGTAATCTGACCAATTCTTTGACCTAACTTTCTTGTCTGCAATCTAATTATTCTTGGCATGACGATGGTCACTCCGACCATCTGTAATCTGACCAATTCATTGACCAAACTTACTTTTCGTCTTCAATCTAATTATTCTTGGCATGACGATGAACGCTCTTCCCATTTGTAATCTGACCAATTCATTGACCAAATGTTCTTGTCTGCAATCTAATTATTCTTGGCATGACGATGATCGCTCTTCCCATTTGTAATCTGACCAATTCATTGACCAAACTTACTTGTCTTCAATCTAATTATTCTTGGCATAACGATGATCGCTCTTCCCATTTGTAATCTGACCAATTCATTGACCAAACTTTCTTGTCTTCAATCTAATTATTCTTGGCATAACGATGATCGCTCTTCCCATTTGTAATCTGACCAATTCATTGACCAAACTTACTTGTCTTCAATCTAATTATTCTTGGCATAACGATGATCGCTCTTCCCATTTGTAATCTGACCAATTCATTGACCAAACATTCTCGTCGTCAATCGCAATTATACTTGGCATGATGATGGTCGCTCTTCCCATTTGTAATCTGACCAATTCATGGACCAAACTTTCTTGTCTTTATTCTTGGCATGACGATGGTCACTCCGACCATCTGTAATCTAACCAATTCATTGACCAAACTTACTTGTCGTCTTCAATCTAATTATTCTTGGCATGACGATGAACGCTCTTCCCATTTGTAATCTGACCAATTCATTGACCTAACTTTCTTGTCTGCAATCTAATTATTCTTGGCATGACGATGATCGCTCTTCCCATTTGTAATCTGACCAATTCATTGACCAAACTTACTTTTCGTCTTCAATCTAATTATTCTTGGCATGACGATGAACGCTCTTCCCATTTGTAATCTGACCAATTCATTGACCTAACTTTCTTGTCTGCAATCTAATTATTCTTGGCATGACGATGGTCACTCCGACCATCTGTAATCTGACCAATTCATTGACCAAACTTACTTGTCGTCTTCAATCTAATTATTCTTAGCATGACGATGAACGCTCTTCCCATTTGTAATCTGACCAATTCATTGACCAAACTTTCTTGTCTGCAATCTAATTATTCTTGGCAAGACGATGGTCACTCCGACCATCTGTAATCTGACCAATTCATTGACCAAACTTACTTTTCGTCTTCAATCTAATTATTCTTGGCATGACGATGAACGCTCTTCCCATTTGTAATCTGACCAATTCATTGACCAAATGTTCTTGTCTGCAATCTAATTATTCTTGGCATGACGATGATCGCTCTTCCCATTTGTAATCTGACCAATTCATTGACCAAACTTACTTGTCTTCAATCTAATTATTCTTGGCATAACGATGATCGCTCTTCCCATTTGTAATCTGACCAATTCATTGACCAAACTTTCTTGTCTTCAATCTAATTATTCTTGGCATAACGATGATCGCTCTTCCCATTTGTAATCTGACCAATTCATTGACCAAACTTACTTGTCTTCAATCTAATTATTCTTGGCATAACGATGATCGCTCTTCCCATTTGTATACTGACCAATTCATTGACCAAACATTCTCGTCGTCAATCGCAATTATACTTGGCATGATGATGGTCGCTCTTCCCATTTGTAATCTGACCAATTCATGGACCAAACTTTCTTGTCTTTATTCTTGGCATGACGATGGTCACTCCGACCATCTGTAATCTAACCAATTCATTGACCAAACTTACTTGTCGTCTTCAATCTAATTATTCTTGGCATGACGATGAACGCTCTTCCCATTTGTAATCTGACCAATTCATTGACCTAACTTTCTTGTCTGCAATCTAATTATTCTTGGCATGACGATGGTCACTCCGACCATCTGTAATCTGACCAATTCATTGACCAAACTTACTTATCGTCTTCAATCTAATTATTCTTGGCATGACGATGAACGCTCTTCCCATTTGTAATCTGACCAATTCATTGACCAAATGTTCTTGTCTGCAATCTAATTATTCTTGGCATGACGATGATCGCTCTTCCCATTTGTAATCTGACCAATTCATTGACCAAACTTACTTGTCTTCAATCTAATTATTCTTGGCATAACGATGATCGCTCTTCCCATTTGTAATCTGACCAATTCATTGACCAAACTTACTTGTCTTCAATCTAATTATTCTTGGCATAACGATGATCGCTCTTCCCATTTGTAATCTGACCAATTCATTGACCAAACTTACTTGTCTTCAATCTAATTATTCTTGGCATAACGATGATCGCTCTTCCCTTTTGTAATCTGACTAATTCATTGACCAAAATTACTTGTCTTCAATCTAATTATTCTTGGCATGACGATGAACGCTCTTCCCATTTGTAATCTGACCAATTCTTTGACCTAACTTTCTTGTCTGCAATCTAATTATTCTTGGCATGACGATGGTCACTCCGACCATCTGTAATCTGACCAATTCATTGACCAAACTTACTTTTCGTCTTCAATCTAATTATTCTTGGCATGACGATGAACGCTCTTCCCATTTGTAATCTGACCAATTCATTGACCAAATGTTCTTGTCTGCAATCTAATTATTCTTGGCATGACGATGATCGCTCTTCCCATTTGTAATCTGACCAATTCATTGACCAAACTTACTTGTCTTCAATCTAATTATTCTTGGCATAACGATGATCGCTCTTCCCATTTGTAATCTGACCAATTCATTGACCAAACTTTCTTGTCTTCAATCTAATTATTCTTGGCATAACGATGATCGCTCTTCCCATTTGTAATCTGACCAATTCATTGACCCAACTTACTTGTCTTCAATCTAATTATTCTTGGCACAACGATGATCGCTCTTCCCATTTGTAATCTGACCAATTCATTGACCAAACATTCTCGTCGTCAATCGCAATTATACTTGGCATGATGATGGTCGCTCTTCCCATTTGTAATCTGACCAATTCATGGACCAAACTTTCTTGTCTTTATTCTTGGCATGACGATGGTCGCTCCGACCATCTGTAATCTAACCAATTCATTGACCAAACTTACTTGTCGTCTTCAATCTAATTATTCTTGGCATGACGATGAACGCTCTTCCCATTTGTAATCTGACCAATTCATTGACCTAACTTTCTTGTCTGCAATCTAATTATTCTTGGCATGACGATGATGGCTCTTCCCATTTGTAATCTGACCAATTCATTGACCAAATGTTCTTGTCTGCAATCTAATTATTCTTGGCATGACGATGATCGCTCTTCCCATTTTGTAATCTGACCAATTCATTGACCAAATGTTCTTGTCTGCAATCTAATTATTCTTGGCATGGCGATGATCGCTCTTCCCATTTGTAATCTGACCAATTCATTGACCAAATGTTCTTGTCTGCAATCTAATTATTCTTGGCATGACGATGATCGCTCTTCCCATTTGTAATCTGACCAATTCATTGACCAAACTTACTTGTCTTCAATCTAATTATTCTTGGCATAACGATGATCGCTCTTCCCATTTGTAATCTGACCAATTCATTGACCAAACTTACTTGTCTTCAATCTGATTATTCTTGGCATAACGATGATCGCTCTTCCCATTTGTAATCTGACCAATTCATTGACCAAACTTACTTGTCTTCAATCTAATTATTCTTGGCATAACGATGATCGCTCTTCCCATTTGTAATCTGACCAATTCATTGACCAAACTTACTTGTCTTCAATCTAATTATTCTTGTCATGACGATGAACGCTCTTCCCATTTGTAATCTGACCAATTCATTGACCTAACTTTCTTGTCTGCAATCTAATTATTCTTGGCATGACGATGGTCACTCCGACCATCTGTAATCTGACCAATTCATTGACCAAACTTACTTTTCGTCTTCAATCTAATTATTCTTGGCATGACGATGAACGCTCTTCCCATTTGTAATCTGACCAATTCATTGACCAAATGTTCTTGTCTGCAATCTAATTATTCTAGGCATGACGATGATCGCTCTTCCCATTTGTAATCTGACCAATTCATTGACCAAACTTACTTGTCTTCAATCTAATTATTCTTGGCATAACGATGATCGCTCTTCCCATTTGTAATCTGACCAATTCATTGACCAAACTTTCTTGTCTTCAATCTAATTATTCTTGGCATAACGATGATCGCTCTTCCCATTTGTAATCTGACCAATTCATTGACCAAACTTACTTGTCTTCAATCTAATTATTCTTGGCATAACGATGATCGCTCTTCCCATTTGTAATCTGACCAATTCATTGACCAAACATTCTCGTCGTCAATCGCAATTATACTTGGCATGATGATGGTCGCTCTTCCCATTTGTAATCTGACCAATTCATGGACCAAACTTTCTTGTCTTTATTCTTGGCATGACGATGGTCACTCCGACCATCTGTAATCTAACCAATTCATTGACCAAACTTACTTGTCGTCTTCAATCTAATTATTCTTGGCATGACGATGAACGCTCTTCCCATTTGTAATCTGACCAATTCATTGACCAAACTTACTTGTCTTCAATCTAATTATTCTTGGCATAATGATGATCGCTCCTCCCATTTGTAATCTGACCAATTCATTGACCAAACTTTCTTGTCATCAATTTAATTATTCTTGGCATTATGATGGTTGCTCTTCCCATTTGTAATCTGACCAATTCATTGACCAAACTTACTTGTCTTCAATCTAATTATTCTTGGCATAACGATGATCGCTCCTCCCATTTGTAATCTGACCAATTCATTGACCAAACTTTCTTGTCATCAATTTAATTATTCTTGGCATTATGATGGTTGCTCTTCCCATTTGTAATCTGACCTATTCATTGACCAAACTTTCTTGTCTTCAATCTCATTATTCTTGGAATGACGATGGTCGCTCTTCCCATTTGTAATCTGACCAATTCATTGACCAAACTTTCTTGTCATCAATTTAATTATTCTTGGCATTATGATGGTTGCTCTTCCCATTTGTAATCTGACCTATTCATTGACCAAACTTTCTTGTCTTCAATCTCATTATTCTTGGAATGACGATGGTCGCTCTTCCCATTTGTAATCTGACCAAACTTTCATTGGCCAAATTCTCATTGACCAAACTTTCTTGTCTTCAATTTCATTATTCTTGGAATGACGATGGTCGCTCTTCCCATTTGTAATCTGACCAAACTTTCATTGGCCAAATTCTCATTGAACAAACCTTCTTGTCTTCAATCCTAGTTGTTCTTAGAATATCGATGGTCGCCTTGACCATCTGTAATGTGACAATTTATTAACAAAACTTTTTTGTAATTTTGTATATAAAATAATACTGCCTTTTTTCTAAACCAAAAAAGGAGTGTACACTGAGGGGATAGGATCTATATTACCGTGTTAATTTAAGTAACAATTGATGATAACACACAGGAAATTCAGTTATATAAAATAATATTGCTTTTGTCTAAACCAAAAAGTAGTGTACACTGAGGGGATATGATCTATATTACTATGTTAATTGATGATAACACGCAAGGAATTAGGTTATATAAAACAATATTGCCTTTTGCCTAATTAAAAAAATAATAGTGTACACTGAGGGGAGGGAATCTATATTTCCATATTAATTTAAGGAACAATTGATGATAGATAACACACAGGAAATTAGGTTTCGTAATATAATATCATCGTTAATCTAAACCAACGAAATTAGAATAGTCTGAAGAGAGATGATCTGTGTTTTATATTGGTAACAATATATGATATGATAACACACAGAAATGTAATTTTTTTAAAGTACTAGGGCCTATCATCTTTAGTCTAAACCAACAAATAGTGAGTTCCGAGGGGAGGGAATCTTTGTTTCCATGCTTACTTATTTAACAATAGATGATAACAATAATTACGAAAGTATATTATATAAAGTAATATGTTTAGTCTAAACCAACAAATAGTGAGTTTTGAGGGGAGGGAATCTTTGTTTCCATGCTTACTTATTTAACAATAGATGATAACAATTAGGAAAGTATAGTATATAAACTAATATATTCTTCAGTCTACACCAACAAAGAGTTAAACCGAGGGGAGAAAATGTTTGTTTCCATGCTTACTTAGTTAACAATAGATGATTGATAGTATAACAATCAGGAAAGTATATCCAAATTTGGTCAACTAGCATTTCAAATTATGGTAATACATCTCCTGCCGCTTATATTTTCTTAATTTCTATCTTTACACTTATAAACAGTTGTGAAACCATACGAACCCGCTGTATGTTAAATTATTTGCTATTAAATAAAAATAAACTTTTAACTAGTTAGCCCAAAACATCAATAATATTGTTAATAGTTTGTGTAAATGTTGTGGTGATGATATTGAGTGTAGAACCAACCAAAACCAAACAATCATGTAAACACATAACAAGGATCATTAGTGTCAACAACGACGTTCACAGCCACACATATTTACACAGATAATTGGAATTATAACAGTTTACATCGTGGGGGGGAGTCTGGAATACTAACTATATTAAATACTCGTGTAATAATTGGATGTCTTATTGAGTTTCCTAATAGTTATATGATTAATAATTTAATGAATACTAAGTTTGATATATTGGATTTCATTTTACTTACCAACAAAATATAGGATAAGTTTTTAATCGACGAAAAATTCGACCTCTACTCGTTCGTCGTTGTAGTCATTATCATCGTTCTAGTTGTCGTAGTTATAGTTACTATCGTCGTTGTCGTTGTTGCTGACGTTGTCGCTGTCGTCGTTGTCATTGTTGTCGTCATTGTCCTTGTTGTCATTGTTGCTTTCGTTGTCGTCACTATCTTTGGGGTTGTTGTCGTCGTTGAAATTTTTAATTTTTGTCTTCCTTGTCGTTGTCGTCGTTTTCGTTTTCGAAGTCGTCTGATAGTAGTGATATACACAATTACGATGTTCAGAAAACCAGTGTAACAATGGTTTTAAACAAACGTACCGTATTGAGTAAGGCCCTTTGATCTAACAAACAATTACAAAGCTAAGAATCAAACTTTTGGTCGTTACATTTAGAGGATCTGCTTGTACTTCACTGGATGATGGAGATGAGAGAGTATCTTGATGCCGCTTATAAACATTTTAATAAATCTTATGTTATTCAACTTCTAACACATTGCAATAAATTAAAATTTACAGACTTCAATTAGACTTTGTTTATGATGGCATCAACCATGACAAATAGCGATGTTGTGAAAATGTAATTTTGAACCCTGACATCCCAAATAATGTTATATACGTATAGCTACGAGATCCGGCCAGAGTGAGTGGCGAGGGGATCTCCATCACATATGATACGCCCAGTTGCAAACTGTGTAACAACTGTTTTAAATAAGTTTATCCTACTGGATAACACCCCTTGATCTACCCATACAATTTAACATTTCCTACAAGACCCAAAGACCTGCAGCCCTATAGCTTACACAAAATAAGGGTCGAATCGTTTTAATACTACAGATTACTCGGGGAACAGATTGAAACGAAATTTTTACTTTGCAACAAATTTTTCATTTAAATTGAAGTTTAGTCCTGGTTCAGGGCGTTTAGAGTCTACACGTTGTTATTTACGAAATAATTACAGAATTACAATGTTTAAATTTAAATCAAATTAATGATAAATCGTTGTAATTTTATAAGAAAATCTTGTTATAAGAGTTTAATTAATCTTATTCATACTTTAGTAAAATAATAATAGACTGAAAAATTGGTTGAAAACGGCCGCTATTTGGAAACGGTTAGATCTACCCTGCTTGTTAACCAACGAGTAAGATTTTTTAATAGCTACTTTCTAAAAAGTGAAATTCCTTATTATTTAGGAGAAATTTGTAAGGCTACTGGGGGGGAAGGGATTGCTAAATGTGTGTAAGGCAAATAAGGAGACAATTGTTATTTTATTGCCTGGGACTAACTGAAACAAACTCCAATTAGTTGACCAAATGTAACATACCCTTTGCTTCTGCCTAGCATATAATAAATCAATATCAAAGCTGGTAAGCCTTACACAACAGGAAGCCATGAACTGTCATCGTGCAGTTAAATCTGCTACAATGTGACAAGCAATACATATTTGTTTTATTACTTGACGTACTGGATATAGAGAGCAATTCAAAATTTCACCGTAATATTTCGGGACTTGATTCCAAAACATAAAATAAAAAAATAAAAGAATGTTTATATGAACATAGATACGGAAACGCTTCATTTTCCTTTTGTCGGCCATTTTGTTTTTTACACAAATAAATTGCCCATTTATTTATATAACCTTTTGCCATTATACCAGAAAACTAAGACTTTATTTTGTAAATTTTCATGGCGGACGTTTAATATGCTTAATTTTGAAAACCATTAACATTATAAAATATTTGTAAGATAAAAAACTGTCCTCTTTTGACGTTAAACGAAATGCTTTTTTTCCAAAAGTTAAAGTATAACTGAGTTATCAACAAAACGCTATAATCATAATTTCTTGTTGATTGACTACAACTATAATTATCGTATAAACCAATATATTATGAACTTATGTTAATTGTCAACAATAATTCATTGCCCAGAAATGTACGAAAATTAAAATATTTCTCTCAACAGTTTCAAAATGGAGACTGGTGTTTTTAAATACTAATATAAATGCTATATAATTTTATAATTTTTTCCAATAAGTTGGTAAAATATTAAGAATAAAATCTTCAAACTGAATTTCAAGAATGTTGAATTCTGATAAAATAATTTGTTAATATGTTTTTAATAATCCTTTGTCCTTTATAAAAATAAAAAGCATTTGGTTTTTGTTAGTAGAATAATTGTTTTTTAATATTTTACAGTTTTCGTTATATTCCGCATTAAAAATTTTAAACTTTTACTATTGTGAAAAATGTACAAAAAATATTTTGGTGTCTTGTATATAGTAAAAAGTTACATAAATAATGGGTAGACCTTTACCAAATCTTTACTTAACACCTTATCTATTTTATATACAAAAATGGCCGACAGAAGTAAAACGAAACTTTCCAGACTTATGCTCACGAAATATCGCAGTACAATTTTCAATTACCCTGAATATCTTGTGATTTGTATTGATAATTTCACTTTTACCTAACATTGTTCAGATCCTAGTTACGGTCCTTCATACTGTTTGTAAAAGTAGCTAAAACATTAATGACTGTAGAGTAGACACGGACAAATTTTATAAAAAACATACAGAAATCATTTTATGCCCAAAAATCTATAAATTAACGACTCTCAAGTATAATAATGAAATCCAAATGGCTATTGATGATACAACTTGGTGTACAAGTGAATGGAAATTGCTGTTAAAAAAGTTACGGATTCAGAAGTTAGTCCTGTTGTTTAAAACTTTTCTAATTTAAGACTTACACTTAATACCTACATGACCCAATTAGTTGTAAAGATTTTACAGTCGGAATGGTATTTGCAAATCCAACATGAAATGGATAAAGTATCTCACAATCAAAATTAACAGAAGGTTAGATTGGAATTTGTATAATTAATAGAGAAACATTCTACACATATATAGTGGAGTGAATATATTATATGACATCAATATTAAAATCTGTGCATGTCTCGTTAGGCAAAAGCTCATCAGACAAGATCCATCCCTGTAACTCTTTTAGTCGTGGAATCAACAAAAAAGTTTATTTTTGAAAATATTTTACACATTATACAAAACAGAATATTATACATATTAGCGGTCTATTATCTCCATACAAAACTAAATGGATCATCTATATTAATATTTTAATTTCTATTGGTGTTATTAAAACGGCTGCTTTGCTTTAACTTATACTAACTAATCAGGAACATACCGATGCTGGTACTACCCGTCAAGTGACATTAACTCAAGTTACTCACCTCACAGTTGTTAAGCTTATAAAGCGGAATGTGGAACTTAACCGCCAAAATATGTACTATGAAGCGACAGAAATCCACATTGTTTTATTGACAGGGTGTCGGTAAACGGATGTGTGGACATACGAAATGAGCGCATTATTGGAGCCTTTTCTATTGATGGGAGGAACTCAAAATGTAAAAGGTTTTGAATGATGAATGCGGCTTTCGTAATGATTCAAATCCCCTACCAATTACGGCTTCAACGTTCGTGAGTGATTGGACGCCGAGGTACGGTAGAGCGACTAGAGCTATCTACAAGCATCACTCCCCCCCCCTTAAGACTACGGCAAAGCTCGGAGACCTATCATTGAAGCGTGTACCTGAAATCCAAGATAAAGCGTGACATTATGTCCGGTGTTTTGCGCGATTCAACTTGTCTGTACCTAAAATTTGCCCAACATATTTGTTATCTGTACAGTCTAAAAGGGATTGTATTTGTATTCTAATTAACGTTATCACATTAGCCATTTTATTTGTATAGAGACTAGCGGACCACCCGCTTGTCTGACAAGAACCCAAACTGAGGAAACGAAAAACAATTTACTCCATTACTGAACGTTGTTCTGTAAATAATTTATTTATCCTATACATTAATTAGAATTTGTAGATGTATTATATTGTGTTATACAAGGAAGTAAGATGGGATATCTGTATTTAACTATAGTAGGCCTACTGCTGGTAATAGAGGGGATTGCTGCAAATTTAATACAGTCTCTACAAAAATTTTAGTTTTTATTTCAATAATTATTAGAAATTATATTATTTAAGGGTATTATTTGTATACACATGATTTACAAACATTTGATTACAATTTGTCATTAATATAAATACTTCTTATGTTACAACTTTAAAAAAGTATGATTAGTTACGGTGTTCCAAAATTGTAAGTAATTTAATGTCTTTCTTTTTATAATCAAAACAATTAACTCAAGATAATACCAACCCTTTATGCCCAAGTCTATAACAATTTTATATATTAAGATTATTTGAACAAAGCAAAGTAATTGAATCTTATCTTTCTTTTTATAGACAAAACAATATCAACCACTTTTTGCCCAAGTCTATAACAATTGTTATATTAAGATTATTTGAACAAAGCAAAGTAATTGAATCATGTCTTTCTTTTTATAATCAAAACAATTAACTCAAGATAATACCAACGACTTTTTGCCCAAGTCTATAAATTGGTATATATTAAGATGGTTTGAACAAAGCAAAGTAATTGAATCATGTCTTCCTTTTTATAATCAAAACAATTAACTCAAGATAATACCAACCACTTTATTCCCACGTCTATAACTATTGTTATATTAAGATGATTTGAACAAAGCAAAGTAATTGAATCATGCCTTCCTTTTTATAATCAAAACAATTAACTCAAGATAATACCAACCACTTTATGCCCACGTCTATAACAATTGTTATATTAAGATGGTTTGAACAAAGCAAAGTAGTTGAATCATGCCTTCCTTTTTATAATCAAAACAATTAACTCAAGATAATACCAACCACTTTTTATCCAAGTCCACAACAATTGTAATTATTAAGATTATTTGAACAAAGCAAAGTAATTGAATCATGTCTTTCTTTTTATAATCAAAACAATTAACCCAATTTAATACCAACCACTTTATGCCCAAGTCTATAACAATTGTATATATTAAGATTATTTGAACAAAGCAAAGTAATTTAATCATGTCTTTCTTTTTATAATCAAAACAATTAACTCAAGATAATACCAACCACTTTTTGTCCAAGTCTATAACAATTGTATATATTAAGATTATTTGAACAAAGCAAAGTAATTGAATCATGTCTTTCTTTTTATAATCAAAACAATTAACCCAATATAATACCAACCACTTTTTATTCAAGTCCATAACATTTGTAATTATTAAGATTATTTGAACAAATCAAAGTAATTGAATCTTGCTTTTCCTTTCAATAGTTAATACTGATAACTCTAGGCAATACCAACCACTTTTTGTCCAAGTCTATAATAAATTTATGCATTAATATTAATTGAACAAATTTTATAAGCTTCAGATAAATATATTTTACTTATAATGGCACCAACATAGGTAATTGGTAAAAGGTAATTATTAAATTACGAATTCGTAAATTTGGACCTTGTAATGCCAAATTAATATATATATATATATATATATATATATATATATGATAACTAATGCTCAGATAACTTTCCCAATATATTTTATATGTTTAAATAAATTGCAAATTAAATGGGTTTTTCACGTCAAACTGATTTTTTTAGTTATTCTAAGGTCTACAGCTAGCTAATTCGTCATTTATCTTATAACACCTGATAAGGAATGTCAGTGGTATTTTACATATTTTACCTTATTTATTAATCTGTATAAGAAGGTTAACAAAATATCAATTTAATTTAATATCCATTTTTAAAGTTTAGTTTCAATTTGATGTTCTGGATGTTGTACTGCATTTAGAAATTATTTTCGTCTAACACCAGTCCGACAGACATCCTTGACTTCCCTCAACTTCATTAGTCCAGCTAACATAAAATAAACACGTTAAGCAAGAACAAATGTTGTTGTTGTTGCTGTTTAAAGGTAAAAAACGTCTCTGTCATCATCGGTCTGTAAAAAAAAAGAAGCAAAGAACATAAAATAATGATGTTCTTGAACAGTCTATATCGTCGGTGTCAAGAAATAGCAAGCATTCTTCAAGAAAGCCGTTATAAGAAAGAGAGGGTCCTAAACAAACAAATTATAAACAAGATTGTTTGATTATTAAAAAATGTTTTGTAAATGATTTATTTTCTTAATCAGAATGGTATGATGTTGCAAGGAAGAAGGCTGGGACGTCAAGTTTAATGAGTGCTAGTGAGTAAATTTGTCAAAAATTTAACTATCCCTAGAGAAGGATTTCTGTTTTCAATGTCAATATTTTTAGAGAGCACATTTATTTAGGAATGGTGTGTAGTAATGTAGGTATTATGATGTAATCGTACTACAAAACTGTGTTTTTCATACAATTTATATCAAACGTGACAAAATAAAAATAATTCTTTGTCTTCCAGCAAATTAACTGTCATCGTGCAGTTAACATTTGCTGCCGTGTAAGCTAGATACACTTTACATGTTAGCTTTATGACTATTTTTATTACATAAAATAAAACTAAATATTACTGAAACCTAGTAGTAACTTACTGCTTCTACGTATATTTGTTTTAATATATATTTATGAAACTGTACAGTTGCACACGACATAGGACGTAGGATACTTTGTAATCAAAATAAAAGTCCAGAGATGTTACAGTTCACTTTTCAGTCATTGATGAGTACTGAGTTCTCCGAAAATCATTTTTCAATAGGAGGGGATGAAAGAATTGAAATAGGTTTTCAGGAATTATCTCTTAAAATATGAATTATACAACACAATGTTACAAACTGCCATAAAATGTTGGTTTTCTACTTGTTATGATGCGATTAATATTAACCAATTTATAGCACTTTAAATATGGCAGTGAAATTATTACCATATAGTGCAAACTGTTTTACGTCTTTTAATTGTTTAACACTCAATACGTTGAATGACATATTCAGATAATATAAGTAACGTCATGTTGAGTCTATGATGAGTTACTATGTATTCCATAAAACCTCATTTATGGTGAGTGAGTGCTTGTCAATCCCAAGGTAACCTGGGTGGATCTACACCTTCTTTCCTACAATCTTGAGTTAGATACCTTTCTTTCCTTTGAAGTCTCTCTTAACCTTCTTTCGTTCTTTTCCGATCCTGACGCTATTAAAGTATTCGAGGGCAAAGAGTCTTTATTTTAAGTTCCTTTTTTCCTTCTTTTAAAAGACGATGATAAATAAAAAGGTTTTTCTTTATAAACAACAATTTAAAAATTTCTATTTCTTAACTAATTTATTATTTAATTAACTTATTAATTTAAATAATTAAAAACACAAATGTAACGTATTGAAAAAATACTGTTTTTATCATATGCATTGGTATTTTGCAATTAATTTGATTTTTTTTAATATTTATTTGTGTATTTATATTTACGTATGAGAATTTTAATTTCTGTTTCATAACCCCACATTTTATAATTTGCCTTTATTTATACACTTACAATTTTACATATGAGTTGTGGTGAAATACAAATTTCCTGCCCTAAAACTGTTTTTATAATAACGGAACTTTAATGTTTTCCCACTTTATTCTCCGACATTCGCAATACAAAAACGCGTCTTTTTTTAATTGTTATAAGTTATAACTTTGTTTTTGTTTTGTTTTTGTATGCAATTTATTTTGCTTATAACTGATTTTAAATGTAATGTAAAGGAAATTTTCTTATCTTTTTAATTTGTGTGTTTCTACATAATTTTTCTCTAATGGATTTCTTTATTTCTAAAATTACATTTATCTGTAATATGTTACTTTCACTCGAATGTCTTGACAGTTCCGAGGTAATCTAACTGGATCTGCACCTTTTCTCTGACCAACCCTTTTTCTGTTCCGACCGTGACGCTATTAGAGCATTCAAGACATTATTTTATGGTCTTTTCGTCTTTGCTTTATAAGGCAGTGATGACCGGAAGTATTTGTTTGAAAAAACAAAACAAATAAAAATTATTATTATTATTTTCAAAAAAGATTATTTATAACTTCTTTAACTATAATTTTTAAAAATTGTTAAAATTTGTATAAACTACACCATTTATTTTGTTGTTGTTATTTGATACTCTCAAATTATGCACGTTAAAATATTGATATTTCATGCAACTCGATGGAAATCGGTAGGTCATCTAAGTCCCAAGTTATTCCGCATCGAAACTTTCTATTGTCTTTAATTAGGTTAAGCATCTTAATTAAGCTATCATTTAATTAGTTGTTTGAACCATTGTCCTCTATTATGAACTGTTGATTGTATTACAGTTTTCTTATTATTTTGAAATTGTTATTATATTTATATTGGGAAAATTTATTCATTTCAATATCAATGTTTAGACTAAATTTGCTCCCATAACATACGTTTTTTTAAAATATCAAGTAAATATTTTTATTAGTAATGTTTTTTACATTAATATAACATTTATTAACTTTTATTCCATCTATGACGCTTGCATTGAACATTGAAATTTCATATGTATAATCTGTTCTAATTCATAAAAACCTATGAAGAATAACTTTTAAATTAATATATGTATAATTTTTTTAATATATTAATTATTTCCTATTTCTTCAGAATATTTTATAATCCTTTAATCATATACATGGGGGTGAAGCTGATTGGTCCACGTCCTGCCCCTGGATAGCTGCATTAGTTGCAGTGAACTGAACATCAGCAGTTGGTTTCTAGTGCTCTTAAATTAATGTCAAATCTGTCAGTTATAGGAAAATCACCGAACAGTTCTTATCAGAACTTAAGACAAGTACCGCAAAGGAAACGCTCACATCCTGAAAGACTGAAAATAAACATTTGGAATATTAAAGACGATAACATACAAACTGTCTTTAGAAAATTTTATAATGTGGTCAAAAATATAATAACGAGGGAAAGGTGCTTTAACGAGAATGGAAGTTTGGTGTAGCTTACAATCTGAAGCCAAGCTTCTGCTTAATGATCTTAAGAAAAAAGCAAACACAAAGAAAAGGACAAACGAAAATCATATTTCAATGGGAATAAATTATCGAGAAAGAAAAAGAAAAGAGGAGAATTTGAAGACACCAAAGGAAGAAATGGAAATAACGGGTCGCTGTTGATTATAAACTGGAACGCAAGAAGTGTGTTGAACAAGACGTCGGAACTGAGGCGAGAGGTTGAGAGATTGGGTAGCAAAATAATTTGCATACAGGAGGCCAATTTGCCGGCCAATCCGGAGAGATTAATCAGAATCAGGGACTACGATTGTAACTGTATATCGAGAGAAGAGAAGGTGTCGCAACCTTTACACACACATCACTACTAGTTGACAATATTAAAACTTGCACGAAGGAAAACTTGGAGTATATATATATATATATATATATATATATATATATATCAACGAATGTCATTATGCCAAGAGGAATTACCTTAACCATTGTTAATGCATACATCCCCATGAAAGATTTAAATGAAAGTTGGAATCAGAGGGTCTTTTAAGCGACAGATATTTCGGATTTAGACCAAGAAGAAGTACTGTGGATGCTCTGTTGTACTGGACATAAAATAAACAAAGCTTTCAACAAAAAACAGTGTACAGTTGCTGTAATGATAGATTTTGAAGCGGCATTCGATAGTACCGAGCAGGTCGATTGTCCTCCAGTGCATGAAGCTGGGCATTGGAGGTATAATGCTAAGATTCATCCACAACTTTCTGCTCGGAAGAAAAATAAAAACTGTCGTGGGTGAGGTTGAATCTGGATAGAAAAGTGGAATTTAAAAATCTCTGAGGATAAAACAGAAACTACAGTCTTTACCAGGTGATACTATCTTAAGGACTTCAAACCAATATTAGGTATGCTACGTTACAATCCAAATCCAAAAATCTTTGGTATCGTGATGGACTCTAAATTGCTGTGGAGACCGCATATCGCATATGTCCAAAGCCAATGTATAGGAAGAACAAATGCTATAAAAGCGTTCGCGAGCAGACCTTGGGGTGCGGATACTGTTACTCTCAGGCAGTTTTATTTGACCTTCATTAGATCAAAAATGACACATGGATCCGAGGTTTGGGGGTCTGCTGCTGCCATCCATCTTGAGAAGTTGGAGGTAATTCAGAGCAACTCAATGAGGATATCTTTGGGATGTCCTAGAACGACTAGCATCCAGTCGATGGAGGTTGAACTAACAATCGAAAATTTGAATAGTACATAGAAAAGGATGTTCATGACAAGACATCTCAAAATCCAGGCTCTTCCGCAAAGTCGTCTTGAAAAAAACAACTTGGCTCGGAACTTCTTAAACAACATCATAGCAATTATGGAACATAAATCTATAGGAAGTACTCCAGAGGTTTTCCCAGTAGTGAGTGCCACTCCCCCATGGATGACAAAAAACATAAATGTTGAGTCAACTATTCCTGGAATCGAAAGGGAAAAAGAAGAAGAAATTCCAGAGTTGCTGCGGCGTACGACATTGGAGTACATCAACGAAAAATACCATGGATTTCACTGGATTTTCACGGATGGGGCAATCAGGAGAGAGGAAAAGAAAGCTGGGGCTGTCTTCTACGACCAGACAACAGACACGGAGTTTTTAATGCCATCGCAATCTACCTGTACAGACACTGAACTGCTTGCCATTAGTTGTGCGCTTGCTTACATTGACTCTTTCCCTATCAATAATGTGTGCATTTTCTCTGACTCTAAATCGGCCCTGCAAATAATAAAAAAGCATAGGCCAAAAAGTTTTCACTATCGAATCGAAGAAATCACAATATGCTGGAGAGGTTATCGGGAAGAAATGTCGCATTCCAGTGGATACCAAGTCACAGTGATATTTTTGGCAATGAAAGAGCGAATTGCCTGGCCAACCATACGACAAAAATCCAACCTTCACCCCCGAGACAAACATCTCTTGGTGAATGTCTGCGACAAATTAGGAAAAAAATTGAAGATATCTGGATAGAGCGATGGAGGGTAGGTGAACTGGGGTGTTCTTTTTCAGGATCCAAAAAAAACCTTCACTGTACAGGAATATTGCACGATCAACAGCGACTTTTGCTGCTCGAATAAGAATGGGTCACATTGTTGCCCAGGCTTACCTAAGCAGATTTCATTTGGTGGAGACCTCCAGATGTTTGGCTTGTGAAAAGGAGGAAGAAACAATTGAACACATCCTCCTACATTGTGAGTCGGACAACTCCGGATAGGCTGAAGACATGTATGACTGAAGCTCGCTCAGGGTTTGACCCAGGGTTTGCCCAAATTTTAACAGAAATTATAGGAGACACCGAGCCATCAGAGACAGCTCTGGAAGCTTGTAGAAGAAATTGATTTTAGAATCATATACATTATTAATTTGAATTTATGTTATCTTTTTAAATGTTTTATCATCTAAAAACGTGAATATCATTTTAATTAAACACGTGATCAAGTTGTAATCTTCCGTTTCAACATTTTACTATCATAAAATTAAAATTTGGAATGTAATATTATATTTTAACATTAAAACGCGAATTACAGAATGGAACAGGTTGCACAAGGTTTGATTATGGTTCAACTTTGGCTATCTACAACCTAAGCTATGCTTAAATTAATTTATGCACAAAGCAATTATTTTCTAAATCTTAAACAATTCCAAGAATCTAATTCTAAAAACATTTTTAGCTTTTACGTTTTGACAAAATAAGATAGAGACTACTGTATAACACGTAAAACATTTCATTGTATAACGTAGATATTCAGATATCAAAGCACCCAATATCCTGTAGGAACAACGGGACGTGGCGATCCCGAGAACCTTAGCTGGATCTACACATGTTTCACGTAGTCTTGGGTTAGATTCCTGCTTTCATCTTTCCTATCTATGACCACGCTATTAGAGTGGATGTTCTCTTCTTCCTTTTTTATAAAACGATGATGACCTCGAGATTTTTCGTTTTCAAATAAGAAAAAGGAAAAAATAAATATCAAAGTAACACAGCAAAATATAGGACTCCAAAGTTAAATATAAATAAAAGCGGAACACGAGATCCACAATACTTTCCTTATTTTCGATTTTTATTTAACCAAAATAAAAATACTAAACTTATTCTTACCTTCAAAATTAAAATGTAACATTTTGGCTTGGTACGTAAGAAAAATATCTACAAAATCAAATACTGAGGAGCAAATTTATCATAAACTAAAACCGGGAAGCTAAATTATTTCCGAGAAGTCCGAGTGTAATTATATATTTTAAATATAAGAAGAGATAAGCCAAGAGCAACCACAGGACAGCTTCATAACTCATGCATGAGCGGGTTCACAAGTTGTGTGGCCGACCTTTGAACATTAACATCCAATTAGACCAAGTTATAGAAATTGTGAAATTTTAGTAAAAGGGATAATGAAACATGATACGAAAAATGACGTCAACTTAAAATTTGTAAATACGTTTCATAATAAACACTTGAGAAATAATAAAACAAATTAGGCAATATGTGATGTTGCAGTAACGTGGTGATTCACAAACAAACTGGGAAACTTTCAGGGCTGTAAATATAAATAAAAATGTTTTTCATAAACATATGAAAGCTTCTTTTCCGTCTGTCGGTTATTATGTCTTTTTTTTTTAATAATATCTATGAAAGTTAGATAAGATAAGTCTAGATAAGATATTGAGTTGAGATTCGGTACACAAATTTTTAATGTTATGATTTACAACTGTATACTTTCAAAATAGTGGACGCTTAAAACTTTTTTTTTTTTGTATTAGGCTTACATTAAAACTAGTCTTACAGACTAACCATTAATTTGTTTCTGGTTATTAATTTTAACTCATTTATACCTACCAACACAATTTATCATATCCTAAAAGGCGCAAGAAATAAACTTTTCAGCATTGCATTTAAAGGATCTGTTTGTAAAATGGGATTGGGTAAGTACCACGATGACGCCGACATGTTTTCTTTGTTGTTTAAACGAAAAAACTTCTCGGTCATTTGAAATCGGTTTATAACTGATTTCACGTGTTATATAAATTCACTTTGAATATAATAAAAGGAAAAACAGTAATATCACTCCTGTCACATAAATTTATTCTTCTGCCTATATCGGTGTTCTTCATTGCCTTCCGAACAACGTTTTCACATTTATTAGATTACCCTTTATTTCATTGGTCAAAGTGTATCCATTTGTATTTACTATTCCTTCGTTTAATGTATTACAATAGTAGTCATGCAATATAAAATCTGTCGTAACGACTCAGTAACACCAAACAGGTAATACCATTCAAATTGGAGAGAAGAGTATTGACATAGACAAAGTGACGACACAGGCTTGTTGCTGAAGCGTATGAAATATCGCACTTTTTCCAGGTCTACCAAGATAACATTTACAAAGTATTGATAAGACTCATCAGAGACATGGAATGTAAACTACTTGTCTTTGAGAGGAGAGTATATGACCCGGTAAAGGACAATGATCGGTGGATAATACGTCACTACCATATATTATTATTTAACGACTGTTTTGTTAGTACATATAACAGTAAAATATGATCTGGATACAATAATGCAAATTAAAATATTTAACAATACTTTTACTTGGAGAAATATGTTTATAAATTAAATTGTTCATGTCAATTCTTGTTGTAAACATCTCGGTCATAATCGCGTTATAAAAAAGGTGAAGAAAGGATAATAAAATAAAGACCTCTAGCCCTCAAATACTCTAATAGTACAAAACAAACATTAGTACTGCAAAATATAAAATGATAGGATAGTATTGATAAAACAATATGGCTCGGTGAAGGACTATGATCACCGTACGTCACAACAATGAACTTGTTTGACTGTATAGGGATACCAATATTGTTAAACATGTATGACATGGGTAGGTCATGTGTTGCAAATGGACGACTGCGCCATCATCAAAAGAATTTTATCGTCTAAGCCAGGAGGTAAGAAAGGGGCGAAAGGACAAAGAAACGCTGGATCACGAGAGATGGGGTAAGAATACTTGAAAAGGGCAAGACTCATTAATGGGTTTTAACGCCATGGAGTAATTAAATAAAATATAGAATTTAAAATCTAAACATTACACCACAACAAAGAAAAAACTTACAATTATTAATAAAACGTAACTAAAAATGAATAAAGAAACGAATATCAAAATTGTATTTTTAAAAAAGAAAAGAAAACACTTCATTTAGCAATTACAAGGCCTGCTTTGTGGCATCTCATAGATCAAAGAAGAAAGAAACGGGCTGTAAACAATGAACTAATAATTAACGAAAACAAAGAGAATACAATTCTACAAAAAGTGCTTCATAACCAAATATTACGAAATAAAATAAGTATAAAAAGACAATTCATAGTACCACACTCAGACTCAACACGTGTAAACACAAAATTCATACTTTAATTTTATTTTAGGAAAACAGTGAATAGTCCCAAGTAAAACATATTTCAATTTTAAATTAATATATTTGTAGTCTTAAGAAATATTGTACCATCAAAAGTGCAACGACTGCCTAAGGAATTTACAATATATTAGACTTAATACAATGTTTTATTCAGGGATAGTATTAAATAAGTTTTGAGTTAAAAAAGAGTAGATTTACTAACGTTCATTCTACCGGAATAATGAGTTACGTAGAAAATTTTTAAAACCTTTTAAACATATTGTAAAGGACGTACTTTCAAATATCTGAATATCGGATTTCAATATTCTTTAAAACACCTGTGACATCATCCGAATAAATCTTTTTTGTATACTTAATATCGGATTAAGATTCCACACACACAATTTTCCGTGTACAAGTGTAATATTTATTAAAACAAAACAAACATTAATATATTTTAAACTCTTGTTATTTGATTAAGGTTTATTGGTCTATTCTATAGATGTGGTCTCCACTCTAAAATCCACACTTCCTAGTTGATTGTAAAAACACGTGATAACTTCTTGTCGTTATTACCAAAGAGCATTCTTGCATAATTATATTGTTGGGTGTTTTTCATACTCATCTATCTCTTGATACATCATCAGTAATATTTATATTTAGGTTATGTTCACCGCTTTATACACAGGTGTCAGATATGATATGCGAATGTTGTGTTACACTAAATAAGTCTACTGAAAATAAAGACTTGAAACCAGTAACTTTACAAAAAATTCACCAAAGACAAAAAGCTTTTTCTTTTTTTGACAAACAAAATTATGTTCAAGTTATTGTTTTAAAATTTTCATTACTATTGCCCTTAATAAAAATATAATGAAATGTATCGTGTACTAACAAAATGACTGACGCGTGTATTTATTAGCCAATAGATAATTATGTATGGTACTGACAGTTGACTATTCTGATATTTGTTTACTAATGTAATTTCCATTATTGTAGATAACCTAGTGTTAAAATAATGGACAATGGATACAACAAGCCTTGTTAGTTTAATATGTTCCAATCAACAGTTATGTTTCATTCGATTACCCAAAACTCTTTACTTTATCTGGATTATAGTGTATGTAATTATTTATATGTACCAGTGTTTTTATTTTCATGCTATTTTTTTAAAACTTTTTAACTAGTTTAATAAAGTTAATTTTTCATTCACTTGAAATAAGCAACGTTTCTGGAAACTTTAAACAAAGAAAGAAACTTTATTTGAACAAATATGAGGTTTCAACGACAAGTCTTCTTCAGTTGTTACGTTAAATTCGTCTCAACGATCACCAACAAGAACTATTGACAGAATAAATGTTAATAGCTGAAGATGATTGTACGTTGAAACGTCGTCTCGTTTATTGTGGAGAAGTTTAGTGATATGGATGGTATTTTGCTTTATCCTAAACAAAACACCTAATATTAGGATCCTACTTCAAAGCGCTGTCATTGGAGGGTAAAATTAAAACTAAATCTAGCTATTAGCAACATATTTAGGTAAAAGAGAGAGCGTGTGATATTATTTACGCCTACATCAACTTTTAAGATGCTTTTAGAGTTTTACACTCATCTTTAATAAGTGGACAAAATCCACAAGACTATAGACCAATATCCTTACAGAAAACCTCTCCAACTAAAGTGGAAACATCTTAGCTACAAGCCACTTGTGTTTTGAAATGTTTATACAGTATGTTCCAAACATCCTATCAAAGTGAGTTCAGACAACTATACGAGGTAAGTTTCATCTTGTTATCCAGAGTAAGTTTATCTTCACATTTCATGGCCCAGGAAACAGTAAAAGATATTTTTGACATTCCGTTATTCCCATTGCCATCTGTACGTAAGCACGATAGCGGCCACAAAAATGAAGATAGCAACATGAGAGTAGTTCTCATATTGAAAATAAATAAAATCAAATGGAAAATATGTAAATGGGAGCCATTTTAAACAGGTTTGTTCGCACTAAATTTAGATTGAAACTTAGAAATTTTAATTCTGCATGTAACGGTACCCAAACTTTACTCTATAAAAACAAAATAAAACAAAGTACTGTAATTAAAATTTACATAACTCTTCTTTCTATAATATCAGAACTAAGGAACTCCAAGGTATTTTAAATAAATAACTTAGGCGTTATTTGTGTATTCTAGGATTAATAATCTCTATTGTATGTTCTATTTTTTGTAGATATATTAAATGTATTTATTTGTATCGATCTGTAACCTCTTATTATCCATTGCAATAATAAATAAAGTTACAAAATGTTATGTGTGTTGCGTTGGTGTTCGCAAGGGCGTTGCTATTTGAACTAAATAAATGATTCAGAATTGACAAGGGTTTCGTGTAACTTGTAACATTAGCTCTAATGACAACTCCTAACACTTGTATGTTGAATCATCCCCCTCCACCCCATATTACTAACACATTAAAAAGTTTATTGAGTGATTTGTTCTTGTTTAAAGGTAAACATTGAAATTGTTATAAAAGACGCAACTTCTTAGTCTGCTAAGCTGGTTTCGTTTGCATTTTATTAAAATGTTGAAGATTATTGATTCAAACCCGTAAGTCAAAACAGTACAATTCAGGAATAATTGGCAAAGAACAAAACTAACCTTCATCGTCATCATAAGAGGGTCGATTTTAATCCAACGCTAATTTAGGCAACATTTAAATAAATAAATAGGTTTTAAAGACCGAGTCTAATGATTTATTCACCAAACTGACGCGTTTAGTGAAGATTATTATTAGTTTGTACTTGATTTTGTCGATGGAGGAGTAAGTTTGTGCACAATTTTTTCACAAACTTATCAAATTGTCATTTATATAAGACCACTGTTTCTATAACTGACAATCGTGTTCCTTGGTCATCAAATTATTGACGCTTAATTTAACTCATTTCCCATCATAACAAAATTATGAAATTTGCACACTGATATTTAAGTCAGGTGACAATACAATCGCCCGATATTACTTTTATATATCTTGATATATTTGTTATATTACACTTCGACATACTTCATACGTTTCAATATATTTTAATATATAATATATATTTAGATAGATGTATTTAGATAGAAAATAAGAAAAATGAGCTTTGACATTTGTATTAAAAAACATGTTATTAAATTTTCTTTTTTTAAATTACTTATTTGCCCATAAGCTGTTATTTAATTTAACTCACTTCCCGTTAGGTTTACTTAATCAAACGCGTTTCATCGACAAATTCGCCATTCTCAGTGATACATGAGCTAATATTATCGCACAAGTTAGGCTCAATATTTATATAAGAAATGTGAAATTATTTGAACGAACGTAAGTTATAACAGCTTCCAGTATCAATAGTGAATTCGTGTTAATCCGAATATTTATTTGCTCTAATTACTAAGAGAACATAAAAAAACACGACAAAAATTAAATTTATTAGTACATTAAATGTGCATTTAAACAAAATTCAATAGAAACAATAAAACACGTAGCAATCCTGTGCTACGTCACCTAGGCTATCCGGACTAGCACAGGATTCCGATTAATGTGACCTCACTGTATCACATATTCTAATACATAATATACATTATCCGACTACAAAATAGAAAATAAAAGAGAGAGATAATGTACAAGTTAGGCGAAAGCACATCTACTTTGATTAATAGGGTTTATGTACATATTGTTTATTCGAAATTAACCATGAATTACCAACGCAATATTTCAGAAGCTGTTCTCTTTCATTGGATTAATTTCACATAAGAAATGGTCGTAAATAACATAAAATAATTACCTTTATCCTAAAATAGTCTAAGAGCGTCAACGTTGGATGGGATCTAACCTAAGATTACATGAAATAAGGTATAGATCCAACTAAGGTCAGCTCCTGGAGCTAAGTAGACCTGGACCCTACTAATTTAATGTCGTGATCATTCTAGAGCAATGTCAACTGACATCTTCAGTTAGAGTAGTTTAGTGAAAATCCATCTCCTACCGCTTGCATTCTCGTAATTTCTACTCTTATAACTTATGAACTATTATGAAATGAAACACCATTTATATTTGATAATTTTTTTATGAAATAAACATCTAACTAGATAACCCAACTCATCAATAATATTGTTAACAGTTTGTATAAATGTTGTGGTGATGATATTGAGTGTAGAACCAACCAAAACCAAACAATCATGTAAACACATAACAAGGATCATTAGTGTCAACAACGACGTTCACAGCCACACATATTTACACAGATAATTGGAATTAAAACAGTTTATACATCGTGGGCTAAAAGTCTGTTATACTAACTACATTAAATACAACGATTGGTTGATATTTAGCTCTAAAAATGTATCCTATATGTTTACAAGTTTTAGTGATTTTCAACTATTACCTAAAAATTTTATTATTATACTATTTTTAATGACAACATTATTTTTATAATTTCAATTTTTAAAAACTTTTAATATTATTATTATTATTTATTTTATTTTTTTTTTAGTAAAAAAAGAGAGAGCTGCTTATGAGATTTACAACTATTACAATTTACAACTAAAGCTAATCTTCAAACACACATAGCTTTAACAATAGAACAACTCTAATTGGTGTAGTTATAATAATCTAAAGCGATTAGTTATAGCACTGGCCCCAATCCAAAGAAGTCAAAAGATGGGTACTGAGAGCTGCAGCTGTTACAATTTACAACTAAAGTAAATCTTTTAGCACACGCGCAACGTTAATAAGTTATCGTAATGACAGAAGGGAGCAGTCTCTGGTGATGCATCTGACAGAATGTCAAGTGTTCTATAAGAGCACACTTTAGTCCTTTATAACAAATTTCACGTTCCTATCTTCATTTTTGCTCACCCTATCGTCCTTACATGCAGACGACAAGGACAAAGAGGACGGACGGACGGCATGTCGAAAATAAAAAGTGCAGTCTTATTTAAAAAAAACTGGTTTAATAGAATAGTATTACCCCCACCCATTTGTAAGAACACTTTTTGTTCATTTCTTTTTTACTTAAAATCATATTGTAATTTGAAAATAAAATAATATTTTATAGCAAACTTGTCAGGGTTAGCGAGACATCCTGAAGGAATTTTGATAATTATCAATTTCAAAACATAAAATAAATCAACAAAAATACCACATTACCCACCCAATTTTAATAATATAGAGTGGTGAAAAACTGATTTTACAAAATATGTAAGTTCACTCCATAACAGTAAATATTTGCCCAGGAGGAGCAGTAATATCACTCCTGTCAAATAAATTTATTCAGTTGGCAATATCTGTGTTATTCATTGCCTACGGAACAACGTTTTCATGTTTATTACATCAGTTTGATTACGTCCCCATATTTCATTGGTCAATGTTTATCATAAAGTTTTGGCTGTTTTTACTTACCAACCATACGGAGTAACCTATTTGGTAAATTTGATAATCGTAAAAGATTCGACATCTGTTTTTTACTAATCTGCATGATTCATGAAACTGGTATTAGACATATTGTCCCTCGGTCGTCATTGTAAGCATATTAGCAGCCACGGGACTAAGCGTATTGAACCTTACTGAAATTCAGAAAATGTTAAAATAGCTTTTATTTAAAACCGTTTTTGTTCATATCTCGAATGTTATTCAAGTTAATTATAGCCTAACACAGTAAATTAGATAAACATTTGTAGATTTCATTCAAAACCAGTTTAAAATTTCAAGATTAATTGTGATGTGTTAAACGGGATTTAATGATTTACACGATTAAGTTACAACTTCAC
This sequence comes from Aphrophora alni, assembly GCA_963513935.1. Lineage (NCBI taxonomy): Eukaryota > Metazoa > Arthropoda > Insecta > Hemiptera > Aphrophoridae > Aphrophora > Aphrophora alni. Next base: position 555,084 of record OY740770.1, read on the forward strand.
GCTGATGGGAGTTAACTTGAGTGAGATGTTGAGATGACCGCTTGTCTGTACGGAATCATACAATACAAGCTGACGATATCAATTATTTACAAAACAAAAAATGTTTGAGGTATTTTAATTAATTCATATTAAATTTATTACTAAATTACTTACGTCTTAGCAATCTTGTGTTTAGTATTTATTTATTAATATTTCATTACAGCTGTTTCGGTATAACATATACCATCATCAGATGAAACAACACGTTTACACAACACACTGATACACATTTCACAAAAATAAATAAACATAAAATGTTTGGTACTGCAGTACAAGTCGAAAATAATATAAAATAAAGTTGAGATAATATAGCCACATCTTTCTAACGTGGTGGTCAACTGTTCACTTTTGGTTGCTAAGACACACAAGATTGCTAAGACGTAAGTAATTTAGTAATAAACTTATTTTAAAGCATTCATAAGGCAAAACGGATATTATAATTCATATTAATATTTTCTATGAAACTATATATAGGAATCTAATGTAGTATAGAATATTGTTTCTTCTACAAGAAAGGTAAACTTACTGTGGCTTGAAATGTGTTATGAGAAAACAACTGTAAATCCCATTCCTATTTTATGATTACATCTTGTTAATTATCTTTAAACAAAATTAAGTCGTGATGACGATCAATACTGCAGTGAATAAAGTAGGTGTATTTTAAAAACTGAGTTTGAGATTGTTAATTTTATTTATTTTGCCATTAATGACATGGGCTTGATAAAATATTTGTGAATAGCTGAGTGCTTATAGATTTTCAGTTAACTAGGCCTCAAACTTGCCACTAAACCGTAACACTTTCTCTACTACAAAGAAATGAATAACACAGATTTTCTGTCTGCAATAAACTTCTACCACTCTTCGGTTATTAAAGTTTCTTATAATCCGGTTATCAAGTGTTCCCATTAGAAAAACATCTCACTTCTACAACAGTAAGTTTTCTTCTATCATTAATAAGCACTCTCATCCCTAGCTGTCACGTTTTCTCACTTCCCTCACTTCACAGGCTACAATGTACTCACAATTCTCCAATAACTAGTTTTCTAGAAATGCTTCTCACTTGGAAAGCAAAAGATTCCCTTCTGTCATTAACATATTAAAGTAAAATACACAGCAACAAAGAACTTATTCTCACTTCTTCACTTCTTCGGTTATCACGTTTTCTCACTTCCCTCACTTAAAAACTCATCTCACTTCCACAGTAATAATGTCGAATTTATGCTATCGCCCTCATATTGTGAATAAACATGAGAAAGCGTTATATTTATTTCATTGACAACTGAATAGTGTAATATAACAACAAAACATGGGTAAGATATTATTCATGAGATAAATTGGCTTACTTTTAGCATTTCTATTAATTTTCTTTTTTCTTGTATGCATTACCAACCTAATAACAAAGAATTATATCACTACCATTAATAACATTTAATTAGTAATTAAATTACTAATATTACACTACTATTAACTCAAAATACCTAAAAATAATATTTCCTCATTTATTTTAAGACATGAAAATGAAAAATAAAGTTTATATTTATCTGCCTTATGGTACAGATCTAAAATCAAATACTTATTATTTTATCAGAAGTAATAAAGCTGAAATTAATACAGTTATTTCCCATCTTAGTCAAAATTAAAAGAATGAAATATATATATAACTATGTGGGAGTACTCCAAAGGTTGTAAAATTTAGATTAGATAACACATTTAGAACAAATATTAGATTGATTAAGTTCGTGAACCATCCAAATTTTAAAACCTAAAGTCAGTAGTAACATATAGGCAAATAATGTACCCACTTTTACAATTGTATAACTTTATTATTGTCCGAAAAAGAGTAAAAAATTCTGCTTTTTATGAATTTATATTCAAATAAAAACTGGGAGAGTCAACACCATTTTACACTGCATATATATAACAGATATCATTTCTTGCCAAAATATACACAAATTTCATTAAAATCGGTACACAAGTTTGGGCTGTAGAATACTGCATATACAACAGATGACAGACAGATATCATTTCTTGCCAAAATATACACAAATTTCATTAAAACCGGTACACAGGTTTGGGCTGTAGAATACTGCATATACGACAGATGACAGACAGATATCATTTCTTGCCAAAATTTATACAAATTTCATTAAAATCGGTACACAGGTTTGGGCTGTAGAATACTGCATATACGACAGATGACAGACAGATATCATTTCTTGCCAAAATTTATACAAATTTCATTAAAATCGGTACACAGGTTTGGGCTGTAGAATACTGCATATACAACAGATGACAGACAGATATCATTTCTTGCCAAAATTTATACAAATTTCATTAAAATCGGTACACAGGTTTGGGCTGTAGAATACTGCATATACGACAGATGACAGACAGATATCATTTCTTGCCAAAATTTATACAAATTTCATTAAAATCGGTACACAGGTTTGGGCTGTAGAATACTGCATATACAACAGATGACAGACAGATATCATTTCTTGCCAAAATATATACAAATTTCATTAAAATCGGTACACAGGTTTGGGCTGTAGAATACTGCATATACAACAGATGACAGACAGATATCATTTCTTGCCAAAATTTATACAAATTTCATTAAAATCGGTACACAGGTTTGGGCTGTAGAATACTGCATATACAACAGATGACAGACAGATATCATTTCTTGCCAAAATATATACAAATTTCATTAAAATCGGTACACAGGTTTGGGCTGTAGAATACTGCATATACAACAGATGACAGACAGATATCATTTCTTGCCAAAATTTATACAAATTTCATTAAAATCGGTACACAGGTTTGGGCTGTAGAATACTGCATATACAACAGATGACAGACAGATATCATTTCTTGCCAAAATATATACAAATTTCATTAAAATCGGTACACAGGTTTGGGCTGTAGAATACTGCATATACAACAGATGACAGACAGATATCATTTCTTGCCAAAATTTATACAAATTTCATTAAAATCGGTACACAGGTTTGGGCTGTAGAATACTGCATATACGACAGATGACAGACAGATATCATTTCTTGCCAAAATTTATACAAATTTCATTAAAATCGGTACACAGGTTTGGGCTGTAGAATACTGCATATACGACAGACATCGATCCGAAATCACTTTCTTAAATTCGTAAGACCTACAAACTGATTATAACCGACATCTAGTATGGTAACGTAAAGAGGAATCAATTTATTGATGAAGAAGCCTTTGTGAAAGATTCGATTAAATAATTGTTTTTATTCTGTGACTGACGACATATGCAAAATTTGATAGTGAATGGTCATTTTATAATTCTTGTAATTATTGTTTCTTAAATGATTAAGTTTAAGCTCATTCATTGTCTTAATTTTTTGTTCGTGTTACTTTCCGGTGTAATTAAATTATTTATCAGTTTGACTTAAATACAGGGAAAACCTATTTTAAATTGAAATTGAAATTTAAAACTGTCAGAATGAAAAAACTCATACGCCAATTTAACATTTTTAAATCGATTTTTCTGAATTTCAATAGGTTTCTACATGAGATCAATATAAATTCCATGTTAATACCTTATATATTTTGTGGCCACTATCGCTCTTACGTCAAGGTTGAACAGACGGTAATGATAGGTCTAAAATAACTTTCTCTGTTTTCTGAGACCATCGATATAAAAAGCAATAAAATAAATTTACAAACATATAAACAGTTTAGGATATTACTTCTACTAGATGAGAAACTTAAAATATCATTTACAACCGTTTACATATTGGCCGTTGTTAATAATATTTAACAAGTAGAACGAAGAGCACGCCCTAACATATTACAGGTGGTTAGTCTACTTCAACCCCGAGGTCAACAACAAAATACCCTCATTAAGAAATCTAATATATACTTGTCAGTGTCGTGCTGGACAGTGGGGCCAAATCTCGAAGATTTTATACAAATAAATGTTACCCTTCATATTGAAAAATAAGCCGTTAATTACATTAATATACATTTGTATTAAATAGGAACACCTTTCAATTTCAACTTATTTTAGTAGTTATACTAGTTTATGTATTACAAGTGTCGTAAGAATCTCAATGGAACTTTTTTTTTAAATAATTATGTTGTAATAGATAAATGTGAATACGTTTAGATTCACCGAACTTGGGGCACGACGTAATATACTCTTTCGGCGAAATTAACAAAGAATCGCATTGATAAAATCACTCACATTCTATAGTGTAAAAATTTATATATTTTAAAGCTCATGAGATGTAAATCATCTTCTATTCAGAATATATAGTATTAAAAAATGCCTGTAATTGATCTGAAAGATTACTATTGAAATCTTTTACTAATTACTATAAATATAATATTACTTATTTTATTTACCCAGTATATGAAGTATAATAAAGTAACCGCAAAAATTTCGATATCCAATTTTTTACTAATCTTCACGTTTCATGGTCAGGAAACAGAAAAGGTGATTTTCAACTGCCTTCCGTCGGTCGTCTGTGTCGTTGTCATGGCCATCGATGTCGTTGTCGTCGTTGTTGTAGTTAACGTAGCCGTCGTTGTCAGTGTCGTTGTTATTGTAGTTGTTATCGTTGTTGTTATCCTCGTTGTCAGTGTCATTCTCATTATCGTCGTTGTCGACGTCGTCGTAGTAGTAATTGTCGTTGTCGATGTCGCTGTCGTCGTTGTTGTAGTTCACGTAGCCATCGTTGTCAGTGTCGTTGTTATTGTAGTTGTTATCGTTGTTGTTATCCTCGTTGTCATTGTCATTCTCATTGTCGTCATTGTCGACGTCGTCGTAGTGGTAATTGTCGTTGTCGATGTCGCTGTCGTCGTTGTTGTAGTTCACGTAGCCGTCGTTGTCAGTGTCGTTGTTATTGTAGTTGTTATCGTTGTTGTTATCCTCGTTGTCATTGTCATTCTCATTGTCGTCATTGTCGACGTCGTCGTAGTGGTAATTGTCGTTGTCGATGTCGCTGTCGTCGTTGTTGTAGTTAACGTAGCCATCGTTGCTATTGCAGTTGTTATCGTTGTTGTTATCCTCGTTGTCATTGTCATTGTCGTTGTCGTTGTCGGTGTCGTCGCTCTCGTCATTGCTATCATCGTTGTCCTTGTCGTTTTCGTCGTCGTAGTTGTCGTTGTTGGTGGTGGTGTCGTCGTTCCCGTTATTGCTGTTATCGTTGTCGTTGTGGTCGTTGTCGTCGTTGTCCCTGTCGTCGTTGTCCCTGTCGTCGTTGTCCCTGTCGTCGTTGTCCCTGTCGTCGTTGTCCCTGTCGTTGTTATAGCTGTCGTAGTTGTCGTAATCTCTATGATTTATTTTCACATTTTCATGAACTTATAGCATTTGCTAAACAACTATTTTTTGTAAAGGGATAATTTTTTATTTTTTATTACGCTATTCAAAAATTGTGAAATACCAAGATTATTGACCCAAAATAGCAATTAAAAACGTATTATAATTCATAATTAATTGGGGGAGGGGGAATGGACCTTAACCACCAATTAAAAGCTCAATTTTACTTAAATACTATTTACGCTAAAGACGTGTTCCGAAGAAAGTATTGTGCGTTGATTTTTATATATATATATATATATATATGTGTGTGTGTCTACAAAGATGGCGTCGATGGTTCATTTTCATTTTTTTTTACTGACAACTACCGGACGGACATTTACGATTACGTTTTAATTGGTTATGGTATAAGTTAGAAAAGTTGTGCAATATTTTTGCATCGTTTATTATTATTAAATCCATGTTGGCTGCAACTTATGTTAAACCCTGGAATGGAGGAGAGAGAGTTATACATTACATTTTACCAACAACAACTTTCTGCATTTTAAAACTTCCACTCTAAATTGAAATGCTTTCAGACAATGGTTTTGGTTTCATTAAGAGTTTCGCAGAGGTCATTAACAAAACATCTCACTTAAGTCTTGGTTGTTAATGAGGGACATCAATCTTGTAACATTTCCACAAGCAACCAGAAATGGAAGCTGAAAAGGAAATATTTTTTGTCATTCCTCTTACGACAATACATTAAAGTAATTTATTCTAGGCCATAAAATGACGTACATAATAAAACAAGTTTATAGGAGTGATAATGGTACTTTCCCAGCCCCATCGTACAGTGTAATACAAGCAGATACTCTCAATGTGATGTCAAAAGTTGGTTTTTTGTTTTGGGTATTGGTAAATTGTAGTTGAAGGACTTTCCACCCACTGGGGTAAGTTTCTGAACCTTGTAATTATGTATATCACTTCTTTCTTGAAGTCGGCTAGGGACTAACGTAGATACTGTATATTAAAAAGTCTCCACTTGATTCATTCGTTTCTTCGTCTCGGTTTTTAAAGCTGTATGTATACACAGACTGTTCAGAAAATGTTAAATGGTAGTTATATTTGTCAAAATATCCTGTGAACATAATATGTCCAGAAACGCTTACTTTTACATCTGTCGGTCATTTTGTGTTTTTTATTTATTTTTTATTTTTTAATAATAGCATTTGACATTATTAGGATTTCGAGTTGAATATTGTTATACACATTTTTGAAGTAGAGTTTTATTAGTACATCAAGAATCAAAAGTTTATCTTATAAATTCTCGAAATGGTGACTATTTGAAATTTTTAATGTTGACATGTTAATACCATTAACTTCCGGGAAAATGTAAGCAGCCGCCATTTTGAAAAATTATGAGATAAAGTTTTTATTTTGGTATACTGATAAACCGTTTTTTTATTTATTTATTTATTATATTTTATTACAACTAAGTTAAATACAACCTAACAAGCAATTTATTCTGAATACATGGTTTTAACAATGATATGGTTCACCCAGCTTCTAGTTCATTAAACAGAGTCCAGTTTTAGTCTCGCACCAAATCAATGGGCTTTGTCCTCTTCAGCCTTCGCAGGTCCTTGCTGGCGTTGAGGAGAGGGAGCATTTCTATATTCTCATGAGCTTCCAGTCTCTTACTGTGTCTTAAGGAGCATACCTTAATTTCCTCAGCCACGGTATTGATTTTTAAGTCACGATGGATGTTATTGCTACTCACATACCATGGCTACTTACAGATTTGCCTCAATACTTTGTTTTGAAATGTTTGTATCCGCTTGATGTTTGACTTCTTAGTACAGCCCCACAACTGACTACCATAATTCCATACTGGCTTTAGAATTTGCTTATATAGTAGCAATTTGTTATGCAATGAAAGTTGTGAGTATTGACCTAACAACCAATGCATCTTCTTGAGTTTTAGATTCAATTCCTGTCCCTTCTTTTCGACATGTTTCTTCCACCTTAATTTGGCATTGAGCGTCATGCCTAGGTACTTTGCTGAATTCTCATATGGTATAATCTGCGAGTTGATAAAAACTGGGAGTGATACTATTTTTTTATTTATAAAATTTACAAGGACCGATTTCTTTTCATTTAGTTTTATTCTCCATTTCTTTGTCCATTTATCAATAGCATCAAGAGAGCACTGCAGCCCTCTAACGGCATCCGGATAAACCGTTGCATTATAATTGTGAATACGTAATTTCGTCACGACATCTTATAATTTCAAAAACTATAATTTTTTTTGAAAATCACTCATAATGGACGACAGATGATAAATAATGGGCTTCCGGACATATGTTTATAGGTACTTTTTTTTATTTTGACCAAAATAACCACCCATTAAAGTTTGGCGTGACGTATAAGGTATTCATTTTATGAATACCTTATATGTATGACAGTCCCTCCATTCGCTAACCTCATGTCGATGACTTGCTGATTTTCGGAACTGAATTATTATCTGATAGCCTTAAGGTATTACAGTCTTAAGGATTTACCATCAACGTCCATAAGTCAATACTTCTCAGTCTACGTAGATGACTTGGTGATTTTCGGAACTGAAGTATTATCTGACATATTACAGTCTTTAGGATTTACCATCAACGCCCTTAAGTCAATACTTCAAACACAGTCTACGTAGATGACTTACTGACTTCCGGAACAGAAGTATTCTCTGACATATTACAGTCTTTAGGATTTACCATCAACGCCCACAAGTCAATACTTCTCAGTCTACGTAGATGACTTGCTGACTTCCGGAACAGAAGTATTCTCTGACATATTACAGTCTTTAGGATTTACCATCAACGCCCACAAGTCAATACTTCTCAGTCTACGTAGATGACTTGCTGACTTCCGGAACAGAAGTATTCTCTGACATATTACAGTCTTTAGGATTTACCATCAACGCCCACAAGTCAATACTTCTCAGTCTACGTAGATGACTTGCTGACTTCCGGAACAGAAGTATTCTCTGACATATTACAGTCTTTAGGATTTACTATCAACGCCCACAAGTCAATACTTCTCAGTCTACGTAGATGACTTGCTGACTTCCGGAACAGAAGTATTCTCTGACATATTACAGTCTTTAGGATTTACTATCAACGCCCACAAGTCAATACTTCTCAGTCTACGTAGATGACTTGCTGACTTCCGGAACAGAAGTATTCTCTGACATATTACAGTCTTTAGGATTTACCATCAACGCCCATAAGTCAATACTTCTCAGTCTACGTAGATGACTTGCTGACTTCCGGAACAGAAGTATTCTCTGACATATTACAGTCTTTAGGATTTACCATCAACGCCCATAAGTCAATACTTCTCAGTCTACGTAGATGACTTGCTGACTTCCGGAACAGAAGTATTCTCTGACATATTACAGTCTTTAGGATTTACCATCAACGCCCACAAGTCAATACTTCTCAGTCTACGTAGATGACTTGCTGACTTCCGGAACAGAAGTATTCTCTGACATATTACAGTCTTTAGGATTTACCATCAACGCCCATAAGTCAATACTTCTCAGTCTACGTAGATGACTTGCTGACTTCCGGAACAGAAGTATTCTCTGACATATTACATTCTTTAGGATTTACCATCAACGCCCACAAGTCAATACTTCTCAGTCTACGTAGATGACTTGCTGACTTCCGGAACAGAAGTATTCTCTGACATATTACATTCTTTAGGATTTACCATCAACGCCCACAAGTCAATACTTCTCAGTCTACGTAGATGACTTGCTGACTTCCGGAACAGAAGTATTCTCTGACATATTACAGTCTTTAGGATTTACTATCAACGCCCACAAGTCAATACTTCAAACACAGTCTACGTAGATGACTTGCTGACTTCCGGAACAGAAGTATTCTCTGACATATTACATTCTTTAGGATTTACCATCAACGCCCACAAGTCAATACTTCTCAGTCTACGTAGATGACTTGCTGACTTCCGGAACAGAAGTATTCTCTGACATATTACATTCTTTAGGATTTACCATCAACGCCCACAAGTCAATACTTCTCAGTCTACGTAGATGACTTGCTGACTTCCGGAACAGAAGTATTCTCTGACATATTACATTCTTTAGGATTTACCATCAACGCCCACAAGTCAATACTTCTCAGTCTACGTAGATGACTTGCTGACTTCCGGAAAAGAAGTATTCTCTGACATATTACATTCTTTAGGATTTACCATCAACGCCCACAAGTCAATACTTCTCAGTCTACGTAGATGACTTGCTGACTTCCGGAAAAGAAGTATTCTCTGACATATTACATTCTTTAGGATTTACCTTCAACGCCCACAAGTCAATACTTCTCAGTCTACGTAGATGACTTGCTGACTTCCGGAACAGAAGTATTCTCTGACATATTACATTCATTAGGATTTACCATCAACGCCCACAAGTCAATACTTCTCAGTCTACGTAGATGACTTGCTGACTTCCGGAACAGAAGTATTCTCTGACATAATACATTCTTTAGGATTTACCATCAACGCCCACAAGTCAATACTTCTCAGTCTACGTAGATGACTTGCTGACTTCCGGAAAAGAAGTATTCTCTGACATATTACATTCTTTAGGATTTACCATCAACGCCCACAAGTCAATACTTCTCAGTCTACGTAGATGACTTGCTGACTTCCGGAAAAGAAGTATTCTCTGACATATTACATTCTTTAGGATTTACCTTCAACGCCCACAAGTCAATACTTCTCAGTCTACGTAGATGACTTAATGACTTCCGGAAAAGAAGTATTCTCTGACATATTACATTCTTTAGGATTTACCATCAACGCCCACAAGTCAATACTTCTCAGTCTACGTAGATGACTTGCTGACTTCCGGAAAAGAAGTATTCTCTGACATATTACATTCTTTAGGATTTACCATCAACGCCCACAAGTCAATACTTCTCAGTCTACGTAGATGACTTGCTGACTTCCGGAAAAGAAGTATTCTCTGACATATTACATTCTTTAGGATTTACCATCAACGCCCACAAGTCAATACTTCTCAGTCTACGTAGATGACTTGCTGACTTCCGGAAAAGAAGTATTCTCTGACATATTACATTCTTTAGGATTTACCATCAACGCCCACAAGTCAATACTTCTCAGTCTACGTAGATGACTTGCTGACTTCCGGAACAGAAGTATTCTCTGACATATTACATTCTTTAGGATTTACCATCAACGCCCACAAGTCAATACTTCTCAGTCTACGTAGATGACTTGCTGACTTCCGGAACAGAAGTATTCTCTGACATATTACATTCTTTAGGATTTACCATCAACGCCCACAAGTCAATACTTCTCAGTCTACGTAGATGACTTGCTGACTTCCGGAAAAGAAGTATTCTCTGACATATTACATTCTTTAGGATTTACCATCAACGCCCACAAGTCAATACTTCAAACACAGTCTACGTAGATGACTTGCTGACTTCCGGAAAAGAAGTTTTCTCTGACATATTACAGTCTTTAGGATTTACCATCAACGCCCACAAGTCAATACTTCTCAGTCTACGTAGATGACTTGCTGACTTCCGGAACAGAAGTATTCTCTGACATATTACAGTCTTTAAGATTTACCATCAACGCCCACAAGTCAATACTTCTCAGTCTACGTAGATGACTTGCTGACTTCCGGAACAGAAGTATTCTCTGACATATTACAGTCTTTAGGATTTACTATCAACGCCCATAAGTCAATACTTCTCAGTCTACGTAGATGACTTGCTGACTTCCGGAACAGAAGTATTCTCTGACATATTACATTCTTTAGGATTTACCATCAACGCCCACAAGTCAATACTTCTCAGTCTACGTAGATGACTTGCTGACTTCCGGAAAAGAAGTATTCTCTGACATATTACATTCTTTAGGATTTACCATCAACGCCCACAAGTCAATACTTCAAACACAGTCTACGTAGATGACTTGCTGACTTCCGGAAAAGAAGTTTTCTCTGACATATTACAGTCTTTAGGATTTACCATCAACGCCCACAAGTCAATACTTCTCAGTCTACGTAGATGACTTGCTGACTTCCGGAACAGAAGTATTCTCTGACATATTACAGTCTTTAAGATTTACCATCAACGCCCACAAGTCAATACTTCTCAGTCTACGTAGATGACTTGCTGACTTCCGGAACAGAAGTATTCTCTGACATATTACAGTCTTTAGGATTTACTATCAACGCCCACAAGTCAATACTTCTCAGTCTACGTAGATGACTTGCTGACTTCCGGAACAGAAGTATTCTCTGACATATTACATTCTTTAGGATTTACCATCAACGCCCACAAGTCAATACTTCTCAGTCTACGTAGATGACTTGCTGACTTCCGGAAAAGAAGTATTCTCTAACATATTACATTCTTTAGGATTTACCATCAACGCCCACAAGTCAATACTTCTCAGTCTACGTAGATGACTTGCTGACTTCCGGAACAGAAGTATTCTCTGACATATTACAGTCTTTAGGATTTACTATCAACGCCCACAAGTCAATACTTCTCAGTCTACGTAGATGACTTGCTGACTTCCGGAACAGAAGTATTCTCTGACATATTACATTCTTTAGGATTTACCATCAACGCCCACAAGTCAATACTTCTCAGTCTACGTAGATGACTTGCTGACTTCCGGAACAGAAGTATTCTCTGACATATTACAGTCTTTAGGATTTACTATCAACGCCCACAAGTCAATACTTCTCAGTCTACGTAGATGACTTGCTGACTTCCGGAACAGAAGTATTCTCTGACATATTACATTCTTTAGGATTTACCATCAACGCCCACAAGTCAATACTTCTCAGTCTACGTAGATGACTTGCTGACTTCCGGAACAGAAGTATTCTCTGACATATTACAGTCTTTAGGATTTACTATCAACGCCCATAAGTCAATACTTCTCAGTCTACGTAGATGACTTGCTGACTTCCGGAACAGAAGTATTCTCTGACATATTACATTCTTTAGGATTTACCATCAACGCCCACAAGTCAATACTTCTCAGTCTACGTAGATGACTTGCTGACTTCCGGAACAGAAGTATTCTCTAACATATTACATTCTTTAGGATTTACCATCAACGCCCACAAGTCAATACTTCTCAGTCTACGTAGATGACTTGCTGACTTCCGGAACAGAAGTATTCTCTGACATATTACATTCTTTAGGATTTACCATCAACGCCCACAAGTCAATACTTCAAACACAGTCTACGTAGATGACTTGCTGACTTCCGGAACAGAAGTTTTCTCTGACATATTACATTCTTTAGGATTTACTATCAACGCCCACAAGTCAATACTTCAAACACAGTCTACGTAGATGACTTGCTGACTTCCGGAACAGAAGTATTCTCTGACATATTACATTCTTTAGGATTTACCATCAACGCCCACAAGTCAATACTTCAAACACAGTCTACGTAGATGACTTGCTGACTTCCGGAACAGAAGTTTTCTCTGACATATTACAGTCTTTAGGATTTACTATCAACGCCCACAAGTCAATACTTCTCAGTCTACGTAGATGACTTGCTGACTTCCGGAACAGAAGTATTCTCTGACATATTACATTCTTTAGGATTTACCATCAACGCCCACAAGTCAATACTTCTCAGTCTACGTAGATGACTTGCTGACTTCCGGAACAGAAGTATTCTCTGACATATTACAGTCTTTAGGATTTACTATCAACGCCCATAAGTCAATACTTCTCAGTCTACGTAGATGACTTGCTGACTTCCGGAACAGAAGTATTCTCTGACATATTACATTCTTTAGGATTTACCATCAACGCCCACAAGTCAATACTTCTCAGTCTACGTAGATGACTTGCTGACTTCCGGAACAGAAGTATTCTCTAACATATTACATTCTTTAGGATTTACCATCAACGCCCACAAGTCAATACTTCTCAGTCTACGTAGATGACTTGCTGACTTCCGGAACAGAAGTATTCTCTGACATATTACATTCTTTAGGATTTACCATCAACGCCCACAAGTCAATACTTCAAACACAGTCTACGTAGATGACTTGCTGACTTCCGGAACAGAAGTTTTCTCTGACATATTACAGTCTTTAGGATTTACCATCAACGCCCACAAGTCAATACTTCTCAGTCTACGTAGATGACTTACTGACTTCCGGAACAGAAGTATTCTCTGACATATTACATTCTTTAGGATTTACCATCAACGCCCACAAGTCAATACTTCTCAGTCTACGTAGATGACTTGCTGACTTCCGGAACAGAAGTTTTCTCTGACATATTACAGTCTTTAGGATTTACCATCAACGCCCACAAGTCAATACTTCTCAGTCTACGTAGATGACTTACTGACTTCCGGAACAGAAGTATTCTCTGACATATTACATTCTTTAGGATTTACCATCAACGCCCACAAGTCAATACTTCAAACACAGTCTACGTAGATGACTTGCTGACTTCCGGAACAGAAGTTTTCTCTGACATATTACAGTCTTTAGGATTTACCATCAACGCCCACAAGTCAATACTTCTCAGTCTACGTAGATGACTTGCTGACTTCCGGAACAGAAGTATTCTCTGACATATTACATTCTTTAGGATTTACCATCAACGCCCACAAGTCAATACTTCAAACACAGTCTACGTAGATGACTTGCTGACTTCCGGAACAGAAGTATTCTCTGACATATTACATTCTTTAGGATTTACCATCAACGCCCACAAGTCAATACTTCAAACACAGTCTACGTAGATGACTTGCTGACTTCCGGAACAGAAGTATTCTCTGACATATTACATTCTTTAGGATTTACCATCAACGCCCACAAGTCAATACTTCTCAGTCTACGTAGATGACTTGCTGACTTCCGGAACAGAAGTATTCTCTGACATATTACATTCTTTAGGATTTACCATCAACGCCCACAAGTCAATACTTCAAACACAGTCTACGTAGATGACTTGCTGACTTCCGGAACAGAAGTATTCTCTGACATATTACATTCTTTAGGATTTACCATCAACGCCCACAAGTCAATACTTCAAACACAGTCTACGTAGATGACTTGCTGACTTCCGGAACAGAAGTTTTCTCTGACATATTACAGTCTTTAGGATTTACCATCAACGCCCACAAGTCAATACTTCAAACACAGTCTACGTAGATGACTTGCTGACTTCCGGAACAGAAGTATTCTCTGACATATTACATTCTTTAGGATTTACCATCAACGCCCACAAGTCAATACTTCAAACACAGTCTACGTAGATGACTTGCTGACTTCCGGAACAGAAGTTTTCTCTGACATATTACAGTCTTTAGGATTTACCATCAACGCCCACAAGTCAATACTTCTCAGTCTACGTAGATGACTTGCTGACTTCCGGAACAGAAGTTTTCTCTGACATATTACAGTCTTTAAGATTTACCATCAACGCCCACAAGTCAATACTTCTCAGTCTACGTAGATGACTTGCTGACTTCCGGAACAGAAGTATTCTCTAACATATTACATTCTTTAGGATTTACCATCAACGCCCACAAGTCAATACTTCTCAGTCTACGTAGATGACTTGCTGACTTCCGGAAAAGAAGTATTCTCTGACATATTACAGTCTTTAGGATTTACCATCAACGCCCACAAGTCAATACTTCTCAGTCTACGTAGATGACTTGCTGACTTCCGGAACAGAAGTATTCTCTAACATATTACATTCTTTAGGATTTACCATCAACGCCCACAAGTCAATACTTCTCAGTCTACGTAGATGACTTGCTGACTTCCGGAAAAGAAGTATTCTCTGACATATTACAGTCTTTAGGATTTACCATCAACGCCCACAAGTCAATACTTCTCAGTCTACGTAGATGACTTGCTGACTTCCGGAAAAGAAGTATTCTCTGACATATTACAGTCTTTAAGATTTACCATCAACGCCCACAAGTCAATACTTCTCAGTCTACGTAGATGACTTGCTGACTTCCGGAACAGAAGTATTCTCTAACATATTACATTCTTTAGGATTTACCATCAACGCCCACAAGTCAATACTTCTCAGTCTACGTAGATGACTTGCTGACTTCCGGAACAGAAGTATTCTCTAACATATTACATTCTTTAGGATTTACCATCAACGCCCACAAGTCAATACTTCTCAGTCTACGTAGATGACTTGCTGACTTCCGGAAAAGAAGTATTCTCTGACATATTACAGTCTTTAGGATTTACCATCAACGCCCACAAGTCAATACTTCTCAGTCTACGTAGATGACTTGCTGACTTCCGGAACAGAAGTATTCTCTAACATATTACATTCTTTAGGATTTACCATCAACGCCCACAAGTCAATACTTCTCAGTCTACGTAGATGACTTGCTGACTTCCGGAACAGAAGTATTCTCTGACATATTACAGTCTTTAGGATTTACCATCAACGCCCACAAGTCAATACTTCTCAGTCTACGTAGATGACTTGCTGACTTCCGGAACAGAAGTATTCTCTGACATATTACAGTCTTTAAGATTTACCATCAACGCCCACAAGTCAATACTTCTCAGTCTACGTAGATGACTTGCTGACTTCCGGAACAGAAGTATTCTCTGACATATTACAGTCTTTAAGATTTACCATCAACGCCCACAAGTCAATACTTCTCAGTCTACGTAGATGACTTGCTGACTTCCGGAAAAGAAGTATTCTCTGACATATTACAGTCTTTAAGATTTACCATCAACGCCCACAAGTCAATACTTCTCAGTCTACGTAGATGACTTGCTGACTTCCGGAACAGAAGTATTCTCTGACATATTACAGTCTTTAGGATTTACCATCAACGCCCACAAGTCAATACTTCTCAGTCTACGTAGATGACTTGCTGACTTCCGGAACAGAAGTATTCTCTGACATATTACAGTCTTTAAGATTTACCATCAACGCCCACAAGTCAATACTTCTCAGTCTACGTAGATGACTTGCTGACTTCCGGAACAGAAGTATTCTCTGACATATTACAGTCTTTAAGATTTACCATCAACGCCCACAAGTCAATACTTCTCAGTCTACGTAGATGACTTGCTGACTTCCGGAACAGAAGTATTCTCTGACATATTACAGTCTTTAAGATTTACCATCAACGCCCACAAGTCAATACTTCTCAGTCTACGTAGATGACTTGCTGACTTCCGGAACAGAAGTATTCTCTGACATATTACAGTCTTTAGGATTTACCATCAACGCCCACAAGTCAATACTTCTCAGTCTACGTAGATGACTTGCTGACTTCCGGAACAGAAGTTTTCTCTGACATATTACAGTCTTTAGGATTTACCATCAACGCCCACAAGTCAATACTTCTCAGTCTACGTAGATGACTTGCTGACTTCCGGAACAGAAGTATTCTCTAACATATTACATTCTTTAGGATTTACCATCAACGCCCACAAGTCAATACTTCTCAGTCTACGTAGATGACTTGCTGACTTCCGGAACAGAAGTTTTCTCTGACATATTACAGTCTTTAGGATTTACCATCAACGCCCACAAGTCAATACTTCTCAGTCTACGTAGATGACTTGCTGACTTCCGGAACAGAAGTATTCTCTGACATATTACATTCTTTAGGATTTACCATCAACGCCCACAAGTCAATACTTCTCAGTCTACGTAGATGACTTGCTGACTTCCGGAACAGAAGTATTCTCTGACATATTACAGTCTTTAGGATTTACCATCAACGCCCACAAGTCAATACTTCTCAGTCTACGTAGATGACTTGCTGACTTCCGGAACAGAAGTATTCTCTAACATATTACATTCTTTAGGATTTACCATCAACGCCCACAAGTCAATACTTCTCAGTCTACGTAGATGACTTGCTGACTTCCGGAACAGAAGTTTTCTCTGACATATTACAGTCTTTAGGATTTACTATCAACGCCCATAAGCCAATACTTCAATTTTTATTATGTATGTAGCCCAACTGGATTGTAAATAATTAATAACTATTAATTACCTTATTTAGAGGTGATGAGGTCGAACAATCCTTATGTAGATATGATTACTATATCTTCTTCATATGACGCGTTTCGACTATTATTCAGTCATTATCAAATAAATATACAAAAACAAACTCATAAACAACACAAAACACACGTTCAAGATTTTCACATTTAAAATCACTTTACACAATTTAAAAAAAAAAAAAAAAAAAAAAAAAAAAAAAAAAAAAAAAAAAAAAAAACTTTATACATGTGCACACGGATGACGCGCGTTGCCGGTGACCGTTCTCGATAACGTTCGATCGTCAATTCTGACGAACAATATTGACGATCGAACGTTATCGAGAACGGTCACCGGCAACGCGCGTCATCCGTGTGCACATGTATAAAGTTTTTTTTTTTTTTTTAAATTGTGTAAAGTGATTTTAAATGTGAAAATCTTGAACGTGTGTTTTGTGTTGTTTATGAGTTTGTTTTTGTATATTTATTTGATAATGACTGAATAATAGTCGAAACGCGTCTAATGAAGAAGATATAGTAATCATATCTACATAAGGATTGTTCGACCTCATCACCTCTAAATAAGGTAATTAATAGTTATCAATACTTCAACTTCACTCTCCTTTCAACGATGAACCAGTTTTGGTACAACATAAGGCAATTGTAAAATTAAATTTCAAAATGGTTTACCAGTAATTAATTCTAAATGTATAATTTGTACATTTATAAAGAGTATTTGTTTAATACTTAAAATATCAATTTTGTTATGTTAGTACTGTGCAATTCTAGTCTTACACCCCTAAGGACTAAAAACGTGAGAGAGTTTTGAGAAATAATAAATGTTATAAGTCATGGTGTACACTGTAGACTAATAGTTGCACTTAGTGATATTGTTTCCTTCAACTACAGTAGCTTTATCAAAGTAATTGACAACTCAAGAGAATTGTAATAACATTACGACAACAGAATACTGTACAGAAAGATTTTCTTTTTATGGTAGTAAGAATCTAGTTGTTTTGATAATTATTAATGTTAAATATTTTTATATTTACATTTTTGATACTTCCCACCCCTTAATGAAGTTTGTCTTTTAGAAATACTATATTTTACACAATATCACAGTTTTTTCCCCGTTACATAAATATAAATCCAAAGACAATATATCTTTTCTGTTTTGAATCTTTCTGGCTCCGAACTGAAATTACTATGCAGATGAATGAATAAGTTTTAAGAATTTTCTTGTAAACTATATAGTCGCAGCATTTTAAGAGATTTGTATTTTGTAAATTTCACAAATATAACATTTTACAATCACTTGTTAAACAAACAACCAAAAAATTCGTTCGTTGGTCAAAAATGTTGGCACATTTGAAATAGTCATCGTTAAAAAGTAAAACAGCTTAATTTTAAAATTAAGAAAGGTGGTGAGTTACACATTTCTGCGTACATACATCTTTTTGCTTACCCATTATACTAAATCAAGGTTAGTTAAGTCGGTAATCGTCAAATGTTTCTACTTTTGTTTCTTGACTGTTTCATGGCCTTAGGAAACTTTCGACATGACGTCCGCCCAATGTATTTGTTCTATCTTGTGTGTTAACCAATGTATAACACTAAATTAGATACAAATATCGGGATATTAGTTCTGAACGTAATGAGGCTTCTTTTTCCTAAATGGGCTGAGACACTGATACGAGTATAATGACTAGAAGTCTCTTTGCCCACATGGGCTGAAATAGACGAAATAAATCAAATCCACACAAATATAAACTTTACAATGGAAAAAGAAGATTACATTTTAAAACATAACCAGGCACGGCCGAACTAAAAACTGCAAATCTCGTTTATTTTTCTCCTAATTTAAAAAAATTAAAATGGATTTAGGTACGAAATAAATTTGTCATTGTAATTGTTTGTAAAATGGGTAGTTTTAGAGTTAAAAGCTTCAAATTACCGCCATTTGAAAACTATTTGGGTTACAATAATGAAACTTAACATACTAACTGAAAGCAACAACGCACCAAAATATGATTCCATTCTGTAAAGTTGATTTTAAAAACACAAGATAGACCCCTGGTTATGCTAAGTTTTTGACTTATTTTTAACCAAGAAACTATTTCCCAAAGTCTGTAAAGAGAGTTCGAAAACATTGTATAACAGCCATGTCATGGCCTTGGATATACTAATAAAATATATCTCCAACTGACGAGGTTAAAGCGTTTTAATAAACTATTTTATTACTAAAAATATTCATAGCTAAAATAGGACATCAGTTAAACTTCATAATCAAAATTATTTTATTAGAGAATAAATTGCGGGAGTCACTTGAGTAAAGAATGGAGCTAAGCCCGGCTGCACACTAGAGCTATACAATATTTATTGAACTTGCAATGCGCGACTTTTATCTTAATATAATTTTACTGTACACATTAAAAGGATACGATCTCTTTGTAGCAGATATTTCTTTGGGTCAGTTCACCAATTATAATCATAAGCTCTTTCAGTGAAGATGATGATTTCATGGTTTATTGGTACTTGAATAACAGGAGAAAGGAGAGAAGGAAATATTGGGTGTCGTCTTATAATTTAAAGAATATGCGACTCGATTTCGCAATACTTACAAGCGGACTATCTCAACGCTTGTAAATGTCAAAGGTTGTGTCCATGTTGTTTTTAAGTGTTATAGAAAAGTGTCCATTTCTTATTGCCACTCATGACTAAGTCCATTGAAAAAAAGTAATTTCTTACTTGTGTTTTGTTTTATTTCGGCTGTAATGGGGTTCCAGGCAAACCTATAACTTCAGTTTATGGCAGTCTTTTCCACAGTTCAACATTACTTGAAAATATAAACTTCAAATTATCGTATACGATATCAAGCAAAATGTGTCGCCTAATATTATAGATGCCATCGTACTGGTGTACATCTAGCACTAACGATACCTATCTTATAAAATAATTATCGCGTTTCTCGTACGCCCTTAAAAATTTCATATTAAGATGTAAAATAAAATCTGTTTAATTTTGATAAAATGAGATAATAATAACAAAGATATATAGTTGAAACCAAACTGTTAATATTTTCAAGACGAGTGTTTGAGTGTTTAAGAACAAGACTAATGTTAACATAACAGCACATCTTACTTAAGAGTTAATGGCTTCACATTCCCTAATGTATTTACCTTGGCCTTGTCAATTGTTTTACACTCAGTCTTTGCGTACTGTTACAGGATGCAAATGGGATGTCTTTATGTAAAGTGACTTGAGTACTTCTACATTAAGTCGGAATACGAAAGTTATCTGATAAAACACAGTAACATCGAGGTCGTGTAAGATATTAAAAGAGCAGAAGTACAAGTAAGTTGATTACTTATCACCTTTCAAATATATTTATTATTTAAATAAAATGAAAATGTTTCGAGGTTTTGTCGAAGGCTTTAAAACCAACGACGATCAATAATAATTGTTGTCAAATATTGAACTAAGCTTATAGTGATGCAATTTAGTAGCATTACACATGGAGCTCCGAGCCAGTAAACCTAACCAATCCTATAACAATTGACCACACCGTGGATCGAACTCGAGTCTGACCTCTGGGACATCATTTCGCTTTCCTACTATCAATATTTTCTCACTTGCATTAATGTCGATTGTTTTTATTATATTAAATCCTAAACAATTGTGATGGGTAGGGAAATACCGATTGCTTTCAAATAAAACTCAATAGCTAACGATATTTTGTATATTAATATGCAAGTGCTCGAAAAGTTACAACGGAACTGCAGATAAACTGAATTAAAAACTGGAGGACCTTAAAATTGGTGAGTCTCAATCATCGCAGAAGATCCATTTTAAACACTGAAAGTAATATTGGCAATTGATTGATGAAATGGAGAGCGAAACGTTCAATATATTGAATTCATTAATAATTTGAAGAGAATACATTAAAATCTAAAAATATTTAATGTTTTATTTTGTAACGTCTATAATTAAGATTTTTGTTTTTATATGTACGAGCATCTCTATACAGATACATATATATACTCGTTCATTGATATAAAGAAAGAGATACAATTTATCAATGAAACACAACGAGTAACATTTGAGCTATCTATTCACCTTCCACTTTTTAATATATCGAGATTGCAATGAAACCCATATTACAGCTACTGTTCAAGTAATATATTATTGAAAATTAATTATTTTTAATTTATGAAAGCAATAAATTAACAATGATACCGGTAATCGAATTCGGATCATTTGGCTTTGTATTAAATTCCTGATTTGTTTGCTAAACTTATAATATATATCCTGCACAACTATTTATCGATACAGAGAGAAGAATGCTAGATCGTTTTATTTATAAATAACTTACCACCAGTATTGAATCATTCAAATCATCTTTCATACGATGATGACATCAAAATTTATAGGATGATAGAAGGTATGTGAGTTGTTGTTTATTGAAAAAAACCTGCATGAAATATGCAAATGGAGTATTGAAAATAAGTTTGAGCTAAATGTTAATAAATTTAAATTCATGGCACTAACCAAGCTAATGCATTTATACAACTAAATATGTAAAGTTAGAACTAGTAGAAATAATTCAAGATCTTGGTATTCATATTTATTCTAGATTATTATACAAATAACATGTTAAGTAAGTCAACAAATCGCTGGGATTTGTTATTTTGAAACTCAAACATTTTCACTGATGTTAATATTATTAAGACATTATATTTTGTACTAACACGTGCACAAATGGAATCATCATTTGGTATCAATATCAACAAATGTTTATTCACTTAAATCGTACAAAATACTTATCTACGCTTATAATACTATAAACAATTTAATAATTGTTGTTCTCTTGGTTTTTTTACAAATTTACTGTGATCCATTTTTTTAACACAGGTCGTTAAAAACAAGCTATGAGTTGTTTGTTACATTCAAAATTTTAAACAGTTTAGTCGTTATTTCCAAACCTCTTAATAAATATTCACTTCCGTGTATCATTACTTAGGTAGAGAAGCTTTTCATTACTTTCAATAAAAAGAGCAGTAACGGTTCATCATTACAACTCCTGCCTAATCAATAAATAAAATCCGACTATTGATCCGTTTTGTGAGAGTTTCCTTATATTTTTCAAAAACGTTACAGAGCACTTTGTTTAATGAATAATTAAATAAAGATGAAAGACTGCTATTTTGTATTTGTTATTGTATCAGTATGTAACTTAATAATTTATGTAAACAAAGATTGTGAAGGAGGAACCTAAGTAAACCTTAATGTGCGTGTTTTAAAAGATGAATGTATGTGTAGAGAACTTACTAGAATGTGATGACGGAATCAATATATTCATGTTGACTGATCTACGGTTTATGCAAGTCGACAGCAAACACCTTATTGTAATCCCATAAGCTAATGCTTCATTGATAGAAGCAGGAAACCTTATAATATATGTAGCAATTACCTATTATCAGCTATATCTCACTGTCTCTCTCTCTCTCTCTAACATTAACTGAGATATGTTTAACTTTAATGTAATAGCAGATATTTCTTGTTGAAACTCCATATTCAAGGATAAATAAAGCAAAAGCTTAAAGTTTCAAATATTTTAATACAGTAGTATGAATGAGCTACAATTGTTTCGCCTTGCGGCATCTACTTTCCGTAGATGCCGCAAGGCGAAACAATTGTAGCTCATTCGTACTATTAAAATATTTGAAACTTTAAGCTTTTGCTTTTTTTATCCCTGAGATATGTTTGTTCGTTGTTGGAATTGTTAAATGGAAGAGAGAGGATGAAACTAAGTTCGCTTTCATTTCTCCCTGTCGGATTGGGTGTCTCTGTCTCTGTTTACATTCTGTATTTTAATCCAATTAGCTGAATTTCGGATTGTGAACCGTTAAAGATAGAGGTTCGAAACCAGGCAGTCGCGTTGTTCCTCCTCTGGAACAAGTTTAAGGCAAAGTTATTAAATCAAGGATAAAAATTACTAATCTAACTTTGCTTCTGTTTGTTCTACCTTTTTCATCACTAGTTTTGTCTCCTCTCATTCATCTCCGTCCTTTCTTCTTTTTTCCCTGTGTGATCCCTCTTTTATCTTCCACTGTTACTGTCTATCTGACTGTCTCTCTTTCTTTACTTGCGCGGTCCTATTTCTTCTTTTGCGAAGACAAAGTGAATAAAAATACTATACATCATGGGACAGTTTCTACAGTGCCAAGACTTCCCTTTTCTACAGATTTGTCTTTACTTACTGTGTACTTATTATAAGGTATTACCCATGCGACAGTTGATCACGTCAAAACTACTCTATCGACGACCCTAAGTGGTTGGATAATGGTCACCCCACAATACTCACCTACTCCCCTGCTTATTACCATCTTCGAGACGTTTTTAGCAATCTTTAAAATTTCTAATAATTAGTTCTAAAATATTCCACAATTTTCCGATCTCCCCCCCCCCCCCAACCTTCACCTCTTACACGAATCTAAGCAAGAATTCAATAAACGTCAGGTTTTATTTATTGTACAACTACAGCAAAGCAACAACCTCCGCGTCTCATTGACGTGCTTGTTGACGTAATCGATAACCTTCATGACTACCGCCAGTACAATCAAGTTTGGAAACAAAATAAAAATCAAGCAAAAATGCAGTTACTTTTTAAAAGTGGCAAGATTGGTTTTTGTTTTTTCCCAATTATCTCTGTACTTTATACGTACTGTAATTGTTCTGTGTATACTTACTAACGGTTTTGTTGCATTAAAATTTTAACGAAATGCGTCATACAATTTTGACAAATTACACGCCCCTTTCGAGATATAACCAAAATATACTCACATACCAAGTTTGATTAATATCGGAAAGCGGAGATATTAGCAGACAACTCTACATCAAGTTTACCCTCTGGAGCTCATTTATAGTATGAACGGGTATGGAAATTCCGACGTTTGCCTTCCTTTGTGTAATTTTGGGTTATATCTTTCATCATTCCCTATTCTTCCTTCTCTGGCGTTATTAGAGGATTCGAGGGATAGGAATATGTAGTTTATCTCATTCTTTAAGGTGATGATGGCCACAAACATCTTACACCGTTAAACCATTTAAAATTGACCAGACATATAACTTTGTCTATAATAAGTAAGAAAGTAAAAATTAACTTTACTTGCTCTTCCAGCAGCTAGTGAAATTTATATTAGAAACGAAGCATTACAAATTTTCCCAGAAAGATGAAATTAGACTCCCCATTCCTCAAGAAGCCAAGTTCAATTATTGTAACTTTATTCGTTGATTGTGTTTACAAAGGTTATGTTATAGTTCTTTTCTTGCTATTAGAATAAAATGATTTATATAAGCAACGTGACGTGTTTTCTTCTTTTTATAAAATGACACGTTTCGGGACTTCTATCCCATCATCAGATAAACTCAGAATAACTCTTTGAGGTCGTCCAACACAACGTAACACTGTAAGTCCCTGTGGCTTGTGAACGATAACTATCACTCTATTGATTGTATCTGATGATAGGATAGAAGTCCTGAATCACATCATTAAAAAAAAAATGAAATGTGTTTAGTGATGGGTATAAGGTAAGGTAATTTATTCTGTACAATTAGTGGCCTGGATACTGAATAACGAGTTCATTGTATTTGTAACAAAGCTGTATTGTTCCTAATTTATAGTTTAAACATTTAGATTTCAATTAATTTGTATTTTTCATTTACAGCTCATAGAATGAGTTACATCAAAATCTCATTTAGAGACATATTTAAGAAAACACATTGCACAAATTCAGTTATTTACTGATATAAATAAACAATTATAGAAAAATAAAAATATTAAACTATATACTACACAAAATATTTGAAAACAATAATTACAAAGAATGTTTTGTTATACAATCTAAATAAAATTCCCATCTACTATTCACATTTCACATCCACATTATCCATGACACATATCCATTTAGACATTTTATGTCCTCAGACAACATTTAGCACCAATATAAGAGATTTTCTTTTCAAACCATTTATGTGTGTGTAATTATAAATTAAAAATATTGTGCAAGGGCGTAGTATACTGTTTTAATTTTTTTAATCACAATATTTATTATGTCTACTAAGGACAAACCTATCGGTAGTTGCCTTGTTAACAACCATATTCATGTGCAAATTTCAATCCAACTTTCTTTTAATTTTAAGTTCGAGATATTTTGCCCATTTTACTTCAGTTAACAAATAATCACCGTTTAACAAAACATTCTAATTGTCTATAGCTTTATTGTTTCTAACACAAAAATGTATTAAATTAGTCTTGCTGGTATTAACCTTCAACCTGATATCAGAAAAGTACTGTAACACATTAATGGCATTGATTTGTAACTCTTTCTAACTGTATTTCAATCGATTTTAGAGCAAAGCGTAATATCATCAGAATATAATATCAACTCACCATTTTAAATGTCGTGAGGCAGATCATTTATGTACATTTGGAATAACACTGGACACAACAATGATCCATGTGTGACAGCATATTTTATTATTTGAAAATTTATCTTACCCCTTCAACTAAAACTATTTTTTTAATTATACACTTCGACTGCTTTTGTTCTCTTATTAATATACGACCTTATTTATTCATAACACCACAAATGCCATAGTTTGAGAAACGATTTAGCAGAATTTTAAACATTATTCTGTCAAAAACTTTTGATAAATCCATGAATATTCCATTAACCTTTTAACCTTTTTCAAGGTTAGTTAAAAATAAACTCTATCAATTGTATACCAACTCATATTGTAGATATTCCCTTGTTGCTGTTAAGAAAAAATGCAGTTTATTTCTAAAAAATCTAATAATCTATTTAATGCTACAGATTCCACGACATTTGTAAAGGAAATATCGAAGATACTGGTCCCTTTTTAAATACAAATTTAACCAGAGCTTATTTAATCTACTTTGGGAAAATACGAGATTCATTAGCCTATATCTCTTAACGGTGCCAGAAGCTGACGAGCACCACCCAAAACTTCTGATTTATTAAAAAATATTTGTTGTGATATCATTTTAAATTTTATAAGAAGCTGCTATGAATCATCTTCAATATCATCATCATCAACATTCTCCGAAATTTTTTCGATTACTAAGTATATTTCTTAATTAAAATCTTAGTTAAAATTAATTTCTTTGGACTGAAATTCAGTATATTTGAATTGCGCTTCCTATTTAATAAAATCAGATTACAACTGATATAATTATCGGCTCCCTTAATGTGACGTTGCTGCTACAACTACCCTGTCAAATATTGTTGTCTTTATATTAAATTATATATATAATTTTAAATTGGTAGACGGACGTGTTTTGAAACAAATCTGAGTAAATTTTAAGTTTATTTTTAGAAATTAAAATGCTTTGAGTCATCGAATTAAAAGAAATAGTATACTACTTTTCTTTCTTAACAGACAAGGCATATGAAGACGCTATTTTAAAAAATTCATATATTTATGTTGGTTATACGTGATACTAAATATGGATAATTAATTATATTAATCTAAGGATATAATGGGTGTGCACTTAGTGTTCCCCTCCACTCCTAGTTGTCTATAACATTACACAATGTAACAAGATTGATGCCCCTCGTTAACAACTAAGACTTAAGTGAGATGTTTTATTTTATTTATTTACTTCATCACTTCTCCATTGTTCCATGAAACATGTGACATGTCATAATAACAGTTTATATATAAATATTTGTTTTGTAGGCCTACGTTAAAATAACATATAAGCTTAAGTGAAATAGCATATAAATCTGCATAGAAAACGACACTCAACACTATTATAAATTAACACACATTCGAACAAGAACCAACAAATAAAAATAAATAACCTTTCCCCGACACAACCAGACTGAGTTTAGGTGCTTCTGGAAGGCGTAAACCCCATTTTCAACGAAGTAACACCTGAGTGAACTCTTGAAACTATCAACAGAACCTTTGTTATTAATATTTTCTGTGTTAAACAACTTTATTACAGAGTAATAAACCTCACGTCCAAAAAATATAAGTCTGTGGACAGAATGTTGAAGAAATTGATTACGTATAGGATTTGTGGTGGTCTTGATTAATGTAAAATAGGTATACTCTGATTTCACTTTTTTTTAAATGTAAATTTCATAAGTATTTACACAAGGAAAACTTTAATTTCTATATTCGTACTTACGTCAAGCAGTTTATTTTGGATATTTCTTGTGTTACAGCTGTTTCGGTACTATCATACCATCATCTGACAACAAAACACGTTGATCATGTAAACACTAATACACAATGCACAAAATTGTTTTTGTTAGTGTTTACATGATCAACGTGTTTTGTTGTCTGATGATGGTATGATAGTACCGAAACAGCTGTAACACAAAAAATATCTAAAATAAACTGCTTGACGTAAGTACAAGAAATAATTACCAAAGCAGTCACAGGGCAATATGGAAATTATGAAAACTTGAATTCTATATTTTTTGTGAGAAAGGGTATATTATATTTTTTTTCCCAAACCGAAATATGTTTAAAGACTGGACAAAGGTCCCCAGAAAGTCACCCCATATTTTAAACGGTTTTTATTATTTTCAAACTAGTTACAGATGAACACATTCTGAGTTTCTTTTACAAATGTTACGCCATATTCTATAACTTATTAAAAAAATAAACTTAAATTAACAATTAACCTGTTCTTCGTATTACTGGGTAAATAATTCTGGATCAATTGTTTAAAAGAACCAGTTGAAGTGGGAAGGTTATTCTTTACCCCTAATGTTCAGAGGTCAGGGTGCTTGACTTTGTTTTGCAAGTTTAAAAGGACTTATTATGTGGTCAGAGCGAGGACACGCAAGAACTATTAGAGCTATTATTGAAATGAAATAGTGGGAATTGTAGACTTACAAGTTCATTAGAACTGATGTTATAAATCCCAAGGAAACAGAAAACCCTTTGTAAATGTACATAACTTATTTGTGACAAACAATGGCTTTGTGGACAAGAACGTTTCAATGCAGTATTGTGACAAACAGCAATGGCTTTGTAGACATGCAGTGTTGTGACAAACAGCAATGGAATTGTGAACAAGAACGTTTCAATGGAGTGTTGGACAAACAGCAATGGCTTTGTAGACAAGAACCATTCAATGGAGTTTTCTGTGACAAACTGCAATGGCTTTGTAAACAAAAATCATTGGAGTGTTGTGACAAACAGCAACGGTTTTGTAAACAAAAACATTTCAAAGTAGTGTTGTGACAAACAGCAATAGCTTTGTAAACAAAAATCATTGGAGTGTTGTGACAAACAGCAATGGTTTTGTGAGCAATAACATTTCATTGGAGCGTTGTGACAAACAGCAATGGTTTTG
Organism: Aphrophora alni; assembly: GCA_963513935.1. Classification (NCBI taxonomy): domain Eukaryota; kingdom Metazoa; phylum Arthropoda; class Insecta; order Hemiptera; family Aphrophoridae; genus Aphrophora; species Aphrophora alni. The sequence continues at coordinate 583,902 of OY740770.1, forward strand.
TGGGCAATAACATTTCATTGGAGTGTTGTGACAAACAGCAATGGTTTTGTGGGCAATAACATTTCATTGGAGTGTTGTGACAAACATCAATGGCTTTGTGGGCAATAACATTTCATTGGAGTGTTGTGACAAACATCAATGGTTTTGTGGGCAATAACATTTCATTGGAGTGTTGTGACAAACATCAATGGCTTTGTGGGCAATAACATTTCATTGGAGTGTTGTGACAAACATCAATGGCTATGTGGGCAATAACATTTCATTGGAGTGTTGTGACAAACAGCAATGGTTTTGTGGGCAATAACATTTCATTGGAGTGTTGTGACAAACAGCAATGGTTTTGTGGGCAATAACATTTCATTGGAGTGTTGTGACAAACAGCAATGATTTTGTGGGCAATAACATTTCATTGGAGCGTTGTGACAAACAGCAATGGCTTTGTGGGCAATAACATTTCATTGGAGTGTTGTGACAAACAGCAATGGTTTTGTGGGCAATAACATTTCATTGGAGTGTTGTGACAAACAGCAATGGTTTTGTGGGCAATAACATTTCATTGGAGTGTTGTGACAAACAGCAATGGTTTTGTGGGCAATAACATTTCATTGGAGTGTTGTGACAAACAGCAATGGTTTTGTGGGCAATAACATTTCATTGGAGTGTTGTGACAAACAGCAATGGTTTTGTGGGCAATAACATTTCATTGGAGTGTTGTGACAAACAGCAATGGTGTTGTGGGCAATAACATTTCATTGGAGTGTTGTGACAAACATCAATGGCTTTGTGGGCAATAACATTTCATTGGAGTGTTGTGACAAACATCAATGGCTTTTTGGGCAATAACATTTCATTGGAGCGTTGTGACAAACATCAATGGCTTTGTGGGCAATAACATTTCATTGGAGCGTTGTGACAAACATCAATGGTGTTGTGGGCAATAACATTTCATTGGAGTGTTGTGACAAACATCAATGGCTTTGTGGGCAATAACATTTCATTGGAGCGTTGTGACAAACAGCAATGGTGTTGTGGGCAATAACATTTCATTGGAGTGTTGTGACAAACATCAATGGCTTTGTGGGCAATAACATTTCATTGGAGCGTTGTGACAAACAGCAATGGTGTTGTGGGCAATAACATTTCATTGGAGTGTTGTGACAAACAGCAATGGTGTTGTGGGCAATAACATTTCATTGGAGTGTTGTGACAAACATCAATGGCTTTGTAGACAAGAATATTTCAATGGAGTGTTGTGACAAACAGCAATGGTGTTGTGGGTAAGAACTTTCAATGTAGTAAACATACATATCATTGTCAGTACAACTACACAATAGCACAAAGTATCAGAGGACTTATAAATAATCAGAGGAAAAAGTTAATCTTATAAATAAAATGAAGACACAAAAGAAGTAACGTGTTAATGTATGCAAGATCTGTTAAGACATGTTTTGTATTGACGACAAGAAGGTGGGTATGGGCGACAATACGTGCTTGGAAATACAACCAACCTATACGCTTTGTCATGTAACATCCGGTAAAGAGTTGATATTTATTTATTCATACACATTAAAAGACTGAAATTAAGTAAAAGTGATCAGTGTGTTTCCCCCCCCCCCCAATTCTTACGATAAAACTGATTTCAAGTTCAAAGTCAGAGGCTAATCATGATAAAATAACACAATATAAATTTTGTAATATGTAGTTTATTTTGATTTGTGGAGGATTCTTAAACAAAGTAAAACAAGTTATTAATAGTAATATTGCCTTAATGAGGTCCTTAATATAGTCTTAATTGGCCAGCCTCGAAGGTGTACATATGTGAAGGCGCCTCCACTTACACGCTCGTGTCAGTGTCTTGGCTCTGGCCAGCCTCGAAGGTGTACATATGGGAAGGCGCCTCCACTCACACGCTCGTGTCAGTGTCTTGTCTCTGGCCGGCACGAAGGTGTACATATATGAAGGCACCTCCACTTACACGCTCGTGTCAGTGTCTTAGCTCTGGCGGGCCTCGAAGGTGTACATATGTGAAGGCGCCTCCACTTACACGCTCATGTCAGTGTCTTGGCTCTGGCCAGCCTCGAAGGTGTACATATGTGAAGGCGCCTCCACTCACACGCTCGTGTCAGTGTCTTGGCTCTGGCCAGCCTCGAAGGTGTACATATGGGAAGGCGCTTCCACTCACACGCTCGTGTCAGTGTCTTGGCTCTGGCCGGCTCGAAGGTGGTCATATGTGAAGGCACCTACACTCACACGCTCGTGTCAGTGTCTTGGCTCCGCCGGGCCTCGAAGGTGTACATATGTGAAGGCGCTTCCACTCACACGCTCGTGTCAGTGTCTTGGCTCTGGCCGGCTCGAAGGTGTACATATGTGAAGGCACCTCCACTTACACGCTCGTGTCAGTGTCTTGGCTCTGGCTGGCCTCGAAGGTGTACATATGTGAAGGTGCTTCCACTCACAGGCTCCTGTTAGTAAAGCGGCTTTCGTAGCTTACATATAGGCCTATCACATTGTTTAGGGAGGGCGAGGGTTTGAAATGAAATTTTAACAATAACTTCGCTGTTTAACAACAAATAGAGGTGAATTTGCTACCATTACATGTATAATTGAAATCTGTAAACTGATATCTAATTTAATTTAAAAAACACATGATATAAATTAATAAAATTTCCATCTACATTATTAATCAACTAGATATGCTTTACAATTTTACCAATAAAAACAACTTTTAATTAACATTCAAGAACCTATAGCCTTTCTTGTCCTCACAAAAGCCTGCAAGTTTGTTTGATCCACTGGGAATCCTGCCTTATTAATCATGATCATAGGACTTATAGTATATTACATAGTCTACTACTGATTTTTATTAAAGTTGCCATTGAGCAGTTTTATGTGAAAATACGTCTTAGTGTGTATAAATTCGTTTTCTTATCTTAACTCTAAAATCAGTTCCCAAATATTCCCGTAAAAATTTCAATCTCCCTTTAAACAAAGTAAAACCCTATTACTATGGTTTGCCATTCTATTATCAGATAAGATTTGGGAATGTCGTTCTTCGCACAATAGAAAAGACAATTCCCATCTTATTGACACCCTTAAAGAGATAACTCAGAGGCTTTGTTCCATCAGGGGGAGTTTTATCGTATTTACAAAGTTACTTGGCTCGCCATGATTGTTTTCCAAAGAGGGAAGCTTTTATTTCACGGTTTGACAAAAAGTGAAATTCTTTTTAGTGCACATATTTTGTTGCTGTAAACACGATGTTTGTATTGTTTTTATTTGCTTTACATTAACCTTCCCTAAAGATTGGAAAGTGGGGGGGGTGATTATAAATTGTTATTTCGACTAGCTCTATCATACTACACATATAATTTGATGGGTTTCATCGTAGTTCTCATCCAGCCCCAATATACAATATAATATAGACAGATCCTCATGGACGACATGTAAAAAATCACTTTTTGTGGCCTCTACCATGCTATTTGACCTCTGAAAGATATTTGTATACTCTTTTCGTTTCATCAATAATTTCATTACACAATGAAGTTTACCATCAGTGATATAAGAGACGTCATAAAAACAACGTGCTGGGTGCAGAGACCACTATCCAAATAGAAGTGTGTCTCATCAAAAGGCTTTAACTGATTTTTAACAGTTCCACAAATTATTTATTTTACACTTAGTCCTGTGTTGCCTAATTAAATTTTTAACTTTCTTCAACAATGGGAAAGTATGAAAAATTGCCTACCGAGATTCCATGGCACATCAATTTTTCTAAACTTTAAGCACCTATAAACTTATAAACAAGTGTGTTTATAAAATATAAATATATAAAGAATAGAAAGTCTTATAATTAGGTTTAGAATCATAAATATAGAATTATATAAGGAAAATTTGGTTAATGGCCGTCATTTTTTTTAAGTTTGTAAAACGGATTTTTAATTACTGTAAAAAAGTCATGAAAGTTCCCTTTTTACAGTATTTCTACAGATAAATAGTTTACGAGATACCACCTTATGAGAATTATTTATGTACAGTAAACCTCATAATCTTTATTCAAAACCTCCATGATGAAAATGGGCTTTGTAATTACAATATTTGTCTAATGAAAAAGAATTAAAATTCAGAGCCTTCATAGAAAAACTGTAGATCTTGCATTTTATTACATTTCTTTTCAACCAATTAATTAAAATATTTTCGAAACCACTTGTTCCACTAACACTTTGTTTGATTCAAATATGTGAGTTTTAAAAAGATATATTAATAACATAATTTAATAGTTTTTACTGCATTGCTTTTAAATTTTACAAGCTATTTACTTTATAAGGTATCGGATGTTAAAAGCTCGGGTTGATGGACTATATTTAATTAAATACTATAAAATTCATGTTTATGGGCGTTAACTATGACTGGAGTTCTAACCCCTTGTGTCATAGTTTAACATATGTGTCATATGTTAAGTTCAATTCTTGTCGGGAATAACGTGATAATATGATTTTACAAACAATATTTAACTAAAGGGGGTTAAATAAATATTGAGTGAGATGTTTTAAATTAAAATCAAATATGTTTATTAAATGGCTAAATAAGCTTTAGAAGAAATCATCATTTTAAAATAGAAAACACTGACTTTGAAAAAAAATGTTATAAAATTTAATGCAATAGATGATTGGGAAATTTTTTATATTAACAAATATCTGTTACATAGGTTAAAAAGTAAAAGGTATATTTTGTTGATTGAAGATGTCAATGACCAACTTTTGTTCTTTTTCGACCAACACTCTAACAAAAATTCGAAAGCTAGGGGTCTTTATTTTACGTCTTTTCTTCGATTTTTTTATTATTATAAAAGAGGTTTTACAAATTATAATATTCATTTTGATTCCATAGCAATACAGATAATCCAACAATGATAGATGAAAATGACCTTCTTTATAGTGAGATAAAGAAAATAAATTAATAAAATCCTATTTTGATTTTGCTTAATATTTTATATTTATTTTTACAAAAACAGCACATTATCAGTAGTAGTGGAATTTCCCGCTACATTGCAATTAAGGACTTGTTTAATGTTGATTAAATGTTTGTAGAAAGTTTTAATATAAAATTAAAATTTGTTTTGTATTAAAGAGATCTTATGGTCTGTTGGGTTTCGTGATTAATAAACTTTTTGACTGACAAGTCTGAATCTCTTTCTGGCAGAAATAATTTCTGATATAGTTTAAGTCAAGATTTTCAATATTAATAACTTGAGGGACAGTAATTATTAAAATAAGACGCTTTGGTTGAGTTCAAAATGCAAATTTTAATTGTAAAAGTTAAGAAATTTTAAATATATTTATTAATTTAAACTATAATGCAGCTGCTAATACACTGTTTTGTTACAAATTTAAGTTACATTTTGTATTTTTATTTTAAAATTCCAACGTAATAGATTTCTAGCTTCTATTCAATATATTATTAAAAATGAGCTATAGAGGCAAATGTACGATTTGCAGTTAAAAAAAATTCTTTCTTCAAAATTCAAACTATTGGAAAATTTTGGTTTACAGTATTTTTGAGTGAGAAAACTCACCTAGCCTAATTGTTGATGTTGATTGACATGACTGACAATTTAAAGATATTCTATTAGGGTAATTATCATTTTTATTATTAAACATGCACTTTTAAGTGCAGTTCTTAAACTTGTTTATTTCAGATTTTAATAATATCTAGGGCGTTTACTAAATAAAACATATATAGTGGACTAAGAGTGGTGTGAAATGCCTTCTTTGGACATTATATTATAATTATATTGGTTGGCAATAATATGTTTCTATATCATGAAATATATAGGACACTACCTATATAATATATATTGTAGATGAAATTACTTGATTCACTTCTGTAGACCAATTATTTCAATAATTTAATGAAAGTCATCCCACTTTCCTATTCAAATACATACTATTAATGTACGAGTAAAGCCGAAATTTAAAGTCAGGAAAACTGCATATTATCGTTTGATAAAATTTTAATTATACAAATAGATTTATTAAATATCTTCTATTTCATTCGCTAATGTATTTCATTTGCGTCAATAGCGTATTTCTTTACTATGGGACCGATTTTAATGATTGAGGTGTCAAGTTAGACAGTGTTACTTGCAGTTTTGTTAAAAAATTTCATTTTCCATGAAAACATTTCTTTTGTAATAATTTTATTACTTATTATCGGTATACAGTAACTTGGCGTCTGGACCCGGACCGGCCCCCCTCGCTCCCTTCCTCACCCAGTTGTTTCAGTGATGAGTCACCTACTAGCGTTAACACTGCACTGTTTAACTTTTTTATGAGAGACACAATTTTACATTTTTTTTTTCAGCATAGTTTAAATGTTTAGGAAAATATAAGCAAATTGATACCAAACACGATACAAATATATATCTAAATAGTACGTAAACATGTAAATAATAAGTATGTGATTATGCAAATAGTAGCTGTGTAAAGAGCTTTCTACTGGCGGCTTTTACAAACGGAATATTGTCGTGTTTGGTATCAATTTGCTTATATTTTCCTAAACATTTAAACTATGCTGGAAAAAAATTAAAATTGTGTCCCCCAAAAAATGTTAAACAGTGCAGTGTTAACGCTAGTAGGTGACTTATCACTGAAACAGCTGGGTGAGGAAGGGAGCGACGGGGGGACGGTTCCGGCCGCTAGCAGGTAGCCAAGGGTTCAGACGCCTAGTTACTGTATACAGATAATAATCTGAGTTAAAAAAAACAAGGTAAGGCTCTTACCATCATTTTACCAACATAGAGCAGTTTGTAATGTAATAAAAACAACCAAAATTTGTAGGTTAACATTCACAATTCGATTGGTCGTTATGTTAGGTAGGATGAACTTAGAGACCTCTAGTTTGAGCCATTATTCTTATTTTTAAAGACCTTTAAGATGAGGTATCACTCAATACGGGCTGCTATTTAAAATGCTTGACTTACCCCCAAAATACCCCATTTTGGGGGTAAGGGTTGTAAATTTTGATACTTCAACAAACTCCATTAAACCATATGTGGTTATATTAATTTGTTATAATGTTGTCAATGGCAGTTGCAGAGAATCTTTGATTATAGATTTTACATTGCCAAATACGTAGTTAGTATACGTTTAATCTACATTAGCAATACTTTTTCTTTAAGTTGGAAAACGTGAACTGATGTATATTATAAAACAAAAGTCGTCTTTAAACTGTGGTTGCCATCACTAAAAAAAAAAACCGATTCGGGAATTAACAGTAAAAACAAAATCGGCTGCTATAAAATACATAATTTTTCAAAATCGGTTCTATATATTTCGTTCAAATTTTAGTGAAATGTGAAGACTTAAAACTTGTGTACAAAATCACAAGTCACTTGTGTGTTACGATTCACAAGGTCCCAAATACTATTTACGTAGGCCTACTCGTTTACAACACAATATTGTATAGAATCTAAGACGGATTACATGTTTCATGTTCACGTTTTTACTGACAACTACTAAATTTATATTTCAGCGTAATATAAGTTTATGTCACAAGTAGAGCCAGTTTGACCTTATTTTAATATATAAATCTACTAATTTAATATTTTTAGGGGAAAATAGTGTGTTGAAAATTTTCAACGGACAATATTATATCCAAACTAAAGGAATCCCGATGGGCTCTCCCTTATCGGGAATCTTAGCTGAAACAATCCTCAAGCACTTTGAAAATAACTTCATTCTGGATAAACAAAACAAATTCTGCATAATATATTACTACAGATATGTTGATGATGTAATAATGTTGTTCAGAGGTAGTAACAGACAGATCCAGGAACTAAATACTTACATGAATAAAATACACCCAAACATAAAATATACACATAAAGTTGAACAAAACAATGCAATAAATTATCTGGACCTGACCATTTCAAGACTAGAGGGGAAACATAAATTTTAATGTTTTAGCAAACCTACAAACACAGACCAGACTATTCACACAACATCCAACCATCCGATTACACATAAAATGGCGGCCTACAACCACATGGTCAACAGATTAATATCAATTCCTATGAAAGAATCCGATTACATAGAGGAACTAAACATAATAAAATATATTGCACACCAAAATGATACAAACTGACATAATAGACAATATACTCAAAAAAATGAAACAAAAGAGAAACAGTACTATGAATATAGAAAAACAGGACAAGTTCGTAACAATACAACACAACCCCAAATTCAATAACGCAATAGCTAATATAATCGGACAACAGGGTTACAAAATAGCGTACAAAACCAATTCCAACCTGAACCAAATACTAAGTAGGAACATAACCAATAATCAGGATAAATACACAAATACTGGTGTATATAGATTGAACTGTGGTTCATGTAATAAATTTTACGTGGGACAGACAGGGCCACGATATAAAGAACATATTCAAGCGCTAAAACACCCTGAAAAATCCAAGTTTGCGGAGCACTTGATATATAGCGAATATAAATATGATAACATGGAAATAAACATGTAAATATTACAAAATTGTAAAAAGGACCCTTTAATTGCGAATATAAATATGATAACATGGAAATAAACATGTAAATATTACAAAATTGTAAAAAGGACAACTATATGAACAGCATGGAAGAATACCAAATTTATCGCGGCGAGTTGCAGAACCCTGATGGATTGTTGAATGATAAAAAAAGGTTTGAGGCAACCCCTATCTTCGAGCTGATAAACAGATTGACTACCATACGTACATAACCAACGCATAGTATACTATGTAGTGCCGGCGCGGTGACATTGATGTAAAATAAAATATTGTGTTTCTTGTGCGTGAATGTTATGTGGATACTTGTATTTTGTGTTGAATATTTTAACTAAGTGTTATCACCCGACGATGGACGATAATGTCCGAAACACGTGTAGTGTAATGAGATATATGACAATATAAACTGAAAAAAGAACTAATCAAGGATTGCTGGCGGTAAGTCAAAGTTAACAGATAGTTATTCAAGCATATCCGGTGCTCTAGACTATCAATATTATGTGAGAAAGTTTGTGCAATGTTCTTGTGTCGTTTATTTGAAAATAAATTGAAACCTGTACTTCCAAAATAGTTTTGATCTCGTATAAACCAAACGAAATACATGTTATTGCTGTTAATACCGTATAACATGCATTTGTATTCCAAAACATAATTAATTTGACATGTAATTACCATAAGCAAACCTAACAAGGTCTAAAGAGGAATTCAAATATATCCAACCAGTGTTACCACAGTTACGTATAATAATAACAAATAGTAAAATCTGACAGTTGTACGTAGCCACAACGAGACATTGGACAGGTTATATTGCATAGCGTCCACACCATGTCACCTACCAACTGTTGAAAAACTGACTAGCCATCAGAGTGTCAGTTAGGAAGCAGACGCTGAAGAAGCATTTCAGCATAAATCTATTAATATTATTATTAACCATAGTAAGGCACGAGTTTTGTTTTGTTTTAAGTTAGTATTAAGAGAATTATGTGATGTGCCAAAAAATCAATATAAAGTTTTTAATACAAATAAACTTATTTTGGCATGATGTCGTTGTATGTGCAGTGCTCCAAATCTTAAACTTGTGAACCGATTTTAGTCAAATTTAATATGTAGGTAGTTGTCTTTAAGGAAAGATTATTTTAGCAATTAACTAAACAATCAACTTTGTCCTTTTAATCTACTACTTCAATCATTTCTGATAGATTAACATAAAATATAAGAAAAGTAATACAACAATCTCTACTTGCTTCGCTCGGCACTGATGGAAAGAAGCTGTCAGGATCCTTCACTCGTGTTGGAGCAGATCTTCTAACTATATTACATTTTAACAATAACTTTGTTCATTTTCTTAAAGAGGCGGGATTAAAGTGCGGGATTGATATCTGAACTTCCTTATCTAAAGTTGAATAACACAAGAAATATAAATACAAACTCTATTTTTCCGATTTTTAATAGGGTTCTATAATAAATACACTAATATGTTTCCATACACTTCGTACACTGCGTGTATAAAAAGCCTATTTTTCATATTTATTCATAAAATATTGATTTTGATATTCTTTAAGGCTAAACGAGAGGGGGTTTTTTTTTAATTGTTACCTCTACTAAAGTCTATAGAATGTTGTAAATTTAGTTACAGGAGAAGTTTGATAACAATAGTGGGCCTTTATTTTTATTCATTGCATTGTATAATTCATATTGCCTTAGCTCAAATGACTAAGTGTCATATTTAAAAACATTTCTTAGGACTTACTTAAGAAACCTTAGACCCCTAGGAATACTTGGCTATTCATTTACGTTAACGTATCCCTTAACCAAAACCACATTTTTGTACAGCCCTTAACATTTACTTTCCATTGACAAGTTATCCATTATAAAATATCGATTTATTTATATAAAGTCTTAAATATCAATAACACCATCATGGGAGTGCAAGTTATGGTCGTTAATCCCTAAACAGCTGTAACCTGACGTGTCTTAGTACGTTTTGATTTGTTTTTAATTGTTTTACAAAGAATTCAAGGAGAAAGATTGGTGAATGACATCATTTTGTAATCTAGAAAAAGATTAAAACATGGATTGAGAATTAAAGCAGACAGTGCAATTTTGAATGAATAAAATAACACGCGGTCAAATACCGTTTATTATACCTTTTGCTCTAATTGAATACCATACTATAAAAATGTTCTAATTTTTGTAATTTTGTTTTTCCGCAGGCAATATTATTTTATATTATCTGCAATATTTATATTTTCTGTTACTGTTATATTATGAAACTTCAAAATTAACGGAACTATACGAATGATATTATTATATAGATTTGATCTTCATATAAAAAATCATTGTATTTTCGGCATAAATAATAGATTTCCTAGAAAATCGTCTTGAACTACGCCTACCGACCAAAGAATTCCTTACCAATTTCTCTACCTTAATAAAGGTATATTAAATCGAAAGATCCTTAAAGAATGAAACCTTAAACTGAGGAATGATCATAAATACGGCTCTGAGTTGTACAAAATGAATGAATAATAAATAAAAACAAGTAAAAACCCCCGTAAACTTTGACATGCGAAATATGAGGTCAATGTAATAAGTTTAATAAAAACGATGTAATAAATATGAAACCGTTTTACTAAAAGCAATGAATAACAGAGATATTGTTTGCAAAATAAATTTATTTGACAGGAGTGATATTATTGCTTCTCCTGGCCAACTGTCCAAACATTTTCTGTTATATTCAGAGGGAATTTATAAAATAAGTTTTAGTATAACTAATTATTGTTGAGTAGCAGTTGTATTAGTTTATATGTGTAGCTCTATGTTCTTTTAATTGCAAAACAAGAAACAACTAAATTGATTATCTTTCAAAAAATATTTGTTTAATAAAATTACATTAAAATTTTAAAATAGCATTGCGTATGGATATGAGGTACTCTTCCTGCAAAGTTATCTTTTTACATACCCAGTTAAAATACTCGGACAAAATCCTCGTAACTAGGAACAAGGAGGAGGTAAAGTGCGAGTATCCTCGGACAACGATATTCGTTAGTGTTGTGTCAATTCGAAATAAAATGCTAGGTGTTTCTAATTTGTTTATAATTAGTTTGTAAGCTGATTTTTCACTACACATTAATTAAACATTACGATTTTGAGTTATAATGATTTATATTCGTTAACAAGTTCGATTTAAAATAACAATAATATTCATTAATTTCCAAATGTTGAATGGTATACCGCTCATGATGGATATATCTTCGATTGCTGATCTATTGCATTCTACCTAACGTCAACAAATCGGTGTTTTTCATTCAGTCAGAAGGTAAATTGTATCTTGAGCTTTTCTTAATATTTCAAACAAACATAGATACAGATATTAAACTTTTATTCCAAAAATTTAAAGCCAAGTAAAACAGATACGCAATTGCAAAAAAATGTAATAAAGTGAATAAAACTCTTCTTCATTGTTACTGTATAATAGTATTGATTACGATAAAATTAAATTGATTTAATAATAATTGTAAAGAATCAGTTGTTATTAAATTGAACAAATTTTTAGTTAGTAATTTTTGAATTTGTTTAAACTTATAAGTTACAATAACTTCTCGTAGGTTTGACGTATTATTTATCCACTATACGAAGTATAGAGTAGTTTTAGTAATCAATACACGTCCTTCATTGTAATACAATTAAGTACTTTTTTTAAAAACAGTAAAAATATTTTTACTGTTTTAATTAATTTACACTTTCTTAATTTTGATTTAAATAACTGTTATAGATAATTATCTGAGGATGAACAAGAAATCAAAAACATTTCACAACCTCTCATTGATAAAACCTATACAACGTAGTCTTATATATGACCTAAAACATTGAAAGCATCAGGATCACAAAATTTGTTGAAATGGCTCGAATCAAACAGAAAGCTCGAAAATCTACCAGCAACAAATCGCCCAGGATGCAGCTGGCCACCAAGGTGGCTCGGAAAAGCGCAAACGCCACGGGAGGAGTCAAGAAACCCCATCGTTACAGGCCCTGCGCAGTCGCTCTCCGAGATATCCGTCGTTATCAGAAGAGTACGGAACTTTTGATCCACAAGCTCCCCTTCCAGAGGCTCGTTCGTGAGATAGCTCAGAACTTCATGACCGATTTTAGGTTCCAAACTTCCGCCGTCGTGGCTCTTCAGGAAGCAAGCGAAGCCTATTTGGTCGATCTTTTCGAGGATACCAACTTGTGCTCCATCCACGCCAAGCGGGTGACCATCATGCCCAAAGACCTTCAGCTGGCCAGACGCATCCGCGGCGAGTGAGCTTAACTCCGTATAAAAAAAAAAAAAAAAAAAAAAAAAAAAAAAAAAAATCATTTACAATCATAATAATTACAGATTATGTTGGAACTTAAGTATTTTAAATCAATTCAATATAAATCTATATCTCTATTAGTTTGAGTGGTGTAATTATTAACATTTTACATCCAGTGATTGTTAAATCAAAGTTATAAAATCTTTTAGAAGATATTATTTCTAATAAATGTTGACATTAACTATTCTTAAGTAAAATACTATGTTGTTTTGTTGAAATTTACATCTATAAACATGTGATTACTATGCTATTCAATGTACAGGGAATTTTCATACATTGTGTATTTTATAAATTACATTTCATGTAAAACTTGCATCATCATATCGCTTACATTCCGTTTTAACAATAGTTCGTTTAAGAAATCGCTTGAAATCGTTACAATTAATATCATAAATATTTCTATTAAATTGAAATTTTGTTTATCGTGTTTCGACCAACAATTGTAAACATGACAGAAACGTTTGAACTTAATGTAGCAGCTCTCAAAAGAAAGCTTAGCTCTTCCGCTAAAGAAATTCTATACATTAATGACAAAGGTAAATCTGCTGTTAAAGATAGTAAACATATCCCCCAGGTTAAAGGTATGTTTCAGGCCCTTGAAAAATATTATTGTAAATTTGAGGCCGCTTGGGACAAGCTCGTTGATGTTTATGAAGGAGCAGGCAAGTGTAGTGATTTTCCCTCTGAAGCTGATAAGAAACTAAAGGGCATTGTTCGAGATTATTACTACGAGGCTAATTCGAATCACATTGTAGTCACGTCTCTTTCTTCTACGTCATCATCAGCACAATCAAATGTAACTCTTTGCGAATTTCGCCCAGCTCAAAACCTCCCGAAAATAATATTACCTCGGTTTGATAGTCACACTAAATTTGTGATTTGTTGTTTTTCAAAGTTTATAGTTTTTGGCCCTGAAAAGGGCCTTTTGTTCTCGGGTAAGCAAATGAGACTAGAAGATTAACTCCCGAATCCGTACAGAGTTCTGCCATGTCGCTTGAGAGCGTAGATTACGTCCATAGCGGTGACAGTTTTCCTATTGGCATGATCGGTGTAAGTGACTGTGTCCCTGATGACGTTCTTGATGGCAGCATTCACAATATCAGCTGTCGGCGGATGAGCGGGCTTCCCCTTCGGTTTCTTGATAGCAGCGGCCTTAGCTTTTTTAGAGCTTACATCTGGAGCAGCAAGAGCGTTTGTTGCAGTATCAGCCATGATCGGTTTTAGTTTGGTTAAGATTTTGATCCCACCTCTTTTTGTACAACCTGTAGAACCTTATAGAGAACGGTCGTATTTCTGACTAGATATTATTTCATTTTAGGTCAGTAGGGTTTATGGTCCGTTTATATTGCTAATTTCTCCAAAATCTCGACAGTTTCTACTATTTTCGTTAGACCAGATTGTTTAAAGAAAGTATTGCTTCATTTAAATCTCCTACCTTACGCTCGAAACAGTTATTCAGCCGAGATACAGCTCGGCGAAATCGCACACCGTTTTGACTATAAATTCTGACATGGCCGGGCCAGCGACACGAACGTATTTTTGTTTGACAATTTTCGGAGTGTTCGGCATTGCCGGACAACAAGTAATAAACCTTTTATATTGAAACAATATGTATGCTCCGACCCTCATTTTTGTATTCATTTTATTGTGGTTGGGCTTCGTAATCCGTCGGAAACTTTGGTTGATTCGACACTGTTATTAATAATATCTTGTGTTAGTTTTTCATTTCCTATCACATCTCTCTTAGCCAACTCTTGTTACAGAGTGATTTTTATATCAAAACACTGTAAAATGAACCAAAATAGAAATTGTAAAATTTAATTTTGCAAGGCAATATAATTTTATACATTTAAAATTACAGATTTAAAGATACCTTTACAAAGGATGGTCAATTGTATCCCATTTTGTGACAGACAAATCAACTCGACAACATATGTTTGCAGATACGCAATTCAGTACATAGTGCAACGAATTTCTAGTTTTATAAATCTTACAGCGTTGTAGAATTATGAAATCCAGTAAAGCCGAGTCAAAGACATGAGCGAGGCGAGTAATGTATCCAAACATCTCTGAGACTAAATAGGGCTTCCCGACATCAAGAGAGTTTATGCGCAATTACGAGATCCATAAATCCTGTGTACTAATTGTTTTAAAAACAAATTTAATAGATTATAAAAACTGGATAAGAGTAGATGTTGTCGGTGCGGCAACCAAGAGACTTCGCTTCTTGTGACCTTCTTATTTTGTATTTAGATTAAAAAGAAAGTTGCCTTTTACAAAGTTTTATGTTGTTCTTTCTTTTTAGGCGATGATGAACGGCAGAGTTTTTGCTTTTAAACATTAAGAAAAAAATCTACTAATTTTGGAGTTGATAAATTCAAAACCAACTAAGATTGATATCTTTTAAAAGATTTTGATTAACTTAATTTTTTGATATTTGTTTTCCCAATTATACTTACGTACGCTCCAAGTTTTTCTTGATCCAGCAGATGATTTAATGATAATAAGAACAATGTTGGGGTTAAACAATTAAATGTTTTGTTCACTCAAAAATAACATTTATGTAGCCTATCGGCAAAAAGTACATGTCAGTCTTTAGATACTAGGAAATCAGTTTTACTTTGTGTATAAATTTAAGAAATAAATGTTTAACGCCAGTATTTAAGTGATATTAAATAGTAATATTACCTGTTTCCCGTCAGTGACTTATTTGTTCATCTTCCTTAGACGCGTTTCGGGATCGTGATCCCATCATCAGTATTATTCATTTGTCATATTGTAATAATAGAACAAAAAACAATTTCACACAAAAGATGATTAAATAACACGTGAAGTATTTTTTTTAAAACATGTGCTCAGTTAAGGAGATCATGATCCACAGAAAATTATCTCTTCTTATTTCTGTTATCAAATGAACTTTCATCTTTGTCATTACAATAATATTTGATGGCTGTCTCATAAAGGTAATTTGAGTGAAAAGAAGGTTGTTCATTAATTATTTCATCTGGTTTCTGTTCTTCTACTGCACTCATAATACGTTATTTTTTACAGATATGTAAAGGTGTTAAATTGTTATCAATATTCGTATTTGACTGCTTAAAACAAATAAAATGTTCTGCGTACTACATTATATTAATATTTTTATGCAACGATCGATATTGTTAAAAATTAATATTAAAATACTTCAACTATCGATTAATCGCGAAAATCCGAATCTATGACCCCAGATTATTTTTTCTGTGTGGCTATATATAAGCACTCAGTAAACCACAAATTCTACAACAATGCAAGATTTATAAAAACACTACAAATTCAACCCTATGTACTGAATTGCGTATCTGCAAACATACGTCGTCCAGTTGATGTGTGTCTGTCATAATAAAATGGAGTAAAATTCAGCATCCTTTGTAAAGATATCATTAAATCTGTTATAATAATAATAATAATAATAAGATATAAAATAATATTACATTGAATAATTAAATTACAGTATACTATTTCTCTTAACGTTCATTTTTCAGTGCTCAGAAATAAAAAAATGAATAATTTTAAAAGAGTAAAACTAACCCAAAACATTATGATAAAAGTGTAGAATTAAGCATTGTTCACATTACCAACCCAAGCTCAATGGAGTGAACACATTGATGAGAGTCGTACAACGGGTGTATATATATATTGTTTAAATATTAAAGGTTAATGATTGTTGTACAACAATGCCGAACACTCCTAAAATTATCTAACAAATATTGTTAATTGAATCCACTGTTCAATTTTTTAGATAAAATATAAGACTTTGTAGTATGGATTTTATCATTGAGAGCTTATGATATGTTTTTGTTTTTTGTACATCTCCAATATATATATATATATATATATATATATATATATATATATATATATATATTGTACCACCTTTTTACAAGGCCAAATAGTGAAATCATAAATAAATGTAAACTTGCCCAACTCTTCATCTTTTAAATATATTTTAGGAAATTATCTTGTTGTTTCTTAATATTAAAAAAATATCCTGGTATTCCAGTTTTTCAAGCAACAAGTTTTAATAGTTTGTAACAACTTGTGGGTTGATAGTGTATTATCCGTACCAAATGTTGAATGGTATACCGCTCATGATGGATATATCTTCGATTGCTGATCTATTGCATTCTACCTAACGCCAACAAATCGGTGTTTTTCATTCAGTTAGGTAAATTGTATCTTGAACTTTTCTTAATATTTCAAACAAACATAGATACAGATATTAAACTTTTATTCCAAAAATTTAAAGCCAAGTAAAACTGATTTGCTAGTTTCTACAGCCAGACGTGGTTCTTTATACCATTATTTAAAAAAATCTTTTGGATCAACAAAAATGTTGGAAGATAGGTAATTGTAATTAATTGTGAAAAGTATTTACAAAAATTAACACCATTTGAATTTTGTAAAAGATATCAATCCAATTAAGTTTTGAATTTATCAACTCTAATATTATTAGATTTTTTCTTATTATTTATTAGAAAAACTATTTTGGAAATCACCCTCTTACAAAAAAAGGAAAGAAAACCATAAAAAAATGACTCCCTCTTTCTTGAATAGTTTATTGTGTCAAGGTCACAAGTGATCTAAACCGAGACCACGTTTAAAAAGATCCAGCAACGACCCTCTGGATTGCCACGTCAGTATTAACTATCTTAAGACTCTGAGGGTCACAAGAAGCGAAGTCTCTTGGTTGCCGCACCGACAACATCTACTCTTATCCAGTTTTTATAATCTATTAAATTTGTTTTTAAAACAATTAGTACACAGGATTTATGGATCTCGTAATTGCGCATAAACTCTCTTGATGTCGGGAAGCCCTATTTAGTCTCAGAGATGTTTGGATACATTACTCGCCTCGCTCATGTCTTTGACTCGGCTTTACTGGATTTCATAATTCTACAACGCTGTAAGATTTATAAAACTAGAAATTCGTTGCACTATGTACTGAATTGCGTATCTGCAAACATATGTTGTCGAGTTGATTTGTCTGTCACAAAATGGAATACAATTGACCATCCTTTGTAAAGGTATCTTTAAATCTGTAATTTTAAATGTATAAAATTATATTGCCTTGCAAAATTAAATTTTACAATTTCTATTTTGGTTCATTTTACAGTGTTTTGATATAAAAATCACTCTGTAACAAGAGTTGGCTAAGTGAGATGTGATAGGAAATGAAAAACTAACACAAGATATTATTAATAACAGTGTCGAATCAACCAAAGTTTCCGACGGATTACGAAGCCCAACCACAATAAAATGAATACAAAAATGAGGGTCGGAGCATACATATTGTTTCAATATAAAAGGTTTATTACTTGTTGTCCGGCAATGCCGAACACTCCGAAAATTGTCAAACAAAAATACGTTCGTGTCGCTGGCCCGGCCATGTCAGAATTTATAGTCAAAACGGTGTGCGATTTCGCCGAGCTGTATCTCGGCTGAATAACTGTTTCGAGCGTAAGGTAGGAGATTTAAATGAAGCAATACTTTCTTTAAACAATCTGGTCTAACGAAAATAGTAGAAACTGTCGAGATTTTGGAGAAATTAGCAATATAAACGGACCATAAACCCTACTGACCTAAAATGAAATAATATCTAGTCAGAAATACGACCGTTCTCTATAAGGTTCTACAGGTTGTACAAAAAGAGGTGGGATCAAAATCTTAACCAAACTAAAACCGATCATGGCTGATACTGCAACAAACGCTCTTGCTGCTCCAGATGTAAGCTCTAAAAAAGCTAAGGCCGCTGCTATCAAGAAACCGAAGGGGAAGCCCGCTCATCCGCCGACAGCTGATATTGTGAATGCTGCCATCAAGAACGTCATCAGGGACACAGTCACTTACACCGAGCATGCCAATAGGAAAACTGTCACCGCTATGGACGTAGTCTACGCTCTCAAGCGACATGGCAGAACTCTGTACGGATTCGGGAGTTAATCTTCTAGTCTCATTTGCTTACCCGAGAACAAAAGGCCCTTTTCAGGGCCAAAAACTATAAACTTTGAAAAACAACAAATCACAAATTTAATGTGACTATCAAACCGAGGTAATATTATTTTCGGGAGGTTTAGAGCTGGGCGAAATTCGCAAAGAGTTACACTTGATTGTGCTGATGATGACGTAGAAGAAAGAGACGTGACTACAATGTGATTCGAATTAGCCTCGTAGTAATAATCTCGAACAGTGCCCTTTAGTTTCTTATCAGCTTCAGAGGGAAAATCACTACACTTGCCTGCTCCTTCATAAACATCAACGAGCTCGTCCCAAGCGGCCTCAAATTTACAATAATATTTTTCAAGGGCCTGAAACATACCTTTAACCTGGGGGATATGTTTACTATCTTTAACAGCAGATTTACCTTTGTCATTAATGTATAGAATTTCTTTAGCGGAAGAGCTAAGCTTTCTTTTGAGAGATGCTACATTAAGTTCAAACGTTTCTGTCATGTTTACAATTGTTGGTCGAAACACGATAAACAAAATTTCAATTTAATAGAAATATTTATGATATTAATTGTAACGATTTCAAGCGATTTCTTAAACGAACTATTGTTAAAACGGAATGTAAGCGATATGATGATGCAAGTTTTACATGAAATGTAATTTATAAAATACACAATGTATTGAAAATTCCCTGTACATTGAATAGCATAGTAATCACATGTTTATAGATGTAAATTTCAACAAAACAACATAGTATTTTACTTAAGAATAGTTAATGTCAACATTTATTAGAAATAATATCTTCTAAAAGATTTTATAACTTTGATTTAACAATCAGTGGATGTAAAATGTTAATAATTACACCACTCAAACTAATAGAGATATAGATTTATATTGAATTGATTTAAAATACTTAAGTTCCAACATAATCTGTAATTATTATGATTGTAAATGGTATTTTTTTTTTTTTTTTTTTTTTTTTATACGGAGTTAACAAACTGTAGAGTAAATTTCGTAATCATTAAGAATTCCAACCTCTGTTTTTGACTGACCTTCTTGTTTCATGGCTTCAAAAAACAGGAAAAGTTATTTTCGACTGTCATCCGTACGTCGTCACCTATATGCACGACAACGACACAAACTTAAACTCTACTGGATTAGGCTCCTGATCTACCGATATAATGTCTAAGAAACTGTTTGTACTATCTACGAAGGGTTTGTTAAGGCTAAACATCCCAGGATTAGGTACAAATTCTGCCACCACGGCGCAGCACCAAAATGGAGTCATTTTGTATTAATGTTTATTGGTGGAATTTTCGTCCGATTTTTATTTGAAAAACTGATTTGTAAACAGAATAATATTACAATTTACGCTAACTAAGCCTAATTTTAATTAAGTTATTGGTTAAAAAAATAATAATAAGATCTTCATGTTAAAAAAAGAAATATGCAAATCGCAGGTAGTCATTTTGTAGAGAATAATTTTTAATTAATTTTACACTTTTAATATTTAAAATCGCCCGAGTGGTTCAATCGGTATCATGTTTTATACATTTAAAATAATTCCTCTTAGGGGTATGAGGGCACGGGAGACACGAAACACTTGCAGGGCCGAGGTGACTCACTGTGGCACACCCCCCCCCCACCCACCACGTCGCTAGTCTTACAATCTTTGTGCTGGATGACTACTTTCCCGCCCTTCCACTCATGTGCTCTCGGTTATTAGTTACCGTGATTCTTCTTAGGGATTTGTTTCGTCGTCTGTTTATAATTTTTATTGGGAACGTTATTTTGTTAAACTTTTATGTTCTCCATGGATTGCCGAGGAACAACCAAATCTAAACATCCTGAACATCCATGACGCTATCCGTTAATTTGTTTAATATGAAATATATACAACAGAAAGGCGTGAATTTATATAACTACACTTTCGGTTCTTGATTTGTTTCTTTTCTTATTAGCAATAATTAATTAAACAATATTGTACAAATATAGAAACCGCTAATAATTTCAAACAATTTGTCAGAACAATTAAAACTAATGTCTTTATTATCGCACCAAAATCGCCTCTGTCATAAAAAAATAACTGTTGCAAAAACCTTCTCTCTTATCCATCTCAAAACACACCTATGAGAATAGAATGTTGTCTCAAAACAAAAATAATAAATTGTAGTTTGACCAGATTTTCCTTTTCATATGATATATTTTATCATAAACCAAACTACAGGTTTATAGAGTTGTATAACTGTCAAAAAATAGGGGAAAAAATAATAATATGATTAAAATTCCGGAGTAGTTATAGAGAAAAATTAATTTGGAAATTTCATTTTATGGATTACAAAAATCACTTAAAAAGGAAACAAGTAAATTTTATTATTCCAGAAACTACTGCTAATTATAATTGCTTCCCACTGTATCCATTTGGCTGCAATATGGAATATATTATTGGGGTGGAATGAAGACTTATATCAACCCAAAACCAATTTTTATAAGCGTGAATCATCCTTTCCTTAAAAAATAAAAGAACACTAAGACATACAAGAATAAAAGTAAAAAGTGAATTTGAGGTTTGTGTATATAGTGTAAAGAGATTACATTATACAGTATTTACTATACGTATGAATGTGTGTTTCTTTTCACTTCATTTTTTTAGTGACATTGACAGATACAAAATCTGTATTGGTCATAGTCCAAAAACTACACAGACAATAAAAGTAATACAACTAAGATATCACGAAATTAATTTACGGAAATACATAATATTTGATTAAAAATCGACATTAACATCCAACACGATACACATACACTAAAAACTTAACATAACAAAAACCTAGACCGTACTGAGAGAAATAAGAATTTTTCAGAAATTACCACTTATAGCTACTGAACAAAAGTTGTCGTAGGCTGTTTATAAAATTGTAATTATTTGGTTCTACTCATATAAACTCAGGAAGTTTGTTACAAAGAGCAACCCTAACCTAGATGGAAAGCTCTTCATAAACGTTAAACTTATTCGGCCGATAACTTAACAAATTTGCTCATCTTGTATTGTGAGAAGCAAACTTACAAAATAGATTAGATTATATCTATAGTAAAATTCAAGTCAGAGTGAGGCAGAAACCCAGTCAACAGCACTAATCGCCTACCCTTGGCGTCTATTGTGCGACACGGCCGCGTTAAGTAGCCACCGGCCGGAGCCAATGAATCATAACTAATGACTCCAGTAACGATATGCAACTTTTCCTCCTTCATGAAATTCAGAAAAACAAATAATAACACATGTTACATTGCAATTTTCCCATTAATTTGATATCAAATTTCAAAGGAATCGGTCATCTGTGACAAACACAGAGTGATTAGTGAAGTTATAAATGTATCACTCTGTGTTTGTCACAGATGACCGATTCCTTTGAAATTTGATATCAAATTAATCGGAAAATTGCAATTTAACACGTGTTATCATTTGTTTTTCTGAATTTCATGAAGGAGGAAAAGTTGCATATCGTTACTGGAGTCATTAGTTATGATTCACTGGCTCCGGCCGGTGGCTACTTAACGCACAAAAGACACCAAGGGTAGGCGATTAGTGAGGTCGACTGGGTTTCCGCCTCACTCTGACTTGAATTTTACTATAGTCGAATAATACACAACTGTTTGGTAAATTTAAAAAATCGGGAATTTTAAAATTTGTAAATTCTTGAAACGTTCTTTGGATGATTACAATAACTCGAATAGCTCTTTTTTACAAACGTACCACGATCTGAAGAGTTACCCTGTATAATTGTGGATAAATGAGTTCATGAGGAATATACTTTGTCATCCATACAGCGTCAATATGGATGCTCATTTCAGACTCCTGTCAATAACAAGACATAATAATTAGTTACCGTTTACCTCATTAATAACATCATCCCCTAACATTATATTTGAAGTTACCTGATATTTACTCTGTATTAACAATGACTACATAAATACTATAAGACACGACATTGCCATGTTAAAAATTCTACGCTTATTCTTGAGTTGCCCATTACCCGCTAGGGTGTGGAGCTGTCGCTCTGCTATAGAATCTGAAGTTGACGTGACTGGCGCTAGGTGGCTCTACGGTCAAACAATGTTTCAGTTGCTTTGCGACGTTAAGTAAATAAATAATAATCTAACCTACTGCACTGGTCATTTCTCTGCGCCCGGACTCGTCACTACTAACAGCACAAAACATCCGCTTTTGCTGAAAACATTTTCTAAATACTCATACTATCATGCAATTATTCTAGTTAAAAGAACAAAAACGTTAAAATAATACTTTCCCCAAGACGATCGTAATTATGAGTAAAATATCCATGTGATCTTATACATTTTTAAAATCTTTAAAAAAAAATTGTTACGGAAACACTGGTCGTTTATAGTTTTAGAAATATTTTGAAATATATTGAAAATATTGTAATGAAATATTTTATAAACCTTTTCTCAACATTTTTCTAATATACGCCGGAAAATATTTTTTAAGAAGTTAAAAACATATTTGATTTTGGTTTATGGGAAAATGTTTTGCAATACTGTTTAATGCTTCGAAAATATTAATAAAATATTGTTTGGATACTATTGAAAACGTTTATAAAAAATGTTTTAATAATATTTGTTACAATATTTTACAAAAGAGATTTGAAAACTTTGTTTACATACTTAACAACATAAAATAACAACCTTAAGAAAAGCTTGATAAATTTATGGGGGGGGGGAAGTAAAGACAATTTATAAAGTCACCGTAGAATTAAAACATAGTAAAATTTTAAAATATATTCTTACATAAAAATATGACAAGAAATAACATCATAGGACTAAGAAAATTATTTAAATTGTAAAAATCATAAATATTACAGAAAAATTCATTTGTAGTCAAAATAATAAAATAAAAACCTTAATAATAGCTTGATAAATTTGTGAAAAAAAGTGAAACTAATAACTAAATACAAATTTATAAAGTCAACATAGAACTAAAATATCGCAAAATTATAAAATATATTATTACATAAAAATATGACAAGAAATAACATCATAGGACTAAGCAGTAAGAATATTTGTGTTCAATTTTCTAAGTTTTTTTTTCTAACTGCTGCCCTGTCGTTATCTGTTTCTGGCTATAAAACAATTTGGCAGGATAAAAATAAACGTTTATAATTGTTGGTAATAAATAATTAAATTACATTCTCAAAACGTATTATTCTATTATGTTAGCCATTATATACTTGCAACATACAATGAATAATGGGATGTAATATTACATTAACCCTTAACTGGTACCACTAGTTTTTCAAACGCAAATGATAAAATGGGTGAAAACGCAATTATGACTGATTTCACAATCAAAAACATGTTTGCATAACAAATTTTACAACTCATGTTTAAAATTTTCAAACAACTCACAAAGTAGATATAAACGTTTACACTGACCAAACACTCCTTACTTCACTACATCAACATTGAAATAAAGCAAAAAAACCTAAAAACAGATAGAAGAAAAGCAGTTAACAGAAAAGCATTAGCAGCTTCAATTTAACACCTCACGACATTGTTACAGTAAGATGTGGGTATGGTATTGGGGTTTCCCACTATCCTTTCCTTTTTTAACAAATCATAAATTAATTTGTTTTCAAACGATAATTTTACACACAACAGATTAAGAAATACGATAACGGAAGTAATTTTAAAAAAATTATACTAGGCCTAATTATTTTGAGCTCAATTTTTCAAGTTTATTATTATAACCAATGTAGGCATTTTCACATTATTATAACCAATGTAGGCCATCGCAAAATCACTAAACCGCCCGATTCCGTGGCCCCAACTATAGACAAGTCGCGACAAAAACATATTTTTGTCAGACAAAAACATATACAGAAAAGTCGCGGGAAAAATAATTTTACAGATTTGTGTTCACAAGTGAATTACTAAAATTTTGTACATCTTGAAAATAATTATAAAAATTATTCTGCTATGTTATATAACTTTGTTAATCAAAAAGTTTTGTAACGGTAAGACATATTTTTGTGTTCATGGCTTTCTTTCCCCAAAATATATTACTATACCATTTTTTTCAAGCTTATAGTTCATAACGCTGCTTCTTTTTGTATGATGTGGTATATTTGAAATTAATTTTAAAGTAAGGATTTTTTTAAAATTTTTATATATTTTTTATATTTCTATTTAGACTAAATTACTAAACTTTTAAATATCTTTTAAAAAATTATAAAAATGTTGTATTATTTTTTAAGTACCCATAAACATTGACAATTTTTGAGAAATTTAGATTTTTTCAGTTTTTAGGGGTTTTGGGGGAGGCCATAAACCCCTAAAATATAAATATAAACTAACGTCTGGAATTGTGGTGAAATTGTCAATTAAATATTGGTTTTCAATTGAATAGATACAAAATTTCATCTGAATCTGAAGCTGGATATTTCTGACACACACAGACATACATAACCGTTAAACCAATTTTTTGTATTCAGAGAGTAAGAAAACGATTTTTTTATTTTTTTTAAAAAGGCATACTATACATACATGTAGAGGGATGCATCAAAACCATGTCTGTGCATTAGGCCTATAAATACTAAATTATATGTGCAAATTAAAAATTATCTTATCAAAATAAAAACATGTACAAGCTCAAGACTATAGAAATAATAATAAACCTCCAATCTACACAGCTTTGGGCGAAGCCGGGTAAAACAACTAGTAAGACGGAAGTAAGTGAGAAGGTTTGTGAAAGAGAGAGGTCAACAGTTGTACAGTCTCAACCAAGTGGGATGCGTACAGTCAAGCACCTGCTGCTAGCGCTTTCTGATAGCTGTGAGTCAAACTTGTGATGAACAGCACCCGTAAAGCGTAGACTATTTCCCTATCCTATGTCGTGTCTTATAGTATTTATGTAGTCATTGGTATTAAGCCCATATACATGAGACAATTAGTTTGCAATAAGTACTGATTTGGCTCAAGTCGTGTTGAAATAAATTATCTTTATTTAAATACTAATATATACAATGAATAAAACAAGCCAAATAACATGATTAGAATTACATAAATAACGAGTATACCACATCTCCACTAAATATCTTACCTACTTCCAAAGAGGTATTGTTTATTTTTTTAAAGAACAATATTGTTTATATAAACATTTTCTAATTTTTAGCTCTAGAATTTGCCTCGAAATATTGCCGTGCAATTCAGAATTCCCTTTGTATAAACTATGAAAGCATATAAGCTACCTTGTCAATTATAATGCTTGTAATTTAAGTTAAGGTTATTATTCGAGAACAAAATTTGGCCTAGAGATGTTTAATAATATATTCATCGATGAAGGGAGTCGAGTAAAGTTTGAAAACAAAGTTTATGTTGCCAGTTTTGTTAACTTTATTCCTCTGATTGACGTGTATTTATGCAAAACAATTGTTGAATTGTCATGTATCTACGCTAAAATATCATTGGTCAATCGATATTTATTACAGTTACTTCAACAATGACTGACTGCTATGATAAATATGTTTAATACCCTATTTGCAGGTACAAAATTCGACCACTTTCCCTGACCACTCTTAAGACCGCTCTCAAAACTTCCCCCCCCTCATTCATTGCCTTCCCACTAACCCAAACATAACAATCTCTCACTACCTCGGCTACAATGTACAATCACTTCCCCCCTCCTTCAATGCCTTCCCACTAACCCAACCATAACAATCTCTCACTACCTCGGCTACAATGTACAATCACTTCCCCCCTCCTTCAATACCTTCCCACTAACCCAACCATAACAATCTCTCACTACCTCGGCTACAATGTACAATCACTTCCCCCCTCCTTCAATGCCTTCCCACTAACCCAACCATAACAATCTCTCACTACCTCGGCTACAGTGTTTAATCACTTCCCCCCTCCTTCAATGCCTTCCCACTAACCCAACCATAACAATCTCTCGCTACCTCGGCTACAGTGTTCAATCACTTCCCCCCTCCTTCAATGCCTTCCCACTAACCCAACCATAACAATCTCTCACTACCTCGGCTACAATGTACAATCACTTCCCCCCTCCTTCAATGCCTTCCCACTAACCCAACCATAACAATCTCTCACTACCTCGGCTACAATGTACAATCACTTCCCCCCCTCCTTCAATGCCTTCCCACTAACCCAACCATAACAATCTCTCACTACCTCGGCTAGAGTGTTCAATCACTTCCCCCCTCCTTCAATGCCTTCCCACTAACCCAACCATAACAATCTCTCACTACCTCGGCTACAATGTACAATCACTTCCCCCCC
This sequence comes from Aphrophora alni, assembly GCA_963513935.1. Lineage (NCBI taxonomy): Eukaryota > Metazoa > Arthropoda > Insecta > Hemiptera > Aphrophoridae > Aphrophora > Aphrophora alni. The sequence continues at coordinate 611,117 of OY740770.1, forward strand.
TCCTTCAATGCCTTCCCACTACCCAACCATAACAATCTCTCACTACCTCGGCTACAATGTACAATCACTTCCCTCCTTCAATGCCTTCCCACTAACCCAACCATAACAATCTCTCACTACCTCGGCTAGAGTGTTCAATCACTTCCCCCCTCCTTCAATGCCTTCCCACTAACCCAACCATAACAATCTCTCACTACCTCGGCTAGAGTGTTCAATCACTTCCCCCCTCCTTCAATGCCTTCCCACTAACCCAACCATAACAATCTCTCACTACCTCGGCTACAATGTAAAATCACTTCCCTCCTTCAATGCCTTCCCACTAACCCAACCATAACAATCTCTCACTACCTCGGCTAGAGTGTTCAATCACTTCCCCCCTCCTTCAATGCCTTCCCACTAACCCAACCATAACAATCTCTCACTACCTCGGCTACAATGTACAATCACTTCCCTCCTTCAATGCCTTCCAACTAACCCAACCATAACAATCTCTCGCTACCTCGGCTACAGTGTTCAATCACTTCCCCCCTCCTTCAATGCCTTCCCACTAACCCAACCATAACAATCTCTCGCTACCTCGGCTACAGTGTACAATCACTTCCCTCCTTCAATGCCTTCCCACTAACCCAACCATAACAATCTCTCACTACCTCGGCTAGAGTGTTCAATCACTTCCCCCCTCCTTCAATGCCTTCCCACTAACCCAACCATAACAATCTCTCGCTACCTCGGCTACAATGTACAATCACTTCCCGCCTCCATCAATACCTTCCCACTAACCCAACCTTAACAATTTCTCATT